>JAWWEU010000160.1:9473703-9583491 GCA_035583155.1 Acropternis orthonyx | reverse complement strand
AGTACTTCCCCAAGAGTGGGGAGTTTCACAATGGGTGATTTACACTCTGGCATATTTTTGGAATCCCTGATGGCCCACTAGCAGGCATGACCCCTCAGGCTGAGTGTGAAGGTGCTAATGGCTTCCCCGAGGGGTGTTACCACTCCTGAGTCACTGGTGTGAAGGCAGGAAACTTTTCTTATCTCAGAAGTTCCCAAACACCCAACTTGTAGCCTGAGGGGTCAGGTGTGCCCCGCGGAGCTGCTGCAAATGATTCACTGTTAGCAGTTCATGAGGGGGCCAGGTGGAACTCTTTTCTGTGGGGCGTGCAGTCTCTTTCCTGGTTCCAAGGTTGAAAAGGAGAGAGAAGGTGATCCCTCTGTGGTGCAGGGTTGGTAGATGAAAGAAAAATTCCAAGATTTTAAATCCATAACAAACATAGACCAAGTTAATGTAATAGCCAACCTCTGCCTGTTGTTGCCCATTTCTTTGTTGCAAGTAGTTCTGCTCTTTGATCTTCTTTCTGTCTTCCCCAACCATTTTAACATCTCAGCTGAGTTACCATCCAGAGGAAAAGTGTACTACGTAAGATACCACTTCTTACTTTTTTCCCCGTCAGCATCTGAATTGTATTTCTTTTAGTGAGTCTTCACTCTCTGCTAGTCTCTGCCACTCGGTACTTCCAATGTGCTTTTGCTGTGATTCCTTCCCACATTGTCACTGCATGTGGTCTTTGCTACCTCTCTGAAACCAAGGTTTGAGTCCTCTGTTTCCCATCTTCCAGATGAATACCTCAATCACAAATTGCTTTGCACAGGCTGTCTGGTCTGTCTCATTTAGGCTTTCCTTTCTTCCCAATGTATAATTTTTACTTTTGTCCCATAATGGAATAAAAAGTGTAACTTGCAGTTTGATGTTCTTTAAATATTTACAGTGAACAGATGTTCACATTTAAATTTATTTGCAAAGGAGTTGTCTCCAATTATCTCTAAAGATACAGAGAGAGGTTGATACCTGATGCTTATCAGGAGAAAATATCCACTGTGTGGGCTGTTTGTGAAAGGCAGTATCTAAATTTAACCTGGATTGTTGTTTTGTTTTGTTTTGTTTTAATAAAACTGAATTTTTCTTTGGAAAAAAAGGTTGTATTTTCAACACAGAAGCTTTTTCTGTGTCTTGACAGTGCTTTATTGGGAAAGTTTTTTCAGGTTCAGAAGAAAACTGTTCTGATCTGATACAGGAAAAGAGGCCCCACGTTAGCAGGCAACAGAATATTTGTCCGTAACAGGTGAAGCACAAGTTCAAGTCCTGGTTCTGCTTGACCTGATTTTCCTCTTTTGCAGATGAATGCCTAGATCACAGCACAGAAAAGAGAGTGGGTCTGTGTCTTTTCTTGAGTTTGTGGTTGCAGGGTTTTTTTCTGAAAGAGAATGACTAAGGTTTTTTTTGCTACTTCCCAGATATCTCTAGTAGCTGGTAGAATTGAAATCTCTAGTATAGTAAGATGTGTATTTTCACAGTACTTCCCTACCCTAGAGAGAGCACAAGACAGAATTTTGCCTTAGTGCTCATCTATTTTATAGAAGGTGCTAGAGTTTACAAAATATAAGATACTAACTTAGATCTTGGTCGTGGAAAAAAAAAACATACTGATGCATATTGTTTCTCAAGGTAAATTCTCATAGAAGATATTAAGCAGATTTGAAGCATACAACAACATTATTTGCATTTATTTGTGGTTTACGTCACAAATTTGTCATTGTCTTGATGAGATCATCTATCACATTTTAACTCTGGAATTAACGAGTCTTTCTGAAAAGACTTCTTCTGGAATCTGAGCAGCTCTAACGTAGGAACCTGGCTTCTTCTGGTGGAGGAACTGCCCCTGAATGGGTCTGTCTGAATCTGGCAGACAGTTCAGTACACTGAATTCATGGGGGAATAGTATCATTCTGAAGGAGCTCATTGTTCTGTGGAGCTTAACAGCTGTAATTATAAATATGTGTGTGTGTGTATAAATAGATATATACCTTCGTATATATAAAACCAAATAGGAATTTTGTTTCTGTAAAGATGTTAAATACTCCAGTCTGATCTAGCTGTCTTTGAAAGTTTCAGTCTCACAATAATGCCATGTTAATTTAATGTCTTTATTGGTTTGCAAGTTTTAAGCTCCCCATGTGATTAGGTTTTGTTTAGCATTCAGTACACATTCAAAGCCTTACAATACTATCTGTACACTTTTAGAGAAAACATGACTTGTTCCAGAAGAACCTTGGTTAAGCCGTATGTAGATGTCTGAACAACTCCAAGTAAAAATGCTGCTTACCAATGTAGTACTGCTGTTCTCAGTAAATTATTATTCATTTTATAGGCATTGAAAACACCGTGACTAAAGAAATGTCAGATAACCTGATTCAGTCTTGTGTGTTAATGGTAAATGTCATAATCCACTGGAAAATGGGAATATTGGGTTAATTAAGGATTTCAGACAAAGCTAATCAATATAAATTCATGATCGATTTTGGAAGGCAGACTATTTGAATAACCTAGGCTATTGTAGATCAAAGATCACGTCCAGTTCTGCAATATTTTTACAAATTTTGCTGTAACATTTGAAAACAGATGACAGAGTTGTTAGTTTAGGTTATTATCTCCATAACAAGTTTCTGCAAGTGTGGGTTTGCAGTGCAGCCAGCTATTCTGTGGTAGCCATTCTGCTGCTTGTGTGGTAAAAGCCAGCCAGTGCCCTGCAGTCGCATTGCAACAAGGCTCCCACCGTGATTTTACAGCATGGTTACACCCAGTAACTTGCTTGGGAAAGTGTAAAGTCCTTATAGCTTGGTGGTTGGGCGGAATTAACTGAAGCTACTCGGAGTCAGGTGCCACATGGAGAAAGGATGGCTGACTGAATCATCCAGGAGATGACTCTTTGTCCCTATGTCTCTTTACATGATAGTAGCAGGGGTTTTGACAAAGGTGTTGCTTTCTGCAACTGTTTGCAGTCTGTACATAATTGACTGCTTTGGCAGATCAGTGTTGTTTTGTTTGTCCTTATGCAGTTGGAGCATCCAAAGAGAATAGAAGTTACTGTAAATGTAAAAGTAGAAGTTACTGTTCAAGAAAGAATGTAGAATCCCTGCACAAAAAGAGAGGCTGAGGCATATTTTAACCAGTACGTTTATGCTTATCAAACATGTACAATGATTCTTGTTGTCAGAGAACCATCAAAAAAGGGTAAAATAGATCCTATCCTTGCCTTTCTCTATTATACTTTACAGTCTGGTTGTAGTAGTGCAAAGCTGACTTTTTTTATGTGGCCAAGCATGCATGCTGAGACCCAATGCTACAAACTGTGTCAGTTCTTCTGAAGTGTTCTATTAGATCCTGGCTGCTCAGTTTATTCTCTCTTCAAACTAAACAGTGAAATCAAAGTTTCTTAAATAGACAACAGGAATAATGTGTCAGGCAGCAAACTGGTAAATGAAAAAAGGCAAATATTTTCTGGGAGACTGTAATTTCTTGACATGGTACATTTTTCCACTGAGGGAAAATAAGGAAAATTGATGGATCACGCCTAATACCAATTTCATCAATTTTGAGTTTCTTACAGCTGTTGGCTTTGCAGTCATCAGTAATTTTAATTTGAATTCGTGTTTATTTGAGCATAGCATGGCTTTCATACAGAATTTATTCCTTAAATACAAAAGAAAATGCCATGTGAAAAAAAGCAAAACCATTATCTGACAATAACATCATGTGTCCTGCAAGCAGGAGAATTTTCAGAATTTGGAATCAATTGCATGTAAGTAAATGTTTGCTGTCCTGTTTTGTATTTTCCTGTACTTTACTTACATTCAGAGCATTGTACAGCTGCCATTTCTACAATTGACTAGCCACTAATGGGCTGCTTGTGGCTGGGACAGGCACTCTCTTCCCTGGCATCAAAAACTGGCTGGGTGGCCTGGCCCAGAGAGGCATAAAAGAAAAAAAAAGTTTAAATCAGACACAACTTTTCAAATTTATCAGCAGTTACGGCTAACCATGGAGGTCCCAATTGACTGGGTTAGCAAATGTGATACCCATCTACAAAAAGAGTTGGAAGGAGGATCCAGGGAACTACAGTCACCTAATCTCAGTGTCAGGGACCATTATAGAACCATCTTGCAGCACGTGCAGGACAACCAGGGGATGGGGCCCAACCAGCCTGGACTTAGGAAAGGCAGGTCCTGTTTGACCAACCTGATCTCTTTCTTTAACAAGGTGACCTGTTTAGTGGATGAGGGAGAGGCTGTGGATGTTGTCTGCCTGGACTTCAGTAAGATTTTCACACTGTTTCCCACAGTATTCATCTGGACAAACTGGCTGCTTGTGGCTTGGCTGAGTGCACAGTTCACTGGGTAAAAACCTGGCTGGATGGCCAGGCCCAAAGAGTGGTGGTGAGTGGAGTTACATCCAGATGGTGGACTGTTACGAGTGGTGTTACCCAGGGCTCAGTACTGAGGCCAGTCCTGTTGAATGTCTTTATCAAGGGTCTGGGTGAGGGGATCGTGTGCACCCTTGGAGTGCAAGTTGGTCCAGGAGTGTTGATCTACTAGAGTGTAGACGGGATCTACAGAGAGATCTGGGCAGGCTGGAACAATGGGCCAAGGCCATTTGTATGAGATTCAACAAGGTGAAGTGCCATGTCCTGCACTTAGGTCGCAACAATCCGTGTAGTGCTACAGGCTGGAGGAAGAGTGGCTGGAAGGCTGCTCAGGGGAAAATGACCTTGGAGTGCTGGTTCACAGCTGGCTGAACATGAGCCAGCAGTGTGCCAGGTGGTCAAGAAAGCCAGTGGTATCCTGGCGTTTATCAGGAATAGTGTATCCAGCAGGATCAGGTCAGGGTTCTTCCCCCTGTGCTCGGCACTGATGAGACTGCACCTTGAATCCTTTGTTCAGTTTTGGGCCCCTGACTACAAGAAGGACATGGAGCTGCCTGATTGTGTCCAGAGAAGGGTGAGGAATCTGGTGATGGGTCTGGAGCACAAGTCTGATGAGGAGTGGCTGAGGGAGTTGGGGGTGTTAAGCCTGAAGAAGAGAGAGCTCAGCAGGGACATTAGGCTCTCTGCAACTCCCTGAAAGGAGGTTGTAGCCAGGTAGGGATTGGTCTCTTCTCCTAAGTAGCAAGTGACAGGATGAGAGGATATGGCCGCAAGTTGCAACAGGGGAGGTTTAGGCTGGATATTCAGAAAAATTTCTGCGCCAGAAGAATTGTGAAGCATTGGAGCAGTTGGTCCAGGGAAGTGATGGAGTCACCATCCCCAAAGGATGCAGATATGGCACTTAGGGACGTGGTTTAGTGGCAGACTTGACAGTACTGGGTAATGGTTGGACTTGGTGATCTTAAAGGTGTTTTCCAACCTAAACAATTTTACGATTTTGTAATTCTAAGGGGCAATGTTACTACATGTATTTGTAAGTAGAAAGATAACAAGTTCAGCCCAGTTGGGGTAGTGATAAGGACATTTTCGTAAAGTGTCAACAGCTATAATAGTTGTTGCTAAATATACAGATGCATCTGCTTGGGGAGACTGTGACCTATTTCAGTTGGTTCTTGTTTTATGAGCATTCTCTGCCTTTGAGGGTACATTCAGAGTAACCTGTTTCTTCCTCCATGATTTCTCCTTTCCTCAACCATGCATCAGTCAGAAACCTTCTACCAGAGTTGTTGTGCAAGAAGCATAAGCTCTACCTGATTTTTCATACCATACTGCAGATGCATGAATTAACATAACCTTAACTTCCCCATGTAGTTCATGGAGGAGATGTACTTTCCTCCTCCATCAGAGGCTAATAAGAATATGGTAAATTAAGCAAAAGCCAAATTTAGATGTTATAAGGTGATCTGTAGAGTATATTAGCTCTTCTGACTATTTAGGAATCTTCAATGAGACAACCTGAGGAAGACTGAAAGTCATAGCTGCTCAATGTCTGTCTGCTTGTTAATAGAGGGAAATTATTCAATATCTGCTAGGGCAGATCTGCACTGAGAGTAGGGACATCAACACTGCCGTGTTGGCAAAACTTGGCAAATCTAGAGATGCTTAGCTGAACTCAATGACTTGGAAGCATCACGAAGCTGACTTCTAGAATTCAGCACATAAGAAGACGAAAATAGTTTTCTATTTCCCTCTCTTCCCACCCCACCCCCCCCACCCTGCCCCGGCCCGCCCCCATTAACAAAGTTATCATAAGAGTAAACTAAAAAAGAAAGGAAGATGACAACAATGGGTTTTTTATATAGTCTTGGGCACGGTTGAAATAGATTTTAATTTGGAATGCTTTAGGTATACCTCAACTGAATGGAATAATGAAACATCAGCAACCTACTTCTTGTGTCAATAGTGCTCAATACTTATAAAATTAAAGGCTTTTCATAAAATTTGGCAGATTGTTAATAGTTAATCTCTCATTCTTACGTTGCACATAATATCTGGATCTTTCTACACTACACTGCTGCACAGCACCATCAAGATGGACCATGCATATGAGATTTAAACAAGAAAAAAAAAAAAGATAGTGGTTTTGTGGGGGTTTATTGGTTGTTGTTTTGGGGGTTTTAGAGTGTACTATGTAATCAGTTTTTTCCCCAGGTGAAGAGACTTGCTAAAATGAATTCCAAATGAGCCTTTGCTTACTCAGAATAAGACCTGGGAAATGTCTATGTTTTAACTTCCCAGCTGAGTTTGTCCTGAAAATGAAAATTACTTAAGCTTAAAGTCAGAATGAGATTTATTAAGATGAGAATGAGGCTTACTCATGTCTTAAAATAAGAATTACTCAAGTTTAGAGGGATCAAAAAAAAAAAAAAAAGGTATAAAAGAGGATTGATTTTCCATGACTTCCATTCATGACCCTAGATCAAGTGGTTTGGAACAACTGGGCTCTGAAGTTCTTCTCATTTTGATCTTTCATATATAAACATTCCTTTTAACATCTAATACGTCTGTGCTGAGCATAAACCAAAATTTTTAATAGTTTCAGCTCATCTTTACAATGTGCATTACTTTTGATGACCTGTCTTTCATTGACTGTCAAGTTGCCTATCAGAGCTACAATCCTTAGAATTACTCCAAGAATTCTCTAGTTTGATTAATCTGAGTATCATCTGCATATTTTTCACTGGAACATTTACTTTGTTTTGCTTAATGAAAGTGAGTAATTTTTAGGGAGAAAATCTAAAGTGTATGATGTGGAATCCTTTGCGTACTCTCTACATGTGCTGAAAACCAGTTAAAGTTGATTGTTAGAGGAGAATTTGAATAAGTTTGTTATAAGGGATGGGAAGTGCACCTTGAATATTTAGGGTATATACCTTCTGTCCTAGCTGCTAAGGGCTTTTGCCTTTTCTTCATAGTCAGTTTCTTGTTACAATATAGTACTCTCCTTAACCCAAAATATAGGAAGAAAAACATGAAAGTAATTCGCACCTCTAATATCCTTCAGTACCTACAGATATTGAAGTTGACAAGTAGTTTGGAGAGCAGAATGGCAGATGGC
This sequence comes from Acropternis orthonyx, assembly GCA_035583155.1. Taxonomy (NCBI): domain Eukaryota; kingdom Metazoa; phylum Chordata; class Aves; order Passeriformes; family Rhinocryptidae; genus Acropternis; species Acropternis orthonyx. The sequence goes on along the minus strand of JAWWEU010000160.1, from coordinate 9,575,968 downwards.
CTGTGTCTGAGTGGAAGAAAGAGCAGCAGCAAAGCAAACAATATTGCCAAGAGCGATAGTAAAGTTTAAAAAGTAGTAAAAGTAGCTGTGTGCTGGGCATTAACTAGGAGACCTTCAGGAGGAGAGAGTTTGGAAAAATATGAGATCAGAAAAAGAATTAATAGTACTGCCTAAGTGCATCCTATTTTATTCTTTTTGAAAAATCCTTTACCAGCAGATTATATGTGGTAGGAGTAGATAAACATTTGAACAGTACATGGTTGGCTCAAAAAAAAGACAAAACCAAATCGGGGAATACAAGAAAAGTACTACATTTTAAGATGAGTTTTGTGGAGATTTAATTGTGACAATGGAGCAGTTGGGGTAGGAGGCCAGGAGGAACAGATGGAAAGTCATTCTCAATGTGATGGATGTGAACAAACTTGGCGTTCAAGTCTGCAGAGCCCTGTCTGCTATTGCTGCCTTGGGCTCACGATCAGGATCTGGCCCCGGGGTCAGACAGATTGCTGAAGCGGGACTTTGGGATGTTCTCAAAGATTGCTGAGTGTCTTAAATTGCTGGCTGTAAAAAGGTAGAAGTGAAAGAAAAATTAGAAGAGGCACAGATGCTTTGATCAATGCAGTAGGAATTTTAATCCCTAGGTGTCAACCACAGGGTGCCCTGATTTATATCTGTTCCTCTGTGGTGCGTGTTAAACTCAAAATGCCACTTTGTGCCAGAGCTGTTAATGAGAACTGTGTTCAGACAAGGCAGGCTTTGGGTACACGTGTACAATCAAGAATTCAATGCAGAGCTCTTCTCTATACCATTATTTTTATTTCAGTGTTTTGATTGATAGAGACTGAAAAGGAACTGCATGAAATTGTAAGGTTTGGAGTGGAACTGCTATGGTTCTTTATTTTGTTCTCTTTTGTTAATGAAAAGAAGGTTATACACGGAGCTGTTTGCATTTGTACAGAGCGTGGTATTTACACTGCAAAAATTAGATGTCAGAGTAAGTGGAGTGACTGGGAAGCAGCAGTGCCCAATACAACAATACCTGTGTAGATGGAGTATGGATGTTTTGTATGCCAAGTGGGATGTGCTGAGATCCTGACATTGAAACATACCTTTTTTATCTTGTTGCACAAGCTGATTGGTATGGTTGCTACTTTTTTATTGCTAGCAATGCAGAAGAATGACTATTCTCTTCTTTAACACATGTTGGCTTAAAAAACAAATTTCTATAGTGTGTTTTGGTCAAAGAGGAAAGTACTACATTATCCATGTCAGTACTGTTAAATGCATAATGTATTTCTCTGAAGAAGAAGCTGGTCTGACTGACAAATTTTATTTCATTTTACATTTATCTAAACGTGGATCAGTTGTCCAGCAGTTTGATTGACTGATGCGGATTCTATTTGATATACAGCCAAATGTACTCATTTATTTTGCACTCCCGTTATTATGCATAAATCTCTCAAGCTTTACATAGTAGCAGCTGCTCCAGTTTAATGTAAAACAATGCATGTGCTGTGTAAGAATGCAAAATCCCATACACAAAAGGAAAAAGTAAAGTACAAAATAATTAGAGGAATTTCTGCACCTGTGGATAGTTAGTAATATTTGGGCTCCTATATGTCTGAAGTAATTTTTTTAATTATACTTAAGCTGTGTGAAAATTAACTTCTTAATGCCTCTGAAATACCTGGGAATAAATCAAAGGGAGTGGAAGCAGTGTGTTTCCCCTATCTAGAAATTCTTTTTCCAAGAGACTTCTTTGCTATCAAACTCATCATGGAGGCTTCTTTTTGGCCATTTTCAAAAGCAGGCAATCCGTAAAATACATTTGTATCTTTCATATGGCAGAACAACTCCCAGGCTTTTTCTAGTTTGAGTATAACAGGAAAATTAGGAGACTGGGAAATGGGTACAGTAGAGAAAACAAGGCCCATCAGTGTAGAAATGTAATGGTAACTATTACTGTGAAGCACTTGGGTATGGAGTGTCCTGTATCTTAGATGCTTATTAGCTTCTTGCTAATTGCCATTGGCAGTACATTCAAATTACTGTGGAGTCTGACTACATTATATGAGTTTCAATCTAGCAGTTTCTGATTTGACTGATTAATTTTGTGCTGCAACTATATTTTATGACATTTTAAGTTGCTCTTGACAAATTTATTTTATATGGGGCTGTATGACTTTTCAAGATCATTTCTGCAGTGCACTGTGCTACACTTGTCCTGTGGTTGAATGAGGAAATACCCAAGCAAATTTGAAAATATGTAGGTCAGGTTGAGGAAACCGTTTAGCTGCAGCAGTACAGAGCTCAGCAAAAGCCAATTAAATTGCCTGCTTGTATAAATACTGCTCTGCCTGCCCCTCTCCCTAAAGAAGAAAAGCATTTTTGTCCATCCTCAACCTATTAACTCTCACAGGCCCCTTTTCAACATAATTTACATTCACAGCCCAGTTTTCTTAACCGCCTGTTCTTATTGCATTATTCTGATCTGGTTTGAGTGTGTGACAAATCTAACAACAAATGCACAAAGTTCAAGGTCAAAAAAGATGTTTTGGCCCATGAGAATATCTTCAAAATAAATAAAGAATAAATCTATAGGGTAATGAATCTGTAGAACGTATACCACCATAAAATGACTTCAGGAAGAGAACTGGGTTGCTGTCTTCTATAAACTCTGTTAGTGCATTAAACTTCCCTAATGAGCTTTTTTCATTATTGGCTAATTAAGCAAAGTGATCTGTTCACTTATTGCCCTTATGCTCTCAAAGATTGTTCTGGTATCTGTATTCAACATGCCCTTTAGAAAATACATTTGCTTATTTTTCTAGTCTTCTATGTAAGTCTCCATTCTGCATTGTCACATAAAATAAAGGCTTTGTGTCTGTTGCATATAATAATAACATTAGTTTTGACCCAAGGGCTTAGCCAGAACTGAAGATTCTGTGAAATTAACAGTTAGGAAAACAAGCTGGTAATACTCAGATATATTTGATGCATTTATGGTTACAAAAGACTGAGGAAATTCTCGTCTGAACAGGACACATCAAACAGAAGGAAGTTCACAACTCCAGCCCTATTGCCACTGGAGAGGTGCTTTTTGTTACCATTTTTTTCTAAGCCCATACTCTGTCATATCAATCTCACTCTCCCCTTAAGTGAAAAAAATGAGTACTTTTCTAACCTATATGTCTGCCTTTTTCTTACATGCCGTATATCTGAGGCTAAAATAGAATAATTCATCTAGACATTTAAAAAAATCAAACTATTAATGTCACCAAATCTTACAGCTGTGCTCTCAGATGTGCAAAATATCCCCCATTTATAAATATCTGTGTTGCTGCTGATAGATTTCCTTAATCCACTTTCCACAGCTGTAGCAAATTGCTATTTTATTTTTTTTTCCTAACACATATTTTATGCCTGTAAATGCTCTTGAAAAATCACTGAGAGCTCTATGGAAGCTGCTATTGTAATAATTGCAAACAGTTGTATACAATTATGCTGTCATGCTGTCTTTTCCAATTAAACCCCTAACATTTTTGTATGGGATTTAAAAATCTATATAGTAAATTGGAGAGAATGGGTCCTTGACATTTCTATTAAAAGGCAAATTATATTTCTTCATGGCATAACTTGAGAAAAAAATATAAGCAGTCAGCCTCTTTTTCTAAGATGAAAATGCACTAAAGTACACAATTTAACAGTAAAGTGCAATCCAGAAAAACTACGAAGATTTTACCTTTCCATCAGTCACAAAAGCCTCTTTCCCAGTTACATTAAACACTGCCATAAAGTGAAGAACCAGCACATATAAATGGGATTCACTTTATCTGCTTGTACTGGCACATTCTGCCGCTTGCTGCTGAGTGCCTTCTGGTTTTCCTTTCTTAGCATTCAAAGTAAGAGTGGGACAGTGTCTGGCAAGGCAAGGCACAAGGTGTGATGTCCATTTTCATGTTTATCTTGTTTGCGGTTCCACTTTGATTATGCAGAGAAGTGAGTTTGTGGCAGCCCAGAGCATCCTGACACTGAAATTTCTGCAGACACTTAAAATGCCACTGCCACATTTCTCTTACTAGCATATGTAAAAAAGTGGGAAATCAAATTCTGGAGTGGAGCTTTTTATACAAAAATACACAGGAGAAGGTGGAAGGGAAGGAGCACTGAGGGAGAACAGAGCCTGAACAATCTGAGCCTCAATACCTGATTTCCTATATGAATTCATTATACAGCACTGGAACAATTTTGAATTAAAATTATTTCAATGTGGAATCATTTTATTCCCTGTCATCTTATGCACAGTGCATGCTGGCATCTCTAAGTGTTGTCAGTCTGGGTTTGTAATTTTTGAGAAGCAATACAAATAACCCTGTCCAGACCACACACACACTAAAAAATATTGAGTGGCCTGTGAAAATGCCATCATCATTTCAGGTTAGTTCATGAGAGACAAGGGCTTCAAATTTATATATCAGTTATGTCAGAGAAATTTGTTGCAAAGTGAACAAAAATAAGTGGATTGGAGTTTGAGTTCTTTGGCACTGGCCTGTCATGGGTGTAGTGGACACTGTGCTGCAAGGGGACTGTGCCATGGAGCTTGAGGACCCAGGTCTTTCAGAGCTGCTTTGGCAAAACCTTTAGCCAGTGCTTCATCCCTCAGTGATGGTACACTGTCATCTTTAAAGACTAGAAATGCCCATCAAAATGGATGAAATGTCCTGTGTTAATGACACATTCTGCATATCCATTAGTTTGATTATAAATGCTGCTTTTTAAAAGAGAGGAAAACTCACTGGTACCAGTGACTTGATAAAATATGTGTTTACTGGTAAAACATATGGAAGGTCAAATCCAGATTCACACTATCCCTGCCTACCGCATTCAAATGGCAGGTGAAGGAAAAAAATAAATCTTATTCATATCATTCAATATCTAACCTCCTCTCTAATCCTCTTGAATGCCTTAAAGATTATGATTATGTTAAAAAAGTGGGCTCATTCCTTTGCTGCAAATAATTCTTTAACATAACATGAGTTGCATTTAATGACCCTAGGCAGAGAAAGCAGAAATTAGCACAACCTATGAAAAGCAGAAAATGGGATACAAAGTTGTATCATTAACTTAGCTGAGATGTGTGCTAATTAATCTATTTCATCTTACTCATCATAGTTTGATTTGTATTATTATTGTTAAGATTACTTGTCCCTTGTTATGGTAGAGATTTCATTTAATAATGTCCAGTTACATGTGATGTATTTTTGGTGAATGCATTTCATAGCAACAAAATACCCTGCTCTCTCTCATCCCAGGTATGTGGATGTCCAGAGGGGAGAACTGGGAAGAATTGTCTCTAGTTTGCTCAAGAGGAAAGCATTTATCCTCAAAATGGCAATTTCTTAAGAAGATGTTCATAAACAGTATAAGTGTTTTGTTTTGGTTTACTTAGTTATTTTGCCCTGCAGTGTGTTTAATTTTGTTAAAAGCAGCCTAATGGACTGTAAGAAAATGAAAATGTGCAATTGTAGACCAGCTAATCAGACTTCATCACAGTGACACCAACTTCAACTCAAGCAGACTTGGACTGCGTGCCTTTTTTTCCAATGGCATTTGTCATATCTGGCTGTCTTCAGACACTTATATTAGAGATTAGTATATAACTCTACCACTGAATGAGATTACTTTCCAGAAATAAGGTTCATGGTGCAGGCATCAACTCATATTAATTCTTCAACAAGCATTTCTTCAGGTACTGTGACAGGTGGTAGGCAAATATTTAATAACTCCTGAGTAATTACTTTGCATGTATTTAAACTTGCTTAAATGGCATACTGAACAGGAGAGAGAAGTCAACAAGCCATCAGAATTTCTGTTGTAAGTTGTCCAAACAATCTAAACAGCATTAGCAAAAAAAAAAAAAAAAAAAATATAAAAGAAATAAAAAAATATTTATGTTATAATGGTCTTGTGCAGCAATGTTTAGCACCTACACAAAAGACAGAGAAAAGCACAGCATATGATGGCATTTCTTGTATGATTATATGTATACATAAACTGTAATTATCACAACATAGTTTTGTAGAAGTTGCCTTTGAAAGTTGAATCTTAAAACCTCTGTCTTGAATTTTATATTTCTTTTTAAAACCAAAATATTTTTTATCTTCAAAATTGTTCCTCAGTGCAAAAGTTGATTATGGAATAGAGTTAGATTTTGAACTGTTTTGATTTATTTTATCTGTAAGTTGTCACACAAATATGATGGGATGCATTTTCTCTATTAAATTCTCTCCAGTTTATAGTTCTAGATAAAATCCAGTTAGTGGGGCAGAAATTTCCTTCACTGGCAAAAGAGGTTTAAAAGAATCTCTGTATTCATTGTGACAGTTTCTCAGAGCTGGACTGGTAGTGGAATGAGCAGCCATGCCAGCCAGCACAGTCCTTAATGTACCTGTTAAAGTGAAATTGCACTTTTGAGCGTTGATCTTGTGTTCTTTCCCATGAGGAGTCTGACTGAAAGGCAATAGTTATAGCTTTTTACCCCTTTTATTCTTGCTTAATGGTAGGAGTTTTTTATTTTGTTTCTGGTGATTCTGGCAACACCAATAGCTGTATGATATAATTTTTGCTCCTTTAATATGCTTTGTGTTATAGCAGTATAGGAAGGGATGGTAGAAGCTGGGATCAGTTTTTTTAAAAGTATTTGAACACTATTGTTTGAGTGAATATGTTGCTGATCCAGTACAGTAATTGATAGATGTTTCAGTGTCTGTCAGGAAATTATAGCTGTGTAGAATAATGACCTGGGAAATATGTCAGAGAGATGTCATTGGGTCTATAAATGTGCCAAGTGGATAAATAAAAAGGAAACAAAAGAATGATTGAAGCTGAAGGATAATCTTGGTGCAAGAATGAATAGGTTTAAGTTGGTGCAGAATGAATTAAGACTGAAAATCAAAGGAAAATTCTTGTTAGACAAATCAGGTTCTGCACCTTGGAGCTTAAGATGTTTTAAGACCTCAGCTGGACAGCATAATAGTAGGGTAGTACAGGTGGCGCAGATTAGCTGCCTTTTGCCTTCTGTAATTGTTAGATCTCCAACGAAATTTCCCTCATTTGAGAGGGGACTCCAACTTTGTTGCCTTCTACTTTTCTGGTAATGCAACTGTTTGGCAAAAGTAGGAGTAGATATGGATGAATATTCGTAGGAAATGTATGTGTCTGAAAGCTAACCTGAACTACCTGACATGAGCAGTAATAGCAATGTCATGGAAGAAGCAACTGCAAGACCACGAGATGTTCCTAGACTGCAATGATTCATGCATGGCTGTTTTTCCATGCAACAATAATGACATGCAGGTGTACATCCTCCTACAAAGGAGCAGAACATGTGAATGTGAGACTAGGTGCCAGTCACTTCTCTCTCTCACAGTGTAGATGTTACCCCAAAGAAGTGAAATTTTCAGGAGAGCTTAAGAGGTATGAGCCTAAGATGACTGATTTCCATTTTGAAAGTGACTTCAACTTTGTTTTACAAAGGTAAAGGTGTTGGGGTTTTGTATTGTGCAAAAGTATTTAGGTGCATAAGTATGTTTTGAATCGTGTGTTAGGCTCTCATGTTTTGTTTAATGGAAGTGCATTTGGCAAATGAAAAATAGAGACAGCTGTTTTTTCAGCTTGAAATACTCTTGAAAGTTAGTTATATATAATGCACAGCTGCAGAAGAAAGGAGGGGACAGCAGTGTGCAGTGGGCAACTGTTTTCCTTTGAGGAAAGAGTGCTGCTACTGACAGTGTTTTCTGATATTACAAGGTGCTGAATTCTCCACAAACGTGTCTGGACAAAAAAAAACCGTTATTTTTTATCTGCATACTTGCTAGAGGTAATGCTTTTATAGCAATAGTAGGAAGTACTTTTTCATTGATATCAGGGTATTTACTGATCCTTTGTAAAGCTACTCCAAAATGTAAATACCTGTTTCTGCTGTTGTTGACAGCTCAAGCAGCAATATGGTCCCTTTTTTAACACAGATTTCAGACCACATTTGATGTAATGGACCGAGGAAGCAGCAGGATGAGATTGTTACTCTGTACAGCATTTTAGGGAAAAAGACTGCTTTTGGTAAATGCAATGAACAGAACAGCTGACTGGGAAGATCTGCAGGCAGAGTGCCAGAAAATGCAGATAATATTTTGCCAGAGCCTTAAAGCTCCTCTGAAGAGCATTTCCCCTCTTTTAACTGTTCTGGAAAAGGGAGGGTTTGGATCAGAAGCATATTTTAGAGAACTCCTACAATTTGCTGACCTAGACAGGTTCCAAAGAAAAAGCACCTTCGCAATCTGGTTAATGAATTTGGGTAGAGTCATATATGTGGGATCTCCTCACGGAACACAGACTTTATGCTGCCTGGCATCTTCATGCCATTGTAAGGGAACTTGTCTTTCTTGCTGATTATAACCCCTTTAAATCTCATTCTCAATCCTGCCACCAGCATAACAGTGAAATAGGTGTGCAGCTAAAGGAAAAGAGGTGATAGCTGGACTTCCCTGGTTTTGGGAAGCTCCCAGCCCAGTAACCACGGTCCTGTTAATTGTGAGGTCACTTGCCACTTCTTGCCTCAATTTAGCAGGCTGTGTTGGCAGATAAAATACAAGTCCATTCGATAATGCAGAGCTTTCCCCACCTTGCTGTGATCAATGGAACTGCATTCATAAATGAATGAATTCACAATACAGTTTCATTTAGCAAAAATATGCACAGGTAGCAGGATTGTTTGCTGTCCTTCTGAAATACTGATGTATTGTGTATTGCTTTTGTAATTTGAAAGTTTTTTATTCATCTTGTTGGGTCATATGCGTCTTTGAGTTTATGACTTGCAAAAAAGATAGTGTCTTTCCATACAGTATCCTGTATTTCTGCTGGAAACAGCTTGTAGTGTTTTCTAGAGATGTTATTGGAATTTACACATGCGATACACTAGCTCTTACCTTGTGAGCATGTACATGTGTAGTTTCTCAGACTAGTATATTTCAAGGCGGTAATAACTATTTAAGCAGGTTGTAACATTATTTTATTTCCATTTTCTAGGCCATCCTGCAGAACTAGTTTACTTACTGACATATGTGGTTTGTTGTAGTGGAAAAGAATACAGACCTTCCTGTTGCCCTGTTTTTGTTTGTCAAAATAATTCATGCCCTAGTAGGAATGTCTTATAAGGGTAACAATGAATTCCTCGATACTGTTAAGATCTAATTCAGTGTAAGATGAAGTTGTATCTCAAACCTGGAAGGAAAAAGATCTTTGATGCAGGAATGTTCTCTGAGATTTATTGGGAGCTATTACATTCTTTTGAGGCTCCTGAATTTTTGTGTCATGGAAATGAAACAGGAAGAAAGAAAACAAGTGCACTTTGTCATCCAAAGTACAGATGTCACTGAAGTGTCTCACAAGGGACAGGCCAGAGTGGCTCTTCCAGTCTTGCTAACTGGCTATTGCCTTTTTCTGGGAAGTTTTATAACAAACTAGCTCCACAATCATCTAAATCCCTTTGCCTAGCTTTTAAATAATGGTTTGTATTTATGAAGGTCATAGAGTGAATTTTTCTGCTTTTATTCCTTTTTTTTCTCCATATGCTGTTCTGTGGAGGGGGCTGCAGTAATTGTGAATTGGCTTGAGGGGCAGATGTAAGATGCCAGTGCTGCAGGTCTCAGCACGTAGGTACCATTCTGGTAGTTTTGGTTCACATCTGGTCTGTGTACAAGCAATTCATTTGTTTGAATGGTTCTGACAGAGCCATTACACTTGAATTTAATATTTCTATAGATGGAGCCCTTTGGCACTATTCTCACATTATATGCATAACAATTAATTGCAGTGTATTGCCATATACAAATGAGGGCACACGGCAGCTTTAATTCTGCTGCTCTCGCTGTCAGTGATTCTGGGTTGTGTGCACATCATAGAGTTTTGTTTTAATACGCTATTTTCTTTTGCTGATGATAGCTGCTAATGATTCTTTTTATCATAGCCCTGTCTGCTTCAAATCTCATGGATGAGTCATAGTATTCATCCCAAACATTAATGTTTTTAGACCACCTTAGTTATGGATATTTTTAACAGTTAATGTTCTAATGTATTTATAGTAGCAAAGAGTTTGAACATCTTCAGTTTTCAAACACAAAAGCAGTTAAGTCATTTTCCCATTGTTACCTACATATCAGAAGTCATACATTCATGGCTTGTATCTGAAATTGCACAATATGCTCAGACTCTTTGAGGAAGATCTGATGGTCATTTCTTGCCATTCATTGCTACTTGTTTGTTTACATTGTTAACTAATGACTTCTAAGCAGAATATATTTCCATAATCTTTCCATAAGCAAGGCAGCATAGTCATGGAAAAAAGCCATGATTGCATTTGCATGTTGTATATCTGACTACATGGTTTGGGGAATTATTTGTTATGCTCTCTGTGGGTTCATAACCACAAGTTGGCCCGATGTTGCCAGGACATGTGTGCCAACACCCACAGTCAAATAGAAGTGTCACTATTTGAACTGTTACAGCTCCAGGTAAGAGAGACATTTCCTTGGTGACTTCATAATACACCTCAACTTTGTAGTTTTCACATCTCAACAAATATCTCACTTCAAAAGTCTGGTCATTTCAACACAGTGCTCTTTACACTGCAGAACTGTTGTCCAAGTCACTGTGCTTCTCCATCAAACTTGGTTTAGTATCGATTAACCTGAAAAAATCATTCTCAGATGTCAGGAAAGGATTTTAACTTAGAGAAAAACAGAGATCTTCTGCTCCCATCTGCTGTTTGGAGTTTGATACCGTAACTCAGTTGACAATTACCACTATATTTCCATTGAGACTGCTCATAAAGTGCACCAGCCTCGTAGGACAGACCTTGGCAAAGGCACTTGGTAGGTGACTTGGGAGAGCACTCAAATTAGAGTACTGAAGTGTTCTGGCCTTCAAGGAGCCTTTTTTGAATCTGAAAACACTGTATAGTAAAATATTCACCTCAAGTGTCTGTGAATATTCACCAGCTTTAATTTTTTTTTTTTTTTTTTTTTTTGTGTGTGTGTAATCACAAAATGTTTTGATAGAAATTTCTCAGGTAACAAAGAAACAAAAAAAAAAAGTTAGTTTCTCTAGCACTTATACCTGAACTTTTGTCCCTGCAGTGTTTAATACCACATACTACATCAATGCAGTGCATTGCAAGTGCTATGTATGTGTGTGGTTTGCACACTGACAACAAACAAACATGCAGCAGGTCTTTTAAAGAAGCCATAACACTAAAGTTAATTTGTAAAATTATTACAGCGAGTTAGCACTGGGGAGAGGGAGAAGCAAAACAGAGATGTGCCTAGATTTGGAGTTGTTCCCTTGCTACACATCTTGCAGGCATGGGAGAATTGCACAGTAATGGGAGTATTTTTGTGAACTGGCATCTGGTATTTCCTCCATTAAATCATAAGAGAGGTCAGAAAAATACTGTGTTTTCTGATAAAGTTCACTGTAATAGTCTTTAAAGCTTTCAAGTATATGTCCCTGTGAAATTGAAAGGAATAACAAGAAGGAGGGATGCTGCTCTTCTTCCTCACTAATTAGGGCAGGTCTGCATAGCTTAAAACACCTTATTTTAAATGATACCCTTTTAAACATCTCACACATATGGATTGCTTACCTGCAGCAGGATCTGAAGCATAAAGGGACTTTCATGCCTGGTTTCCTGGAGGAGGGACTTCTCAGTAGAATTTGGAAGAACATTGGAGGTCTTAGTGTTAAACTTGTGATGGTTCAGGAAGGTGGATTGAGAGACTCCCGACATACAGGAGTACGTATTGCACAGAAGACCACGGGAGCCCATAAGGCAGCAAATTCCACAAACATTGATAAAATTTTGATTAAAACTTTATGCTCTTATTGTTTTCTGAGCCTGTAGTACAGGACTGCTGGAAATGAGGCAGCCCCTTACAGGATGTGTGAGAAACATGCACAGGAGTAAGTTCAAGTAATTCTCTTTCTACATCTTACATTATTTAAAGTGAAGCGATGTAAGAAAGTGTCTTCTGTGTGCAGCAAATCTGGATGCTGTTGTCAAAATGGGGTTCCTAAAGAAATGTAGTTTCCCAAATCAGTGCAGATCTTTTCAAGAAAAGGTCGGTCCCACCTCTTTGAGTCCCTCAAGTCCTTTTGTGCAAAACTCAGACCACTTATCTGTGCAACTAAGTATGTATATAAATAAATATGGCAACTTTCTTGTCATTGGAGATGTACAGTTCAGAACCATTAGAACCTTCCATTAATATTGTAAAATCTTGGTGTAGATACCTGTACTCTGCTGCTGCCTGCTTGGTTTATGGCTGTGATAGAATTAAACTACTTGATTACTTGGAATGTTAGGAAATAAAGCTGTATTTTTTTCACAAATTGATGTACATTCCATGTCCTAAAGTTGAAGAAAGTAATTAGTTGTTAAGAAATTGGCAAAAACGTACAAAATTTTCTATGCCTTTAGAGAGCAGTAAACAGGATTGCATCTGAAACATTTTCCTGTAGCAGGCAAGTGAAGGACAGCTTAATGATCTGGGGAAGGAATAAAGTAACATTTAGCATGAAAAATGTTTATTAAATGTCATATGTTCATAAGATGTGGTAGCTATTAGCAATTCATTTAATGTTTCTGTGAGACTGGTTATGTTTTACAGACGTGTATTATGAAACACCCATGTGGAAATAATAGTGCAAAAATCCCTATAGTAATTTCTAAGAAACTCATAGACTTTTTGCATCTTAATAGGCACTTTGCATCATTTATTTACCAGAATAAGATTGTCTTTCCCACAGTACACTGCAGTCAAGTGAAATCTTTCACACCTATGACAAGATAAATAATCTAATTCATAGATATGGTCCAAAAACTTTCCAGACCGTATGTTTTGGAAGTAATGAATATGCTTTTGGGTTTTGACAATAACTATGATTCCCCTCACATCTGATATTCAGCTTTATGAGACCTCATCACAACATAGTTGAGAAAGGACCAATCTTGCCAATATAGGAGTTGGCATTTTCTGAGGACTCTGGGTGACTGACCATGCCAATTGCTACTGAAATTCAGTGGTGGAAGTGCTTAATGACTTAAAACATCTGAGCTCAATGTAGATAAATACATTCAGTCCCATTGGCCAGCATTCCTGCAGATAAAGACAGGTCCATCTGCAGAGGCAGCGTGATGCCACTCTGCAAACCTGGATGAGGCTTGAGCAGTTGGACCAGGATTTTATGCCGTGCAAGTTTTGGCTCTCTAGGAACCTTTGTGTTAATGACACAGATGGATAGAAGAACATATTTCTCCATAGACTAATTCTCCCAGTGGTTCCTCAGTTGTGGCAGTGAGGCAATCACCCATTGTGCAATTGAGACCATGGGACGAATGTCATTGTTATATCTGCTGTGGAAGCCAAGAAAAGAACTCAAAATCATAGGTCACATAGCTACATTGGTGTTTTGTCTTTGTGCAGTCCTTAGCACAATCAGAAAACCTGGTACGTTAGATTGAACTTTTAGATGGCAACATAAAATAAATGTGATGTATGGAGCCAAGAAAGCAGGGTGAGGGGGAAAGAAACTTTACAGGAAATTATAGGCTTCAGTAAGGAATAGGAACATAAAAGAAAAATGACAATTTTTGCAATTGCAATGCTAATACAGGGGTTTACTGGTCTGTGAAAACTGCAAAATAACAGAGAAATCTTGATTTTTCTGGGAATGTCCATCAGAATCATTGGTTCTAATAGTTTATGCTAATATCAGTAATCAAGTAACCAGGCTATAATGTGCAATGCTTACTGCAGTCTCGTTGTGCCAGGGCAGGCTGATCTGAGTATTCAGACTGATTTATCATTTTCAGCATGTATTCAGAGAACACTTCATAAATAACCTTGTCACTTTGGGCTATGAGGTCTATCGGGCAGCTTCATTTACATTTGATGTAGTTACTAATTTTCATAGAAAACAGCATTACATTTTTGGCAAATAAAATAAGAAAACATCTCCAAGTTGTCTGACTGGAGACAAAGTGTGAACGCACTGTTTACATGCTAATATTCTGGGATGAATTAAAGTCCTTATATGTGTTGAGCAGTTCTGTTGATTTATGAATGCTAAGTAAATCAGCAAAAATATATCTGTATATAGCAACTGCAGGTAACACTTACCTGTTCTCTCATCTCATTTCTGAAAAGAATGGGTTATTCAGAGAAAAATAAAATATTGCTTCATTTGTTTGACACCTGTTGCTAAACATTTTAGCCTGGATCTGAGACAACTCTTAAACAAATTCTTCAGGTATTTAGTAGGTTTAGTAGGGCAATTTCAGTAAGGTATTGATTGATTTGAAATTAGACACATTTGTTCTGCTGAATTTTTAACTATAGTAGTAAAAAGTAATCTGTACTGATGTACAATATTAGGAATATTAGTAGAGATTGCTTATGTTGTTTGATGAGTCCACATTCTTTTCGTTAATATCCAACATAGTGCCTTAAAGAGAAGTAACGTAGTCTATTAGCTGCATAATAGAGATGATAATTTAAGGTCTTAAAAATGATAGAAAAGAGGCGGGTTTAATGCTCAGAGTCTGCATGCTGCGGGTGAGGTAAGTAATTGAAATTTCCAACTTGTCTTGAACCTGAAGATGGAGGCATTGCTGTTATTTATTTGCACAAGTTAGAAACAATCTTTCCACTTCTGTGATGAAAACCACAGCCACAGGCTTTAAGCATTCAAAGGGAAGGAAAATCAACAGTTTGTTCCATTATTCAGTGCTGTGTATAATTTATATAACGAGAGACTTTGCTGGATGTTTTTCAGATTTTCCTTTGTTATGGAAATGATAGTGGGTGGGGGGATTCTGTCCTGAGTCTGCATTATAGCCTCTCCAGAGCTGTACAAATACTCATAGCAAGACTAGTTTTTTCATCCTGTGCCTTTTTCTTCCCTTTAAGAAGCAATGGATAAAGCAATTAATCTTTACATGTTGTCTTCAATATTTATTTTTGCAGATTGAGAACTTTAATTTGGTTTAAAATAAAATTAGCTGTATGTATACAAATTGAGAATGTAAATCTTTTCTGATTGTTTACACTGAGAATATAGCAGATTGTAAATTTTTTATATATTTACAGCATTCTTTCTTTCCTTGTTATTTTTTTAACTGAGATTTATAATTTCATCAAAAACACAACAAGTATCCTCTAAGGGATGCCTGTATATATGATTTTCATTATTGTGTCTTGACATAGATGGACCATATCACCAATATATTCTGTAAACTTACACCAGTTAAAGTGTAAACAGCCTACCTACTGCAGGGAAATTTTTCATTTGGAAAAAATTTAGTTGTCCTTTTTGTCAGAAAGGATAAAAGGAGGCTACAGGTACAATTGATTCAAGGTCATTCTCAGGATTTAATTTCATCCGTTTTTAAAGATCTTACTGAGAGATTTTTCTGTCCTGTTGTTCAGTGAAGACACTTCAAAAAAATTAGTAGTTGAGCTATTTTGCTTTTATGTCTCTGATTCCCCTGAACAGTCTCAGTCAGCTTCCCAAGCACCCCAAATGTTTAGAAGACTAGTTTTGTGTAAATTAATTACAGAAACAAATTGCTAGAATTTCTCTAAAACAAACAAAATAAAATTTTATGTTCTTTAATAACTGAGATTTTTAAAAGACATTAGTAGATGTTGTTGCTTTTTCTTTTTGATGCTAAAAAAAAAATTAAATCTACCTCTGAAAGGATTAGTCAGTTTGACAATGTAGAGAGAAAATGAGAACAATGTACCCTTCCTACTGAATAGAGAAATCTCTTGTCCTATTACTTTATGGGCTCAAATGCAAAATGAAGCACCCAAAAATAATGTAAATGGGGGTTAAAAAAAAAAAAAATCTGTCTTTTCAAATATATATTTGTAACTGATTATTGTTTTAATTTCATTAAATATACAAATAGGCTGATAAGTGTATACTGTCAAACAATAAAATATAATGGATAAGAGAGCAGCAGTTTGTATCTTTAGGTAGCATCCTAATCTAGCTGTCTTTTGAAAGGAAGGATTTTTCTTTATTTCTGACCAAGTTTTATTGGTCTAATACTTAAGAGCTAAACTTTGTCCTGTTCCTTCCAGACAGATAATCTGTTCAGAGTATTTGAGCTGTCCCAAGGTAGCTTGCAGCATATTATCATGTTGCATTTTGTGTTCAAGACAATAATCTACCAAGGACAATTTAACAACTCTTACGAGTTTATTGGAAGCAATAAATTTCATTTGCAGAGGAAAATATTTTGCTGTTGCACTGATTTCCTAAAGCTGTCTTCTTCATGCCAAAGTCAACTTATCCTTAAAACAGATTAAAATATCTGTAGTGGTTTACAATGAGTACTTGTTCAAGATTTTTCTTTTATAAATCAGTTGATTTACATGTTGAGTTTATATTTCTATTCCTAGTGTTTATATGACTAAGAAAAAAGCTCCAGCAAACCACAATCCAGAAACAAGGCTGGATGTTTTTTTGTGAAGCACAAATAAATTAATCCATTAGTGACTACAATTTTATCTTCTCCTCCTTGTTATAAAGTATTCCCAAGTGTTTATGTATTTATAAAGTATCAATCAAATGGGCTTTAATATTAGCAACAAATTTGCATAGTGAAAGAACCATAAGGCATAGTATTTTTCCCACATCAACAAGAAAATACAGAAATATTCATAAAACAAAGTATAAAAGTAAATGATCTTACTGTCTGAAAAATATATTAGTTTCTAAGAACATAACAATACCAAACAGACGAAATCACAATAACAAAAATAAAATACAGTCGCATTATTTGGTTAATGACCCCATCTTGTGGAGCAGCGCCCACGCTTCAGCACATTATAGCTCTCATATACATTTTTTTTAAATGAGTCCTTAAAGAAACTGCATTTCTTGATGGTGAATTACTTGGCATTGCACTTGCTGTGTCCAGGGAAGTGCTCTGCAGGCAATTTATCATTTGTATATTATGGCTGTATATCAGTATAACAGTCCTGTGTCACACTGTGGCAGGCCAGGGTCAATACTTCACATTTTAGTGTTTGGTTAAGCCTCACATCACCACCGCAGCTCTCTTCCCTCATTACCCCTGCTGTGTAATTCCTGGTGCCATTCCTGTCTCTGACATGGACCTACTGGGAGACTTTCTTGCTGTTGTTAAGAGGGGGGAAGCCCATCTCCAAAACTTGCAGAATCATCTATTTGCAGCACAGAGGTGCAAGTGAGAGTCATCTCTGGACTGATGCCTGCTCACCAAGGGGCAGCTGATGATGGTCATAACCAGTGCCAGCATGTGCTACATCTGCAAGAGTTACAACTTCATTGTTTTCTGTTCCAAGTAGCTGCTCACAGAGCTTGTTGAACTATGCTTAATGATTGGCAACTTGGATATTTTATTGTAAAGGTTTATCCCATTGGACATCCTTTCATCGTAATCTGAGTAAATCAGCTTTGTCAGCTATATGTATTATGCTGATTGATGAAGTTGTTTTCCAAGCACATGAGATATTTAAAATAAATAACCTGACATATTTCCATCCTCTCCAGTTGAACACATTTCCCAGGAAGGCTACATATACCCTTGACTCTCACTTATGTATAAGCCATTCAATTGTGAACTGAAATACTTTTTTTTTTCACCTTTTTCAAGGAATATTTTGTACGTACTTTTTGAGGAAATGGTTTTTTACTATGTTAGTAAACTCAAAGAGGAGATTACAGGTTGTAAGTGGAAAGCATGTAGAGAATGTGTATAGCCCAGTTAAGGAAAGGAGGATTGTTTTTTCAGCTGTTCTACATAGACTTAAAAGATGATATTGAATGATCTTGCTTCATGTGTCAATATCCTTAGTTCCTTGGAGACCAGATTATGGTGCTTTGATCTCTGTTATGGTTTTTTTAAGGTAAGCAGCTTTCAACTGCATTTTGATCTAATTTACAGAAGGATGCAAAGGTGTGAATTCCACGTAGATAATATTTGCAGATTTCACTGCAGGCACAGAAAATTAGAGGAGAAAAAAAGCAAGCTGCAAATCTCTGTGAATACAGTATGTTTAATGCACTTATATATCTGATCTCATGCTCTTATAAAGATGACATTTCTGTGTCAAATTTACTAGGGATATTTGTACATGAATGCAAGAAAACAGCTTAGAAGATTGTAATGTGGAATACATACATCCATGATTTTGAGTTATGTACTTAATACCAGACGGAAAGATTCATTAGAGTGTCACTAAACTTGTTTAATCTTGCCTTCCCCAACACCATGCTAGTAAGGTATTTTATACCACATGGCATCCTCTTATGTTCTTTTCTTTTGAGATGCATATTGTGTCTTCTGCATGAAAATAAACATGGAGTTTAGTAACTGTTACATAGATTTGTATGCGAAGTGAACTGAGCAAGCTGATGCTTGATGCCTTCTCCTGGAAGGATTGAAAGGCTATGAAAGGTGAACACTTCCACCATTTTCATCAGAAACCCAAATGTTCCACAATCTTCTCACAGGTGCCAGAGTTGGCAGTAAAATAGTGTTTAAACCAGCTGTTGGTTTATGTTGCAAAATCTTTTAGCTTTGCTATGTAGTTCTTAGTTCTTAAGTGGACTTCTGAAAGTTGCAGTGTATTAGTTAATGGAACTGAGTGTTTCACAGATCTCCCAGTAGTACCTCAGCTCCAAGCACAAGCTAATAGATCATCCTTGCTCTTTCTTTCTTGTACCTGCCCTGCCCCTTTCCTGCTGCCTTTCTCTCTGCACACATTGCTCTTGGAAACTATTGCAAAATTGTGTATTAATCTGTGCTGTATTAAGGAAATGTGAATACAAATTGAAAGGAAGAAAAACACAGTTAAATATTCTGCTTTTATTATATTTTAAAGAGAAATACTGCATTTTCATAAAAGAAAAGACAAAAAACAAATCCCACAAACAAAGCAAACCAAACGTTCTTTGTTCTTTATAATGCCAGTTATTATCTCCCAAGGAAAACCAAAGTATTTCAAATCTAATGAAGAAGATAATTACATTTTGCAGCCTTTCTGAATTTCTGACCTTCCACACTTTCAGTCTGGACTTGAAAAGTCAGTTAACACTTTCTGTAGTCCTGCCCCTGCAGGATGGAGAGTTTGTTATTCTTTTATTAAGAATATTTAATTAGTGTTTTATGTAAATCTAGATCTACTTTGCACTAAAACAGAGGTCCATTAGAGACATATATCCTAATTCATCACATGAAAAAAGGGTCTTGAAAAGTTTAGAAGTCCATGTGGTGATTCAGTCAATATTCTAAAAGTGTTAATGTTTTTGCTTCAGTTCTAGGAGTCTTGAAATGATTGTGTCATACACGTCTGATGGCTAAGTAGGGAACATGGCTGCTAGTGCCTGATTTTCTGTTGTACAGCAGGTAGATCTGCAGTCACGTTGGATGCTGTGCTGTGGTGAGAGCTCAAAACTCAGTAAAAAGCCTTCCATTCAGCTCTTTAGGTTTTGATCTCTGCCAGAGAAAATGAAAGCAAGAACCTTGTCTAACTAACGACAGTAGTTAGCGTGTTGAGAGAGGAGTTTCAGGAGGATGAGAAAACCAAATTCTTTTGAGGCACTTCAGCTGAGTATAGAGTAAAGGCGATAATGTCCTTCCCCAAATACACTTCCCTCCTTGTGACAGCTGAGTGCCCTAGATTCTTGCCTTAGGATTGCCCTTCAAAGGGCAGTGCTGTGCCTTTCTTTTGGACCAGTACCCACACAGTGGGCTCCTGACCCCACATTGCATTCTGCAGCACTGGCATATAAATATTGAATGCCACCAGTGATGATAAAGGTTATATTTACATTTTAGTCTGTTTCTAACTTTTTTGTCTCTTTTCTCTTTTTTTCCTTTTACATGCTTTCATGGGTACAGCAGACCATTTAGGAATTGAATTCATGGGTAAGTTTTAATTTCTCTTCCTTTCACTTCTCATATTTATCTTGGTACCTTAGTTCAAAGAACATGGAAGTTAATGGGAAGATTCCCATGACCTCCAGCAGTGGATTTTGGATTGGGCTTCTGTTATATTTACCAATTAAATTTGAAATTATGTAAAGGTTTAATTTTTCTCTTGTCCACCTCTATGGAGCTTAAAAACTGGATAATGATGTTTTAGTATTTCATTGGTATTTAATGAAACATAACATAAACATTATGTGGCCTTATCATGACATTTGAGGAATAATATTTTATATGAGATTTTAAGGTAGAGTTAATGCCTATTTTCATGTAAAGGAAAGTAAATTTTAAATTAGAATTTCTTATTATTTTTAAAAAATTTGGTGTTCGTTACGATATTAAAGTAAACTGGGTTTAATAAGAAACATTTCATCTCAAGTCAGAGGAATGCTTTTAAGAAAAGGATCAATGATCCATGACTGTGTGAAATAAGTTAACTTGCTTAGGAAAAAGCTAAAGCAGGAGTGAAGAATTGCCTCTTAAAATTTTGCAAAGGAAAAGATGGAGTTCCATTGGTTGAGTTCCTGCTCTTTGATATATTCATAGCCTAATGGAATGACAGGCTTAACAGGTCACCATATCACCTCTCAGCTGGTGATCTTCAGAGAGCACAGGTAACATCCTTGAGAAATCCAGTTACTGCTCTGGTGCATCCTTTGTGTAAAAAGAACTTGGATAAACAACTAAATATGACTGAAAGCACTATAATAAAAAGCTTGCAAATTCATATTGAAGTAATTTTTTAAAAAATTGCTTTTATTATGTCCTTTGCCTATGTAAAGTTTTACTTAATTTTTCAGGTTTTAAAAATAAGAGTCTGATAACCTATTGATTCTAAGTAGCAATATGGGGATTTTATTGACCAGTTAAGCATAAACTGTCAAGAAACCATTACGGTGATGAGTTTTAATTGCATGACAGACTACGTTAACTAGAGAATAGCCAGCAGGTTGAGGGATTTTTTCCTACTGCTTTTGGACTTGGGTCATACCTAGAGCACTATTGTCCCTAGAGAACTGTTTTTGTGATCTCCAGAAGTTTTGTGTTTCACTTTCACTTCATATGCAGCTTGAAAAGTGC
The DNA here is from genome assembly GCA_035583155.1 of Acropternis orthonyx. Taxonomy (NCBI): domain Eukaryota; kingdom Metazoa; phylum Chordata; class Aves; order Passeriformes; family Rhinocryptidae; genus Acropternis; species Acropternis orthonyx. Next base: position 9,554,790 of record JAWWEU010000160.1, on the reverse strand, counting down.
CAGTGGAACTGATGCAGGTGTTTTCATGGACTTAGTGGACAGGCACAACTGGGAAGTGGTTACTTTAAAGGCTTTGCATATATCCCAGTTTTTCTGCTTAACTTAAATTGTGAGCAGCAGTCTTGAGGCATACAAGTTGAAGGACAAGCATGTACATAAAAGAAACTGGATAAGAAATATAGATATATAGGATTCTTAGAGTGAACCTTTCCATAAGAAGCAAGAAAGCGTTACCCAGGAGGCAAAGCTGAATTATTTTAACTTTATTTTGAGGCTTTTAGTTTCCTCTTTTTTTCTTAAGACATCTCTTTAAGGCTTGAACTAAAGCTGGTCCCTTAAGTCTTGGCTCAGAGTAGTCCTCTCATATGAGTAGCTTTCAGATTTTCTTATTTAATATTGGAACAGATCCTGATGGTATAGAAATTAATGAGGCTTGAAGTTGTCTGTGGGCTAGAAAAAAGTAAGTTCCAGAACTGTATGCAAAAGTGAAATGCTTGTGCTTCTTAAATCCTCCTCTAGGCTTTGTGAAGATTTACTTTAGGAAGTGTAAGCATGTATGGAATCATTACTATACACATATGCAAAGTACAAATCCCTACCCTGTATATAGTAATATTGGTGACAATATACTCATCAAATTAGGTGCACTCATGCAAAGCCTCTCCAATGAGTTTACTCCTGTACTGCAGAAAATAATGGCAATTAGTGTGAAGAGTATTTTCTATTTATGGAAAACAGCAATGTATAGATGCTGCAGAGCTTAGCTTTGTTTGCACATGATTCAGGGAACAACCTTTCTAATGTTTTCATTTTATTCGTGGGCTCAGTTTCCTTAGAAATTCCATTTCCAGCATCATCCCCCAGAAATTTTGTTTGAAAACCACGTAAACCTGGATTGCCAGGGAAAGTTGAACTCCTTTCACAGTAGAGAAAGCTGACATCTCATGTAGGTAGGAACATCTGTCTATAGGGGTGCTCCAGCGGACAGATGAGATGTACACTGACTACACATCTAGTTTAGTGTACATTTGCCAAGGAAAGTAGAGAAGTGTAGTCATTCTCTTCTTTTGCTAGACTCTTAAGGATCATTGAAGTGTTTATGCCTTTACTTTTATTGTCCTGTTAGAGATCTGTTGTCCATGAATTTGTGTATCCTTTTGTGAACCAGTCAGTCCTGTCTTCCCCAAGAAGCTCCCATGGCAGCCCATTCCAGAGCTCATTAGAGGCCGTGTACGTTGTTTTTCCATTACCTGTTAAAATCTGCTTCCTACCAGATTTTAATTCTCACATGCAGTACTTTGAGAAACAAGAGTTAAGTCTTCAGTCTATGTACCACACTGATACTTTAATATTGCAGCTGATACTGGTTTGCACTGTCTATTTCTTTGTATGGATAGTGGCAATAAAGGCAGTCATATTAACATGGCATATCTGTTTTAAAATGTTGCAAATGTAGCAATTAATGTATGGTTTTGATGTATTCATGTGCAGCACCTCTTGAATTAAATAAAAGCCAAGTATATGTTCAAGGGACCCTATGTCCTTAAAAATGTGGACTTAAGTGCTGTGATCAGAGTGTTCAAGTTTTATGGAATTTCTGGTGATAAGGAAATTATTTATGCTTTCTAATATCTCAAAGAAAAAAGAAGGGGGGGGGAAAAAAAGTCTTGTGTTTGATACTCAATTCAGTTTTCATCTCTGATGCAATCTGCCGGAGACGCTTTGGGCAAGGTCTTTTAATCTGTCTGTGATTTAGATTCTCAATTACTGTAAATTTTGTCAGACGTTCTGCATTTAGTTTCCTCAGCTCTCTGGGGAATATCTTTCAGTAACACAGAAACTATTTCTTCCTCACAAGAGTGTGCAGACTTCACTGTCTCCTTGCCTGTGCTCCCCCCAGTTCCTCATGAGGGAGCGCAGTGGTGAGTGGGAGAGCACTCACACAGGAGGGCAGTGCTCCTGGTCCTCCTTGGTGCACGTGTCCTCATGGTCCCCAGTGTCTCAACAGCGATGATGCTTGCCATTATATTGAGATTTCCAACACAAAAGTAAGTAAAAACTGCCACAATGTTCCTACAAACCGGAAAGCTACTATTTCTATTAACGGTTTCATGTCAATGAAAGCAGAATGGCTTGGTAATGCTTATGTGAGCAAGAAAGACTGTGTGACGGGGGAAATGGAGAGATTGAAAGAAGCAGCTTTTATTCAATGAAAAAACTAAAGTGGTGTCTTGTTAGCATTAGATAGCATGGGGATCCAAATATCTGCAGCTTACTATCATTTTTTTGACCCAGGTGATTAAATGCACTTCAGGGCTGAGTAGTTTACTTTTCTGATGTAAAATTTGTTGAAGCCAAATATCTCTGATAGCAGACATGGTCACTTAGGTGCAACAGGTAACAGCTGAAAGCTGAGTTGTAGAAACTGATCTCGTGCGTGTTGTCCCAGCTGCAGAGTGAAATTGTTGCCTGAGAGCAACCTTTGAGCCTGAGAGTCATCTTTGGAAATGAGCGTTCTGGGCTGCAAGTCAGTGCCTGAGGCATGGAGCTGTCTGTTTTACTAATTTCTTACATTGTGAATGGGTAGAATTAAGGCGTGTTAAGGGATGGAACATGACGGTGAGTGAGTATTGGAATAACCTGCTAAAACACATGAACAAACATGACTGTTTCAGCAATTTCTCAACACAGCCTAAGCTGATGATTCAGAATCTTTATCTTTTATTCTGTAACAGTAATTTATGCTGAATACAATTGAAAGTAAAATGCTCAAATAAAGTGTAACAGCTGGGTTGCTGAAGATCTGATGGAAAGACAGTCATAACAAGAAGTTGTCTTCATCCTTGGGCTACATAGCAGTTAAACCACTATTAATGGTGTAAAAACAATTTTGATGTGATAACCTGAATCGCCCCATGTGAATTATAAAAACAATATAACAGACTACAGTTAGTGACTACTTTTAACTTCTTTATACACAGGCCTTATACGGAAAATTAATATTTTTCCTTAGAACTGCTTATCTCTTCTGGGAAAATCAGAAGAAGCTTCACTGAAATCAGTGGAGTGTGAATGATATATAATACCTTGTACGTGCTGAATCATTAAATAGCATTTGAGCAGAGCAATAAAGTAACTCAAGAATGGGATCCTATTACAATTTATGTATCTCCTTGCAAGGACTACAGTGTGAAATGCATTCAGTTTTCTGTACTCTGAGCAACTGTTAACACTGAAGAGGCTTATGTATGCTGTATTTTTACTGTGCCGATTCTCACTGCCTCCTCATTGTGATAATAAGATGCCTAAGACTCTGGGAACACATGATACAGTTAATGAAATGGACTCTGTGACCTTGTGTCATGCACTGTGACAGATGCATTTTGATTTTTCCAAACTGCAAAAGTTGGTTTTGCTGATGGGCAGGATAAGCAAGATCACAACGAGTTTGTATTTTTCCTGTCTGCAAGAAATAAAAAGGTAAAGTTCATTAGTTCCTGCACAACTCAAAATATGTGGAGCTGGTGATCTGTCCTCTGAAACTCAATGTCTTGTAGTAGCAACCAGACAATGAAAATAAATAACCAGCATGTGTATGGATGGCCCTTGCCTTAGTTAACATTTGGCAGCTCTTACCTGTAATATATTAAAAAATAAAACCCTGTAATACTCCATTTTCTCACTGGGAGAGAGGATGAGCATTCCATTACATGAACAAAGAATGTATATGTTCTAAAGGATAAAAATTTAAAAAATAAGGTTAAGTTTTCCCTGTATTCCTTTTCCAAGAAGGTAGATCTTGTTCTGATAATATGGCACACTGACTATTTTTATGCTCCTCTTTGCACAAAATCTTTTATTAGATCACAATCATCCCTCAGAACTATGAAAGCATATCTGTTTATAAGTATATTGTTATTAACATAAGCATTTAAAGTATTTTGTCTGTACTCCTTCAATAAATTCCTAAAGAACTAAGTAGGACTATTCTGATAGGCATTGGTACCTGGAATGTTTACTATCATCATTGCTATCGCTCCTTGAATCCCTTTGTTCCTCATCTTGCCCCAGTTTTACATTACCTTCTTCTTTTTTCTTTTCAAATTCAGTAAAGGTTTTGCTCTTGGGACCTTTTCAAAATTCAGTAAAGGCTTTGCTCTTGAGACCTTGTCTTTCTGTTTGCTTTATGAAATACCTGTCCTTTTTAAGCATGTTGCGAAATAACAATAGTATCCTGAGGCATGAAATGGCTTTCGATCCTCAGCACTTTCCACAGGATTCTCTAAGCTGAGAAGAAGTCATTTATCATCTCTGGAGAAAAGAGACATGAGCACCAGAAGAGAGAGTTTTATAGAAACAGCTGATGTCTGTGTGCTCTAAGAGTAATGGATGAAGCAGAGGTTCCTCAGGGGCTGGAGACAGCTCTGCCAGTGGTTGTACCTGTTTAGGAAAACATACCTCTTAAATGAAAGTCAACATGCATTTGGTGAATAAGTTGCAGACTGCCTCATATCTTGGCTCATTTTGGGGCATGTGGTTTAGCTGAGAGGGAAAGATTTTTACCTAAATGTTTTGTGACCTATCTACCATCTTGGTATGTAATTTTTCCGATTTATCTGCGTTTTCTGTATTGGCAATGAACTAGATTGGATTAACTTGTGTTATGTCTAAAAGACAAGCCTAAGATTTACTGTGTGGTTAACTTATGTGTATTGTTAATTGCCTATGCTGCTTTATCAAAATAGTAACTCTGTGCACTGGGTGGATAAAATAATGTTAATATAGAAAACTTGTTCTGGTGACCTTCCTCAGTGTTTGATTTCTGCTGCTCTGTCTAACAACCTCCTGATCATTTGTGGTGAGACTTAAATAAAAAAAAAAGATTGAAAAATTAATAAAATGATAATACAGTATATTGACAAGTTTAGAGTTGGTCTGGGTTTCTCTGTTTTGCTGGGGGATGGATTGGGACGAGGTACTTGTTAAGTGCAGTATCAGTCTGTAAAAGTGGGTGTGTGTCATCCATAATGCTACGTATAACCCTTAGTCTCTCCCAAGGTGAATGTGTACTGAGTGTCACTGTGTGCTGACTGGGGGCACTGGTAAGCTCAAAGTGCTGTTTGTGGATTAGAATTTATGAACCCTCAAAAATAGATATGGTATGTAAGCCTCTGGGTAGGTTTCCGTGTAGTCCCAGTGCCAGGTACAAGTCTCTTCTGCATGGTGCCAGCTTCAAGAACATTCATGCTGTCTTGGCACCTTGGGGAGAAAGGGTGTGTGCTTCAAGGCTGGATTTCAACTGAGGGCACAGCATCTCGTCTGCATACAGAGGGGCTTTGCTGTATTATGTTTCTGTGTACGCATATTATGGTTCATTCTGGTTTGAGATCAGGCACGTGCCCTAGGCACCTACATGGCTGGTGTATCTCAGAGGTAAACACTTTTTGTCATGAAATACAGGTAATTGGATGGCTCTAACACTGAACAGAGAGCTGTGTATTTAAATGTGACTTTATACCCAGTCAGCTTCATAACCTGCATTTTGAGTATGGTATTTAGGTAAATGCTTCACTGAGCTTGAGGAATTGTTACAAGTGACACCACTAGGGTATCCTAATGCAATTAGATGACTTGCAGTGTTGAGATTTGGCCTTGCTTGGACTCAGTTGCAGTTTAACCAGATGCAAAAATATGTAGACAGTAACTTATATGCTACTGAAACAAGCCTAGCCGGACAAAGGTGAGATCCACGTGTCAAAGGTGGTGGTAGAGACAGCTGCCAGAAGATTTGCCAGTAAGAAGTTGAGAGATGACCTTGGAGGAGGCTTCAAAGCAGTAAGTACAATCTGGACGTGTCCATGAGAACTTAGCATCCATTGTTAGGCTGCTGGGATGGCTTTTTTTTCTTATAGAAGGTTGTTCACTGTGTGCTGAAGTTATATTGTACAGGAGGAGAGGCCCCAAATGCCCGATCTGCGCCATGTTTATGCGGCCATGGTGAATCAGTGTTACTTTGTCCTTTTCCTGCTTGGAGGTGCTTTGTAGATGTCAAGTCCCATTGAGTAAAGGATGCAAGGATTTGGAAAGCAGAAGGTAAGTATCTCAATAAATGTTCCATGACAGCAGCATGCTTGTAATGTATATTACAGTTGTGTAGAAAAATCAATGTTTTTGACAGTGAACTAAGTCTTTCTGTGTCCTCTATGCCTAGAATGGGTAGAGACGGTGTCCTGCCAGTAATTGCTGGAAGCGGAGGAGAAGGGTAAGCAGTGTGGAAAAATTGGCCATGCTCTGTCTAGAGCACTAAGTTATTTTTTTCATGCATTGCCTTTTCTTTTCTTTTGCAGGAGCTGTAGGATATTGGCATGTGAAGAAGTGCAGAGATACTCCTACTCTGGCTGATTGTTTTTAATAAAGTTTTTTCAATGTTAATTGAAAGTTGTCTTATGAACCCATTTCCTCCATCAGTTTATCCTCATTTCACACCTGTCTCTGCTGAAAAACACTGTTTGTCCAGTTGTCCAGGGTATCTGTCAGTGTTGCTTCAGACTCGAGAGCCCAACAGTTACCTGGGAAACAAACGTGAGCAGCAGAAAACAAGTGGGGAGAAACAAGTGCTGTGTATCAGTGTACAGGTATTGTTCTTGTGTGCTCAATTCTTGACAACAGTTGAGATAATCACAGAATTGCAAACTGTTGCATGCAGATGACAGGTGAACTTTTCCACTGCTGACTTTTCTTCTTTGAATGGTTCAATAAATCGCTGTGAGGTATTTTCATTTAATATGAATTCAGAATTTTCAAACACCATTTTGATCATGTTCATACAATTTACTCACTACAGGTATATTTATTTCATCAGTCATCAGCAATTCTCATATGAATTAATATGATCTTATTTTTGTGATAAGTAAATTATGTACTACTCCATACCTGCTTTAGCAAGTAAACTCTCTTGTAATACAGGATTGCTGTATGGTGATTCTTTTACATCTCTTGGTAATTTTGCGTTTAACATTCAATTAGAAAGGAAAACAAAAATGGAAATATAAAATAATAACCTGGTAATGAAGGAGCATAAAATGGGACAGTATTTAAGTTCTCATCAGAATTAACTGAAACACTATCACTGTCTGATAGTGAACTACAAAGTAACAGAGAAGAGCTAGACAAAATTAATTAACCAAGCAGTTTGTATAGGAGGTGAAATTTAGAGAAAATCAGTTTATTTGCAATTAAGAGTGTTAATACTTCTATTAGTAGTTTCGCACACATTGCTGTTAATTGCTAGGACTGTAAGTTGTTTCCATCATTGAAATAATGCCCTTAGTCCCCAAAAGAACAAACTTTTAAGTAATGAAAAGAACGTGGAGTTGAACTGCCTAAAGAGGTTCCGTATGGTGGTGCCGATCCCTGCCCTGCCTAGGCATGACCTCCATCGTGCGTGGTGGCCAGCGGCACTTGCAGCTGCCATGCCAGGCCACTGTGCCATGGGGCAGAGTTCTGCAGGGCTGTAAAGACTTGAGTATCTCAGTGCAAGCCAGGAATATTTAAAATTGATGCCTACAAAGACTTTGGGTGTTTTCAGAGTGTTAATTGACTGTAAATTTTGAGAATTGCAGTGTTGAACTTCGTAAGACTTACTTTTGGCTTGGTCATAATTTCTGACTGAAACACATAGAAATTGGTGGATATTTTGATATAATTTCTGTTATTTCTAATATAATTTACATAACCTGGAATCAGGACCAGGTATATGACTAGTTTCACATATGAATTGAGCCTGTCCTTTTCTTGATTGTCTCCAAATCATCTGAATCCACAAAACCCAAATAAATCTCTCAGCAGTAGTTACAAAACCGAGTCTGTATAAGTAATTTTGTGTAATTGTGCAAAGCTAGCAATGCCTTCCTTTCCTCTCTTGAACTTGCATTCTTCTTCTTCCTACCTATTCTCTTTTGTACCCTCCCAATTGTTTTCTTTTTTTCCTATACTGCTGTGGACTTTCCTTTTCTATTAGAGTCATAAACCTAGTGATCAATGAACTTACTCTGTTTAAGTGTGTTGTTGTAAATACAAATCAGCTGCATCACAACTGCACTGTTTAGTTTTAATGGAGAGTGCGGCGTGCACACACTGAATTTTTACTCGTTTATAATCTTAATGTCCCCTCCTGTACCCAGAAGTGACACAGCACTTGAAAAATGGAAGTCACAATATACACTAAGTTGCTCAGCTCATAAAATATGAATACTCAGAAAACAAATATAGCAGTATTAAATACAGTTAATCAATTTAAAAAAAAAAAAATGAATGTATCATATAATAGATACTTGCATGGGATATTAATGAAAAATACCAGATACTTTGTTGTCTGTATTTATTCTACACTGTGCTTATTACTCTCATTCAACTAATTTAAATTTGTTTTCAAGATAAGGTAAATTTGCTCCTGATGAGAAAAGTTTAGATGTCTTCTGTGCCATATTTTTCTCTGAGTCTGTAAATCAGAGTCTGTGCACTGAATATAAAGCTTTCTGGGCTCTAAATTTTGTACATTGCAGTGGACTGATAGGGTAGACATTTAAAATTTTTGAGCTATAAATAGTTGTACGAAGTGCATTGTTAGAATGTGTATCATAAAAAAAAATAAGACTTTATTAAGTTCGAATTAATAACCCGCCTCAGTGAGAATAAAACTGTGACTTCTGCTGATTTTTGCTGCATTAAGTTTTTTTATGCTTCTGTACTTTAGGTAATATGCTTAAGTCAAAAATAAGGAAGAGTCCTTGGTTAAGTGTTTGTTATATGAATGATGAAGTGAAAATCACCAAAACAATTAAACAGATTAATTCAGTCTTTTTTTTTTTTTCCTTGTAAATCTCTCTAATGTGCTTTAAAAATTTTTCTTGCCTAATGGATAGTCTCTTTTCAAGGTAAGGTAGTACCACAGCATCTCATTCTTTCAGTTAGTGAATCGTGTCTTGAAATAAGATGGCTGACCATTAGTGGGAAAAGGTGAGTGAATCCTCTAAAAATCCTATGGAAACAAATCAAATCCTTTTAAATTAATTTATTCCATAAAGTGATTAAAGGTGAACTGGAGAGAAAAAGTGGATGTAATGGTCCTAAGTTATGCTGTTTCTTTGAAGTTAAATGGGTATTCATGTGTTTTTTTTCAAAAAATTGCATATTTTTAGCTACTTGTTCTGGTCAAGATTTTGTTCTAATGGAACTAGGAAAAACTATTCATTAAAACCTAAGAAAAATATGGAAATTCTATTACTTTCTTTTTTGGTGAATACAACTGGTGGTTTGAGAGAACTAGACTGGATGGCAAATATCTCACTTGTCGGTATTGGTCAAAGTTCCTTATTTGACTCTGATGCAATTGGTGTGGATAGAGAACATCTGAAAGACAATTAAAACATATGCCTTGGCATCAATGCTGCTTTTATTGCAGTTATTGTTCTGCACAAGGGATGAGTAAAGTAATGTCAATGGCTTGCTTTTTCAAGTATTTGTAATTTTTTCTTTTAAGACTTGATAGTATCCATGTATCAGCTAGTTTTATTGTTTCATTGCCTCAATACCTTTTTGGATTGGATTTAGCATCTGTAGGCCATGAATCAGTTTGGTAATTATCCCGTTCAGTCTGTTCGTTCATGTGCAGTGAAAATCTAACAGTCCTTGTGCAAAGAAAATTCAGAATCACCTGTAAGTTTGGAGCTGTATCTGTTATTGTGACAAATGCCTTGTGAATTCAGAATTGAAATGTGCTCCAAATACCTTACTGCATGTCCAGACTGCATTCCTGGATTCTCATGGTGCTAGTTTACCATCTCACCCATGTAGCAAAAATGGGACATAGTCTGTTCTTTTTGGTACTGTGAAGAGGGTGGTGGGAAAACAGTTCACTTTTTAAGAAGTCCATTCCCTACCTCCTTGCACCCCAAAATATGCTCCATTTCCCTAATTCTTTTTCAGTTTAAATATTTAGAATTTCTCTTCTCAATACAGTATGCTAATAAAAGTTCATGAAAATAGCAGTATATGATTCACTTGTCCAGGAATTGTGTTCCCATACATCCATCCCATAATGTAACATTACTGTTTTCTCCCATTCTATACTTCTTATTCTTCATATTGCCAAGGGGTGTGCCATCAGTCATTTCATTTATCCTTTTGTCTTCTTTATTGCTTGCTCAGTCTCTTCGATATCTTCATCTTAGCCTTCTTTCTTTTGCTCTCAGTGTTCTAAAAAATATTGATGCTCATGTTGATGGCACAGCTGTGCTGATAGACCTGCTTGGAAGGTCTTCTGCTTTTTGAAAGTGTCTGTCCCTCTCTGTCATTACTCTTGTGTCACTGTTGTTGAGAATAGCTTTCTACCTATTTACTTCCTTTAGGTTTTTTTCATTTTCTCTTTCATTGTTTGCCACAGCTTTGTTTGCAACCATCTCTTACTCCCTGGTTATTTTGGTATCAGTATTACTTTTGCTGTTAATGCCTTTTTTTTTTCCATAAAAAAGTCTGTAATGTTAAATTTTCTGAATTATTTATAGGATCATATATGAATACCTGCATCTATTATTCAGAACTTCTTATTTCTTTTATGCTAGAGCCGAAAACCTCTTTTATAATTCAGTGATAAATGAGAGCCTTCAGTCTGTTCAGAGTTCTTTTTGCCGACCTTATGTTTATCTCTGAGGTCCCAGCTGTCTTTCAGTTAATTGTACAGAGCCCTGCAGTGCAAGGAGCTTCAGACTTGTTAAAATAATGTAGAGTATCCCTTCCCTTTTTGCTGTCTCTGTCTTTATGCACCAGCTTACCTGTGCAATATGCCTGAAGTGGCTCTTAGTCTAGAATATATTATATACTAGCTATTCTATATGATTTACTAGCATACAAATCTTTTTTTCTCCAATTCTTAATCTCTTATCTGGGGATATTGATAGTTATTGCCTTTTCACCTTTAAAGAGGTGCTAATTTAATTTAAAAAAAAAAAAAAGTTTATTTTGCTTTATGCTACTTGTTTTTCTTCCACATGTCCTTTTTTTGTTTGTTCCCTGTTGTCTGAAACTTTTGTCCTCTAGAGCAGTAGTTGATCTACCTTGAGTTTCCTACTTACTTAAAAAGTATTTGTAGAATGAATGTCAGGAACCACTGAATGATTCAGCATGGGACCTGAAGACCTGAAGGCCTCTAGTCCAACCTGATGCTCAGAACAGGGTCTGCTCAGGTGCCGCCAGGCTGCTCAGCACTTTATCCAGCTTAATCTTTAAAAATCTGGGACTGTATGGCTTCTCTAGGCAGCCTGTTCCCATGCTTGACTGTTCTAATGGGAAAATATTGTTCTTATATCAAGATAAAATGTCTCAATTTATTATTTGTCTAGAAATACTATGGAATAATATATTTTCTGCTACTTGATGCTACTTAATTCAGACAAATAATTGCTTACTGATACCCAGTTCTCTGCTTATTTACAATGTTGTGCTCTTGATAGGTAAAAAAGAATTTAGTCGTAGTTTTGATAGTCCTATTGTTCTTGTCGAATCTGTACTAGTCCTCATTTATTTATGTCATTTTACTACTCGAAAAAGTATGTGATATAATTCTAAAATAAAGCTGCCTCTGTGGCTTTGTAATTATCCAGACCTAGGTTATAATACTTTATCAGCTTTATGCAAAAGCAAGTTTTAAAATTAATGAACTGCAGTACGTTGTTTTAGATTAGATCATCATAACTAAAATGGTAGGAAGTTTTTCTATTTTAGATTTCTTTGCTTATGTACTACAGGTTTATGATATCAAGAATTTCTCACCTGGTACCTGGTTTCATTTTGCATTTAGGCAAAAATGTAAAGAAATAACTGAAAGTATTGAGATTTCTAATGGCCACAAAGCCATGCAAAGCAGTTTAACAATCTTGACAGTCATTTCACAGAAATACAATATGTAATATGTGATTCCTGATATAAGTCATTTAACAGAATTCAGTCATAGGAATACCAGAAACAGTAGGATTCACCGTCAATTTATTCAGCTCTAAATTGAAAGATCTTTTGGGTCTACCATAAGAGAAAGCAACTTCAAAAATTCAGTCTCCTCTTCAAACACCCTTAAAAAAAGAGTTACAAACTTTAGAGAATGCCGTCAAAATAAGGCCTAGCTTTAAGTAAACAACTTAAAGTGAACACACTTCGTTCCCTAAGTGTTTTTATTAATAGAAATATACTTTTGCAGTAGTCTGAATCCAGGGCATAAACATAAAAAGTGCATTAAGTCAGGATTGACTCATGCCTTGATACTGAAAACCTATGAAGGGGGTTTTTTGATTCCTCTTATGCTGTTCCCTTTCTAACATTGGCTATATTTAAATTGCTTTAATTGCATTGTATATTTCAAATCTATGAACTTTAAAGAGCTTTTAATAACTTCAAAAATAAATCAAATGCCTTTTTAGGTAGCATTTTTACTTTGATGTCTTATTTATCTTTGTGTTTTAGTGAATATTGACATAGCAAACATGACTGTAGTATTATTAAAATGTGCATAAGATGTTTTATGACATCGTTCTAGGCTGAGATACATCTATTCCATGTTTATGGTGAATGTTGTCAATTAACAAGCAATTCAAGAAATCCAAGTGAAGTTAATGGCCTTTCTTTTCAGCTGTTTTACCTTATGAGTGGTCAGTCTGTCAGTCTGCATTGGTGCTATTTAACAACCCCAGTAAACCTTCATATTTCACTTCCCCATTCATACTGCTTGCTGTTTGTGTTTCACATGGTGCAGGTACTCTTTAGCTTTTGTAGCAGGGGAGCATCACACTGATGAAATGAAAGGTAAAGGCAGCTTTAGGCAGTTGTCAGAAACATTCTCTTCAATCCAAAACCACACTGTAGAGGGAGGAGGCTGTTTTACAGAAGTGATTGATAACCTTTTTTAGTTAATTTTACAGTCTAATAGAGCAATACTTTGAATTTTGTTAACACTCTGCAACCCTCTGTGGATTGGATACTCTGCAGTATCCTGTGGATTGGATACTGTAAGCAGAAATACATATCTATTAATAATATATTAATTTATGCAGATGAAAGTACAAGAATACAAAAAACCTGAACCGATTGATTAGTTTTTTCATTAATACTATTAATGAAAAAGTTACTTCTCAAGAAGTGGTGTCTAAATTAAATTTAAAAAACTATAAAATTAAAAATACTGATGTTTTGCAATACAGTGTATGTGTCCTCTTGTGAGAAAAATGTAAATGTTGTAAAAGGAGGTTTTACTTAAGACTGCAAATGTTTAGAACTGAACGATGGTGCCTTGTATGATCTCCCAAATTTTACACTGCACAAATGCAGCGAGTTGCAACACAGCATTACTCTACAGCATTTATTTTCTGGCACTAATCCAGAACTTCAGTGTTAGAGCTGAGATATGGAAGGAGGAAAATCAGGCATGGCAAAATTAATTTTGCAGTGTTGTTCTTACCCTACTCTATGACATTTACATTTGAAGTCTGTTACATTGATAGATTTGCTAAATGAGATGAGGGATTTTGAGCATCCTTTCATGACAGGGTTTTTTTACTGGTTGTTTTTTGTGTGTTTTTTTTTTTTTTTTTTTTTAATTGAATATATTATCTAGCAAGTCCATGCAAAACACAACTGAATTGCTTCTGTCAATATAGTGCCTTTTGTTATACTCCAAGAACTTTGTGCTGTTCTCACTGTCCTCCTGACAATGCAAATATATTAATATAGTAATATTAGGGCTGATGATCTGGTTTTGCTTTGTTTTGCTAAGTTGTACAAGTCCTTTTAGAGTTGTGTGATTTCTGTGTCTTCAAGGTTAAATGCTGTGTTGAGTGGTCATGTGATCATTTTGATTTCTTATTTCTGTGCCACAGACTTTGTAAACATTGCCACAGCCTGGCTCTTCCAGAGTAGTTTCCATATGATTATCAACTGGTATAGCTGAGTGTGTTGAGCATCTCTCTTAAAAAAATGCGTAGGAAGGATTTACCTTATAGGTTTTGTGGTCTAGGTAGTCTTTAGCACTTACAGTTTGAACCAGTATCAAACTCATGATTATTTTGGTAAGACTGGGTTATGGAAGTAAATATGCTCTGAAGAAAATAGTATTGTTTTGCAAATGGATATTAAGAAGTTTGTGAAATCTGTTCTGACTGCTTAAAGGGAAATGGTTTTGCAAATTGGAAATTTGAATGTAAAAGAATGCTGTCAAATATTTTGGTTGTTTAAAAAACCCTGTATTTTCCCCTGACCCATGATAGACAGTTAAAAATCATGAAATAATATCGTTTTTCCTAGTTTTTTGTCCCTTTCTGCATTACATACATGGCTTTTGTTACCTGTTATTTAACTTGAACATAAAATAATATAGTCATTTTCTTTAATATTATTTTTCATTTTCTTCAGCAAGCAATCATGCATTGAGTTCTTTTATTCAGTAAGAAGACTGAATGCAATGGTGTGAGATTTTTTAGTTAGTCACACACCAAAAAAAAAAAAAAATCATAGAAGATCTTTCCGTTTTGGAACCCCAAAGTAACCTTTTATGCTTTTAATGATGACATTGTATGTTAGGGTTTTTGTTTGTGGTATTTTTTTACAGTTCATCCTGCAGTTTGTTAGAGATATTTGATGGTAAAAATACTGTGCCATCTTTGGTCATACCTGACCTGTCCCGCTTAGCTGGGAACAGCACAGGGAGATATGTCACAGTCCAGAGTTACCCCTGCAGAGCAGAAGCTGCCCCCAGCAGCCAGCGATTCCATCCAGGATAATGAAAAGCTGAGCTGGTGCTGTAGCACAGATGAGAATGGACACAGAACTGCGGGAGGATAGCAGTTCATTGATGGAGTGACGGCAAAACCCACAGAAAGAATTTTGACCACAATTTTGCTTTCCTAACCAGGAACAGATATTTCTCTTTTGGAAAAATTTGGTTCTGTGTGTTCGTGGGTATTAATGTGAGAGTTCTCGTGTGCTGTGTGATAAAATGGAAGGTTGCAAACCAATTTGAAACTGTTTGTATAGCTAGTTAAGAAAAGTAATTTCAAATAACATGCTCTCATTTGCAAGTTGCCAGAATTGAATCTGAAATTAATATAAGTGATTCAAAAATATATGAGAACTCTATTTTTGTATCCTAGGTACCAAAATAGATGCTAACTTACAGTTCTAATAAGAATATTTTCCAAGAAGTAATGTAGTTGTGATTTCTTTAAATAATCTGGCATTCACATCTTTTATTATTGCATCTGTTAAGGGAGATTGGTTTTACACTGGTGAGTGGGGGATTGAAAGATATAACTGACAAATGCCCTTATGTATTGTGAAAATTTGTTAAGTGGCTAAATGGTATAAATGCATTGTTGTATAAGATGAAATGAGACTTAATTCCTGACAGAAAATCTGAGAGGAATCAGTTCTAAAATCAAAAGTTTCATGAACAAAAAGACAACTCAAGTAAAATTAAATAAAGTTGTAAATGGAGTATTACTGAGGTCAGGAATTTCTTTTGCTTGTGAAAATACCTAAACCAGCTATCCAGTGTATAGATTCCTCTTTTATTTTCTGTAATCTTTTCTAGTTTTCTGTTTTCCTAATCTGGCTTCTATTTTCATTAAAGCATGTACACACACAGTATATTGAAGTAACTTTCTTTTCCATTTGTGTTGTGCACAAACACCCACAAAAAACCCCTCTACTGTCATTTTAAGCTAACTTACTGATCTAATCATGCATCATGTAATGACGTGTCCCATTTTGACCAGGCACAATTATAGCAATTTATGAAAATACATTTTCCTTCCCTTAAGAATGCTGTTACTATGGACCATCATGTTGTGGATGCTCTTCTTGTTTTTTTTTTTTTTCCTCTCAATGTAAAGCAGAAAGACACTGCTTCAGGTTTCTGCTGCTAGGAAGTATTACAGAAGAAAATTGTTTCTTACTCTGAATTTAATCATTTTTGGTTAATAATTTTGTTACTACTCTAAAAATCTAAAGTACCATGCAGCTTAGAGGTTATGCAGTTCATTTAATGTCACTGAATTAGAAGACTGCAGCTCTTGAGATGAACCAGAGCCCATTATTAGAGAAAGAAAAATCTTTGGTGTAAGAACTGCTTTGGCAGCAATGCTCATGTTGCTCCTCCCTGAAGAGGCACAAGTGCTGTTCTGAGTAGCTGAGGGGCTCCCCCACTTGCCACAGCCGTCAGGGTATGTTCACATGTGCCCCCGAGGGCAGGTACACGTGTGATTCTAATGGTTCAGCACTCACAGGTACCGCCGCCAACCTTTTTGGGAAGCTGCTGATCGGTGCTTTTTGACTCAGCATAACACGTCTCTCTAACTGCCTCGTAAGGAATATACACCGATCGCTCCTTTACTATTCACATATTCCCCAATATCTGCCTACTTTTTCCTTAGTAGGGATAAAAAAAACATTTGAAGCTATGTCTAAAACCACAGGGGTACCTTTAGAAAATAAGCAAATTCCATTTATTCTTCACTGTTAGTTTTACACTTGGTGTTTTCAAGAGCATTTGTTATGAATACGGTGAAGAAATAATGTTCTCTTGTCCAAAACACTTTGTATGAAATGCCTGAGCCCTTCTCTTTGCTGCTGTGCCTTTCTTCACCTACTGGTAAATTGCAGCTTTTGAGGGAGGAGACAAGTATTGTCTGAAAAACACTCTTGTCTGCTGGATTACTTCCCAGTGTAGTTTGCTCAGCATGGAGCACAATGGATCAAGGTTGTAAAATCCTGTAATCCCTCCTGTTGACCTGTGTTTTTGCAACAAATCAATTAAGACAGAAGCTGATGTGGGCAGGAAAGGTAAAGCTGAAGAACAGGGAAAGTCCAGTGAACAAGGTGAAACCCCTCCAGTTGTTGGTTAGGAGGCAGCACGCTCAGCTGGAAAAGGCAGCAGTAATCTTGTGAAAGGTTGTGACTCTGTTGCTGTGGAGGAAAAGGGGTTTGTTTTCTTTTTTCTATAAAAGCAAAGTCTGGGAATTATGATTCTCAAGGCAAAATTGAAGCCAGGAGTTTTGCTGAGAAAAAAAAAAATGAGGAAGTGTTAGAGCCAGTCTGCATGTGAGTCAGAAAATCAGTGTCAGTCTGGGGAGAAACATCAATAAAATGTCTTATGGATCGGGAGAAAAGTTTAAGGTTGTTCTAGCATTGGTGGTGACCTATTGTACAGTGAACTACTGCTGCAGGTTTCTGCTTTTGCAGATGTGAGAAGTGTTTTCTCTGGCTATTCTGTATGTGGGATGGGATGTCTGATTCAGAGAAGTTCATGGCTTTATACACTACCTAGTAAATGTACCATTGCAAAGTTTCACAGTGGGATTTAATTAATTTTGCTTTTCATGTGATAATATTTCTTGTGCACCTTTCTTTGGCATTTGTTATTGAAAATGAGCCCATATTTTTTTCCTTATTTAATTTTTGTGACATTGTGCATTTTTTTTAATTTAGATTTTCAGTTTGTCCTGATAGAACTCTTACATACTCCCTTCTACTACAGTTTTAACACAACCTAAATGTATCCTCATTATTTTTTGGTGTTATTAATGAATAATCACCTTGAAAATCTACTAGAAGGATATATGGGAGTTTAACATAATTGTATTATATAATTCTAAGCCATAACAGCAGTCCAGTTGTAAGGGAAAATGTAAAATTAATCACTCCTCTCCGTGTCTTCCACAGCAAATAGCCAATGTTATGTACATTTTGGTCCATGTGACTAACTTGTCTGTTTCAACAACATCAGATGATCAGGCACTAACCCCAAGCTGCTTATCAAAGTAAATTTTCCAAGCTGATACTGAATCCGAGTTCTTTTACATATGGAAAAAAAAGAAAAAACAGTATGTAAGAAATATAATACTGTAGAAGAATTTGTATTAGAGGAGATATTAGGAAACCATTTATCTGCTTGTCCATCATGGGTGACTCATAAGTTAAAAGCAGGCTGTGTCACACTTAGAGCACAAGCTATGTGTTCCTTGCAGCATGAAGGAATGGAGCAACATCTGAAAAAGTAAATACAGGAAAGAAGTTTGCATTTATTGTATGCCTTAGGTGAATGAATCTTGCTTCTATGTGCCATAAACCTTCTCTGTACAGAGATGTGCATCTCCCCAGAAAGCACAGCTTGAATTTAATAGGAAGTTTTTGCTGTTGACTTTGGGAGAAGGCTTGGTAAATGTTCACTTCAACAGAGCTGTGCTCGCTTACTCCCTTTGAGGATCTATCTCTATTATTTTAATTAAAAAGCAGCAGCCAAAATCTGATGATACAGAGCCTGCTCCATGCCAAACCCAAGGTCAAAATGAACCCTTTGTGCTCAGTGTAAAACTGAATTGAGCAATTATGTCATGTAACCAGGTCTTTTGCAGCATGCTCTGAAAGGTAATGCCAGGGGAGAAGCAAAAGAAGCAATTGCAGCATTCACTTTTTCCTATTGCTGCCAGAACCATGCCAGAAATGTTGTTAGGAAGCAAAATTTAATTAAATCGTTCTCACCTTAACTTTGGGGTATTTCATAATCTCACCCGTGGCATTGTCTTTTTATTAGCAAAAGGCTTAAGTGACTATGAAATATAATCAAAGGCCATGGGGAGGGCTTGCACACCACAAAGCTGCTAATCCATTGGAGACCTAAGTGGGAAATTAGCAGTTTTCAGTGATGGTGCAGAGGTTTGAAAGTTATCAGGACCTTTTATCTTCTAGTCAGCTTTCTCTGAACTTGAAGCCCTATCTGTGCAAAATATATCCCAGTAAATATCCACTAAGCTTGAGGTGGAGAGACTAATGTATTGCTGCTTTTCCTCAAATGTTTTAAGTCTTTATAACTGCTTGTTTATTTTATGTAGTGTGTGGGAGCCAGCATAAGAGTTCAGGACATTAAGAACAATACAACTGTGTTCAGTGCCGCAGAGAGTTTATTGTGCAAATTGTTAGGTGCTATTCAGACAATGTGGGTTTGACACTGCAGATACAGAGATGTATATTTTTCTTGACCTCAAACTAAAATAAAGGATCATGACTGATCCAGTAATAGCAGGGGTGAAATATTTTCCTCTGAGGTTTGTTAATTTTACAGCAGAATCTGATCAACTGGGAACCAGAAGACTACTTCACTTTCATATTCTATTTCATATATTTTATTGTTTTTATTCAGCATGGAATAGTCTGAGCCATAACTGGGAAGAAGGTGTCTGAGAAAATACTGGGTGACTTTGACATTCATACTCAGGCTACTTTTGTTCAGTTGTGCAAGCATTAAGGAGAATAGTTTGCTTTGTGAAGGAAGAAGTAAACCTGAAGAGCATTTGAGAGGACTTAATTATATGAAAGGAAGTTGATAGGTAATTTTTAGAAAGCCTATTAGCCAAATGCGAAGTTTCTACTGCTGAATAGAGCTCCTTTGGTTTGAATCCTGCCATTCCTAACCACACACTGCCAATGATCACTCTGGGAGCTGCCATCTCAGTGTTTAAACATGCCCATGTCAGGCACTTAAATACAGCTCTAAGTGACAGCAGTACTGGGCTGTCCCCAGACTCTTTTACTGGTGAATAATCATGTCATGCAAAATCCTTTACTATCCTTCTGCATCTGCGCTGCTGTGCTTGCCCACCAGTAGCAGCTAACAAGGAAGTACGACACAAATTTAGCCACTTAATTTAAACCAAAATGCAGCTAAAGCATTCATTAGGCTCCTTGAAAAATCTCAACTGCTTAGGCTAAATTTTTTCACCAGTTGTGATTGGTTTGTTTGGTTTTTTTCTTAATAGTTAAAAGTACTAATTCTGAACCTTGACTGAAGTTTTAGATCTTAAATTTTTTGAGAGGAGAGGTAGGCTATTTACTTTACAATGTTTTACTGAAAATAGTAGTGTCTCAGCTCGGGATAATACAGCTTCTAACTCATGCCACTGTGCCTTCCACAGAGCTTTAAATATAGTTGTGATCTTTGACAAACATTACTCATAGAATTAATATAGATACCATTAGCCACTGAAAAGTACTGTAAACCAAAGAGTCCTTTATTTTTCCCACTTGTTACTTAGCTTGAGTCATTTCACCATGTCAGAGGTACTCATGTCTGCCATTAAGCTGAAGAGTTCACCCTGGCTATGAGTGGTGTTCACTGTGTCCAGATTGCTCCCAACAGCAGTTCAGGAAACATTTTGTACAACCTAATTGCCTTTTTTTGTGTGTTTTCTATTTTCAATCTCAAATCCTTGCTTCCTCTGTTGTATTACCATCCTTACACATAGTTAGCTCTTAGAAAAAAAACAGTGATTTGTGTTTAAAACATCTGAACTGAGTTGATTGAGTGCCACTGCTTATGCTGCCAGAATGATGTCTTAACTGAACTTAATTGGATAAAGTACTACTTAACTGAAATCCTCAGTATAAAGCAGTGCTCCCTGAATCAAGAACTGATTTTTTTTCTTCCCATCAACTGAGTTCCTCCTAACTGTATTCAGATGGAGTAGCAGCATGATGATGGGAATCACCGGTAGGTCTAGTGGCTTTTATCCCTGGGATGCTGCATAGAGGAGTTCGTCATGTGCCACTAAACTATTCACCTACATGAGAGCAAACCAAGTCTTGCACTTGACAGATACAGAAACCTGTTGCAGGGGGGAGACGTTGAGACAGACTGGGTTTTACTTCTCTGGCAGGACAGTAGACAGGAGAGAAGCAAGTGTGTAGCAGGATGGATTTTTTCTAACTCATCTCTTTGTTAGCCACAGGAGTTTATAAGAGTACTGCTTTCTTTCCAGTATCCCAAAATCCTATGGCTGTAAACGTGTGTTCCACTTCAAATAATGTGGGCTTTGTCATTCATTGGATTGCTTCCTAGAAGAGATACACTGCAGTTTTTGTTTTGAAAATAGGGTGTTTACCATGTTTTGTCACAGACCATATGAAATGTAAGTCTTATAGGAACTTAAATAAAAACAAATTAAAATCTGCTTCAAATATTTGCAATTCTAGAAAATGTTTGTGCAAAGAAGCAGTAGGTATTCACAGAGAAAGGAATGTGGTTGATAACAACTGAAGCTAATTCACTTCTTTCTTTAGTTAAATATTTAGAGACAATTTGAGTTAATCAACCTGCTCTTCAAAAAGTATTGAAAAGGTCATACAAATATTCAGTTTGGAAAGAGCATGTGCATAAAAAAACCTCAAAACAAAATAAAAACCAAGAAACAAACAAAAAAAAAAAAATAAAAAGGGAGCGGGGGGGGGGGGGGGCGGCCCCACCGGAAGGAGATGCCCCCCCCCCCCCCCCCCCCCCCCCCCCCCCCCCCCCACCCCACAGGAAGGAGATGCACACCTTACCAGAGTGCAATAACTGTTAAGTTAAAAGTAATTAGGATATGAAATACCAAGTATCTTTAAATATATGTAATGTACAATTTTCAGTAAAATATATGAACTAAGTTTTTAATCTGTCTCTTCAGTTAGTATACAGGTTGGGATTGGAAGCTCACTTTTTTCAATTAACAGAGAGAAAAGCTGTTCAATACAAGTCAATTGGTTTACCATGCATTGCAGATAAACCTAGTCAATTGATTATCTGCATCTCCCATATAGTTTCACTGGCTCATTAGTGATAATTGCTGCTTGTTAGTGAAAAAAAAAAAAAAAGTTTTAATCGATGTGTTAACATCAGAGAAATAGCAACACAAAGTCTAATGTCCCCAGTGCAGTGTTTTTCTAAAGTCCTCCTCCCTTGGCACTTCCCTCTGTTTTTTATTACCTGATAGCATTTGCTACAATTTAGGCTAAAAAATTGTTTTCTTCGTAGCATCTCTTATGTCACATGGCTATAAATTTCTAAAATGTTTCTTTCAGTGCTATGTTTGTAGTAGAAATATTTTTAGGACATGTAAGAGTATTCAGTGGTTCAGAGGGCAGTGCTTAGACATTATTTTATTTATATATATATATATATATATATATATATACATATATATACACACACATATATAAATTAATTTAATAGTGATACTTATATTTTCCCACAGACTTGAAATGTTTCAGTAGAGAAAGTTTAACAAGGTACATTTTGGCTGAGGAGGAAAAATTGGTCAGTATTGGATTTATTCTTTCCTCTTTCTTCATTGCACCTTCTCTGAGCTGCTACATAGCAGAGCTATTGCTGACATTAGGCTATTTGATTAAATTAAAAGGCTTTTGCCTCATTTCATATCTGAAATTTTTTGAATATTTAAAAAGCCTTATATTTCATGCTGTCTCAAAAAACTTTGTTAGCTTTTGGTTGCGTTGCTGAATCTCCAGTTCTAGGGTATTAAAAGAGTAATTCATGCTTGTTAGAGAGGAGCAGATGGTATTATTTAAATAGTCTTACAAGATTACAGAGTTCTTCAGCCACCAGAGTTTTCACTGGAATCATACTATAAACTTGTTTAGGGACAATATTTTGATACTGAATAAAAATATATAGCAAATAAAATTTATCAGTAGTAGTAAATAAAGCAAATTCTAAACTCAAAAGTTTCTGGGCTATGTTGACTTTGTAGGTCTTGTAAGGTACTTGTGTTCCGAGATGACTTTTATCTCCAAACAAACCAGTTTTGCTGCCAATCAAGCAAAACTATTTAATTGAATTCTTAAATAAAAAGCTAAATAGCTAAAGTTTTCTAGAGGCTTCAGAATTAACTTCTTATGTGAGAAGTTATTGTGGTGTTTTTTTAAGACAGTAGATTAATACATCGAAACCCGAGGTTTGAATTAAAGATATATATACACAGCTTCAACTATGAGGTTTTTTTCAATGTTTCCCATAAGTGCAGCATCTCTGTGGTCCTGTAAAAAGTCTTTGTAACTAAATCATTGTAATTAGTTGTTATAAGTATCCTATTTTTCTCTAAAAATAAAAATCAGATAAGGTTATTAGAAATCTGGTTCGACATTTGGTAATTTGAACAGTAGGCAAAGATCTCATACAGAAAGGTTGAAGTAAATTCATGTGGTACTTCAATATGAATTACTACATTGTTCCCAAGAGTTATATTCCCACATGGAGAGCAGTAGCCAATAACAAAGCAAAGTGTCTTTTGATTTTTAAGCCAAGCAGATGGACATTTTCATATATAAGTCAGCTTGGAAGACATTAGATTAGGTCCTCCTGGATACCTACAAAACTTAACATCACTGATGCTTTGCCTTTAGGGATATTTAGGAGAGAAACAACTCTAATGTTAGACAGAGTAAGAGACAGTAAGGTGTCATGTTGAACCAGTGTGTGCCTTGAATATACGTATGTGCGTGAGCTGATTAGTCCATGTTTTGGAGTTTACTGGAAAAAGAAAGAGCTGCATATTTTTTCTGAAGAGAGATGTCTGACATCATTCTTTATTATGTTTCTGCTAAACCTGAGAGGCTTTCCAAGTAGTGAAGTACTTTGTTCCCCTGGGAAAACCCAATGGCTTTTTGGACTTTTCTCAAGAAATGTTCTACTTCTTTTGATTGTGTTATGGACGAGCTTTCATCACAGGTACTTGCTTCAATCACCTAAACTTGGTCAAATTATTAGTCATGGAATTACATTGCCAACGAAGATTTAGCACAGAGGAACAGGAGCACTTAAGAAAGACTGACGGAGAGAGGAGGGGGGGGCGGGTAGTGTGTGTGTGTGTAAAAACCTAATAATGCCTACTGCAGAAATCCTGGTGTTTAGCCCACTATTCTGCAGCTCCAGTCTTTCTAAAAGACAAGCTGATGTTAGTCCACAGCATGTGCATATTGTTCAACCTCTGTTCATTGATAGCAACACATTTACTAAATTTGCAAAGATGCAAGAAGATGTCTGTTTCATTTCAGCATTGTAAGAAGTGACGAGTGTGTATGTGGGAAGCTCTGAGAAATCAAGTTGTCTCTATTTCATTCAAATCCTTCCTTCTTGTCTTTAATAATTTCATCCCTAGTCTAGCTAATTCCCTAAAATAGAGGAATGCTTACATGTGTCTCTTCATTGGTTATCTGAAAATTTTTATTCTTAGAAAGTGGAAGTGAAATTTTAAAAACAAAACAAACAAAAAAAGAGGCACCAAACCAAGTGCCTCTGGACAGGAATTTAAACCTTGAGATTGTCTTTCCTTCATCTCATATGTTTCTGCTCCATTATTCATAGGAGAGGGCTTTATATCACTTGTACCTAGCCAACCACAAACTTGTTCTGTCAGTTTTAACCCGTTTCATATTAAAGATTAATTAACAAGATTTGAATTTTCTTTAACCAATGTGGAAGCTTTGGGGGAAATCCTAGCATGTAATTGCAACACATGGACCACAAGAACTTAAAACAAGACAGTTGAGGTAACAGTGGGATTCAGCAAAACTTACAGACTTTCAAAGATTTTCAGCTGAGTTCTCTGTTCTATTTCCTGGCTCAGGCACTCTGGAACAGTTTCCTGATAGTGAGCCAGCGCTAAGATAGAAAGCGTAGAAGGGTGGGCTTTGATCCAGGCTAAATTTTGATCTTACATCTGAAGTCGTTTCACTTGGTTTTGTGATACTGGATGTTATTTGTAAAATTATGGAAACTAATTTTTCAGAGGTTCTTTCAGAAGCATTTGCAGAATTCTTTTTCTGCTTTGGAGCTATGGTTCTCTACATAGTCGTAAAATGATGACAGCCTTCACTGCAGTTTGCTTAGCTTTTATCTGGAGAATATAACTTAAAGATGACTGAAAAAAAATGCCCTTACCTTTCTCCACCATTTAAAACATTGTTTTTAATGTGACAAGGACTTCAGTGAGAAGAATCAGTGAATAGCTTCTCTCTATCCTGTTTGCAGACCTTTTGAAAGAAAGGGGACAGTTTCATATAATTATACTACTAAAAATAATTGGTTTTTTCAGTGATTTGGCCTTGGTTACTATACATAACTCTTGGATATCATAGGTAGTTTTAACAAGTTAAACCAATTAAAGAAACCTATTTTAAGCAGGTGAGAAGTTTCCTACTGATATAAGCACACTGTCTCATCAGTACTTGCAGTGAGTATTTAACAGAATTTTAATTTTTTTTTACAAATGTTAAATACTAAGTAAACAGTTCTTAAATAATGGTTTGTTTCTAAAAATAGAAATAATATTTTGATTATTTGAAGTACATTTTTTTTTTCCAGTTTTCAGGGTTTGAAAGCGGTTCACCTCCAAATTTTATTTATTTAGTTTGTAAATTATGTGCGGGGTCCTGGCTAGTGTTTAACATGATTTCTATTTATGTGTTTAAACTTACGGGCCTTCCAGAAGGAAAATTTTACTTCCAGAGTATTTTGTACTTGAACTGGATATAGCTGAGATTGATTGCGCAGACTGAATTTTGTCAAGTGACAAAGGTACTGCGATACCCCTAAATTATTTCCCGCTGACTATCCTATGCTTTCTAATCCATTGAAGCTGAAATACACTTTAACACAGTCACTTACTAAAGTTCAACATCCCATAAATGGCCTCAATGACTAGATGAATCTGAAGGTGTCCACAGCACTTGGAGTTATCAGTCATGACGCTCTCTGTAATTTCAAGTAACACAGGTCAGAAATCGTTGCAGGACATAGTTTGGCTCATAAAGTTATGGAAATTTAGGCTGATTTTAGAATACCTGGAGTATAATACTGTTTTTGTCTAAAGGTTAAAAACAAATGAGAAAAATTAGGGGAGGGAATGACTCAGTATGTAATTTCATTATGAGACAACTAACAGTAAGACCTGGTGACCGTAAATACGCAGTATATTCAGAGAGCATCCTGATCAGCATTTCTGAATCCCTTCAAAATGTCTTGTTAGAGGATTCATAAGCCTTTGCCTCAGAAAATGTCTGCTTTCTGCAAATATTGCAGTGCTTCTGTGAAAATACTCTTATTGAGCTGAAAGCTGTCATTTCCCAATAGAGGCACGATCAATGAAGGCTTTGCTTAATTGGGATGCGTAGGTGGTTGTTGATTCTCTTGTCTGTTTTTTCTAAGGTCTAATTCTGCATTATTGGAACATTTGATGTTCCACATGCCAGTTAAGAATACCTGGAAATGGATTTTTTTTTCAATAAGAGCCATCTGAGACAAAATATAAGAGGGCAGCTCACATCTGAATGACAGTTCTTGTTCCAACCAATGTATAGTAATGGCAGGTCACGCATATGCTGGTTTTACTCTGCTGTGACTCTTTAGTTTTCAGTGACTTTTTTTTACATGTTGCAAAGTAGACCAGAATCAGTCCCACCATTTCTAGCAATTCTTGCTCGATTCTGCACAAGAGTCCCCACAGGTGGTTTTCCCTGATTAATCCATCCAAAACAGTTCTTACATGTTTCCAACTCCGAAGTTAGTATAAACAAGGTGGAAATACCCAGGAAGATTTAATAAAAGCTGCAAGTGAGAAGAATCAGGGATTGAGAAATGTCAATCTGGAAGGTTCTTGGATGTGGTTCTCAGCTATTATCATACTATAAACATATATATATATATATATATATATATATATATATATATATAGTTCTTGTATATATAGCATGTATAAACAAAACTTTTAGAGGCACCTAAGCTGATATTTGATGTCTCCTTTATTGTTAGCAGCTGAGAAATCTGTAAATCCTTACCTTTTTAACGATATTTTATTAAATTCATTTATCTTAGTTCATAACTACCACTTTTACATATCACCTCTGCCTTCTCTGACAATATTGGGAAAATTGAAATTGATGATGGCAATATGTTGGCAACTTGATGAGTCCTATGTTTTCTGATTGTTTCTTAGAGTAGATATAAGATATGTACCACTAAGGTGATGAGTGAGAGAGGGTCATCTGAAGGAACCTCCTCTGTAGTCCTGCTCAGAGAAGCAAAACAGATAGGAGCTGTCAAAGAGGATGTATGAAGAGCAACATGGAAAGGCAATACATTTTCCTTGGCTTTTGCAACACTTGACAGCAAAGGAAAATTTCAAAGACGGTTAAAATGTGCAGATTTTTACCTAGCTGCTTTCCTGATAATTTTACAAACTGGATTTTTCCTGAATTAATGACATAACGGTCTAAAGCGGCTGGGAAATATGAAAGCATCTCACTTTAAAACACAAGTAACTTCAGATGAAGGTCTGAGAACAATGAGAGGCAGAGGCAGCAGCCTGGCCAGCAGGGAAGCCTTTTTGTGTGGAATTTCAGTTGCAATCATAAAGGCATCTCCATGAACTCTCACACCTTATCCATGGCCTTGGGACTGTAAGTGGCACTGTCTTCTGCAGTCTATTCTTTGGTGTTCTTTCACCTTCTGCTTTCATGCCATGGCAATGCAGCAGCTGTTGCCTCCTGCCTCCCCCTCAGCCCGCCCTTGGTCTCTCAGCACTACGAGAGCTCTTCAAAATACATCTCTCCTAAGCAGGAAAGAAAACTGGGTCATGGGCAAGCCCAAGTAGGCCAAGTTACTGCTATTCAGCTGCTTTTGTTTGAGTTGTTCTGTTCAACCTCTTCAAGTCTGCTTATTCTTTTCATTAAGCCATACTCAGAGCTGTGATGTTTCAGCAATGTTTGTTCAAGGCTCAGCACCCGTTTGGCCCTATAGCTATAAGCTGTCCATCATGACTGCCACAGAAAGTAATGGGAATATTTTTAAAAGACGTGAAGCTGAGGGATACAAAAAGGGCTGTCATATAAAACATGAGTTAGACAACACTTGACCCATTACTGCTTTACAAAGTGAGCTTTGTCTTAAAATTTGATGAACTAGAGAAAGTGCTTACTTGTGGGACAGTATTTCCATTTGCAGTTTTTAGATGAAAATCATGACCAGAAATGTTACAAATGTTACAGAGCACTTCAAAAGCTGCCCTGTGCTGTCAGAATCACTACTGTATATGACAGCTCCTGGCTTGTCACACCCAACCAGGCAGTCATTGTTGAAATGTTTATTACTGGTACCACCAGTCAGGCTTCAGCTGAAAATGTCTGACACTGGTGTAATATGTCCTTCAGCCTGCCATGCAGTGACTGTGTAAAGCTGCTGCCTTTCACGTAGTCATAAAATAACTCAGGAGCTCTCCAGTCAACTGACTGGGTGCCAAAAACCTCCAATGATTGTCCTGCTCTACTCTTCACTGGTGCAGCCTCACCTTGAGTCCTGTGTGCAGTTTTGGTCACAAGATAAAGCTATTCGAAACCATCCAAAGCAGGGTTGTGAAGATGGTGAAGGGCCTTGAGGGGAAACTGTATGAGGAGCGGCTGAGGGCATTTGGTCTGTTCAGTCTGGAGAAGAGACTGAGGGGAGACCTCCCTGCAGCCTACAGCTTCTTCATGAGGGGCAGGCTCTTCTCTCTGGTGACCAGTGAGAGGACCTGAGGGAATGATATGTGAGGGAAGTTTTAGGCTGGATATTAGGAAAAGATTTTTCACCTAGAGGGTAGTTGGGCAGTGGAACAGGCTCCTCAGGGAAGTTGTGACCGCACCAAGCCTGCCAGAGTTTAAGAAGAGTTTGGACAATACCCTCAGGTACATGGTGTGGCTCTTAGGGATGATCCCATGCAGGGCCAGGAGTTGGACTCAGTGAGCCTTGTGGGTCCCTTCCAAGTTGGATGCTGTGTGATTCTGTGATTCTACGAATGGACACTGCATGGGCTCATTGGACAGTCTGGTTCACCATGAGCTGTCCTCATGGGAAGAGGATTTTCCTCCTACCCAGAGGGAAACACTCATTTCAATTACCATTTGTCTTGTCCTCCTGCACTCTGCTGCTGGCTCCGTCTTGCCAATAACCTCCTAGGGGTCAGAGATAATTTGATATTTATTTTGGGGTTTTTTTAAGTCACTTTTAACTTCAAAGTCATTGTGTGTGTCATTCTGAAAATATTTGTCCTATTGTTGAGTTTAATTTTTATTCTTTTATAGATTATATGAAATTATGTTACATTGTATGGTTTCAGGTAACCATGCATCCTTTTGAAGTGGCAAATTTATGGATTTTTTTCTGACAATTATCGTGCTTTACTCTTGAAAAAAATCAGTCTGTGTAAGAGATTTTGAAATTTAAAACTCTGTTAGTCAGAAATGTATTTGTGTATTTTTGCTAATGGAGAGAGTGGACAAAGTTTGTCCTTTTCTGAAGGATAATACAAAGTTTGCATACTTTGTACATATGTTTGCCTTTAAACATGTGCTTGCATCCCTTTGAGCTATGATTTGCAAGTGTTTAAAAGCCACCTAAATGTAATAATATAGAGAGATTGGACTACATATATGGGGTTTGGGTTTGGGGGGGCCAGGAAGAGGAGTACAAGAATAAGTAAAACTGTATTCTTAAGTACTTTATGAACTTTCTTCTAACTAGGAACACAATTAGAATGTATAATTGATGTCATGGAATATGTCAGTTGCTGAAGATTTTAATCCCCTTCTTCAATCCTTCTGAAGCTCAGAACTGTGGTAAGGCTTGCACTGCAGCAGCCCCAGCAGTTGCATTCACGTAGAAGTTGACATTTGAGCAGCCTGGCTTTGCCAGCTTGCTGCCTACCTGCAGCCACTGCCAAGTGCGTGGAGCAGATCCCTCCCCGTGGGTGAGCACTGGGAGCACCCTGCTAGACATTTTGTGGGCTGAGGGCTTAATTGTGTCTTAGCACTGCTGCTCACATGAGTAGACTAAGCATCTGCCATTGCTCAGTATGAACAACTGGATATTATCCCTTATGTTGACAAAAGGCCTCTGGAGGATTAAAGGAGTGTATCTGCTTACAGCCACCATGTTTCCTTCTCTGTCTCTGCCAGTGTAGCCTGAATTTCTCTCAGATCATTTATCCAGCCTGGATTTGAGTGGTGTTGTCATTATGGTGAGTGAACGTGCACTTGCTGTGATGGGGACGTGACTGACAGGAATATTTTGTGACAGAGTGGAGGGAATCCGCTGCAGCTGTAGCGGTGAGGGACAGATCACACCAAGCCAGATCTGTCTCCAAGTTCCACTGGCTCTTGGAGTGGGCAAGGAAAATCAACAGAACAAGTAATGGGTGCACAAGTATCCAGTCCTTTAATCTCCACATGTCTGGAAACTTTGAGGGGGGATGACTTCAAGGGGAACACAGATGGACACTGCTCTGTGTGAAGAAGGACACTTCAGTCTCTCCTTGTTGTCATGTCCATCCCTGGTTGCTGGCTTGTGAGAAGCCAGGTCAAGGAGGTGGAGCTTGGAACGAAAAGAAGGCAATGCATAAATACCTAGTCCTGTGCCTGCAGAGTCTTGTTCAGAAACTGTCATGCTTTGGTAGCAACACAGTGTCCCTTGTCACATCTCTCAGCAGCTGACTAAGCCCTTGTCCTTATCCTCAGTGTCCGCATCCTCCAGAGCCTTCCCAGGCAGAGCACCATGTTCCTGTTTAAGTGTATGAAAACCAAAAAATATTTCGAGTTATTAACAATCATTTTCTGTGGCTTTCCTGTCAGTGCTCATACCATATTTTTGTAAAACAAAAAAAATAATCTATAAATGCACCCTGGTTAAAACAGCAGCAATCAAAAGAGATGGCACTTAATTATTATATTGCTTGACTTGCTCTGAGCTCCTGACAATGTAGCCATCAACAATAACTGTCAAATACACTTTGGCAGCTTTGCTGTTAGCTTGAGATCTGAGTGGAATGTTCAATACCAGCAAGTGAGCACAATACAGGGAGAAATTCCAGTGACAGGGCTTTGTTGATAATAGAAATGCAAGCTCTGAGATCCAATAAAATACCAGCTGGGAAATTAAGATGTTATTATATTACATGTTAGTGACACTTTGGATCTTAGGAATAACAGCCCTCATCAGCTAAGCAATTACTAAGACAGAATTAAAGAATGCTATTGCTTTATAAAGCCATAATATTTTTATGTAATAAACTTCTCAGAAACTATCTTTATGGAGTTACATATAAAATTATTATGTCACTTATCCATTTCCTATTCCACTTAATGGTCTTTGGATTAGTCCCTATATATATGTCTACATCTTAAGAAACCTTAATAAACTTTACAATAACTCATGCAGTTTGTGTCTAAATGTCCTTCACTCTGCTTCCTCCATTTACCAGCACAAAGTATGGCTGAACAAGGGCCTCAGCAGAGATGGAAGAATACATGTGGAAATACAACCACTGGAAAAAAACCCACCTAAACAAAATCCTTCTGGAAAAAGTGTTATTTAATTTAAAAAAGTAAAAATCATGGTACTGTTGTAATGTTTTCCAATCTTTAAGCTTTTGTGATTTATGCTTTGAAGCTTTTTGTGTGTCTGTGAAACACTGGGAGCATTCTTCTGTACAACACAGAAAATACTGCAAAACTCTTTGTTCAGTGGAAGACCAGGGGGTTGCATTCAGACTTTGTAATGTATTAGAGTTATGTGAATTTTATTACCTAAATTTCAAACGGTTTCAAAGATATTATATGAGAATGGTCAGCAGTGCTGTCAACACAAAGGTGGCTGGAACTTTGCAGACTCTCTTTGATTGGTGTTTGGCTGTGAAACTAAGTTATTAGCATCTTGCACACCCTCCTTGTCTGCTGTCGTATTATGATCCTGTCACTGACCGTGGTCTGATGGTGAAATACCTCATTTAAAGGGCTGAATTTGCATCCCTTGGACCTGCAGTAGAAGCTGGAGGTACTTGGAGCTGTGATACTCGGTAAGCAGAAGTGATATAAAGAGTAAGAGCTGATGGTAGATCAAGTGGATGAAATTTTAAATATTACTTAAGAGGTTTCAGTACTTAACATGCAAGTGAGTTTAACTGTTAGTTCAGTAGTGTTGTTAACTACTTAGCAACAACTAAAACATCAGAGTGTTACCAGCATTATTCTCAGGCTGAATACTAAATTCTCAGACTGAATACAAGTAGCTATTGGTTCAGTAGTGAGGTGCTAGCAAGCAAGGTTGCTCTAAAGAGGCTGTGCACCACCTAAACTTGAAGACCACTGAAAAGCTGTAAAACCCTCCCACTGTTCCACTCTAATTTTCTTTCAGGGTATTTTCATGGTAGGATTCTTTGATATCACTGCATTGCCATTCCTTTTCTGGTGGCTGCATGAGTCACTGCAGCTGGTGCTGTCCCATTCCTGGTGGATTCTCCGTGCCACCTGTAGGCCGTCCCCCAGGGCAGGGAAGGCACTCACACAGCATTGACGGGGCGGGGGAGAGGGCGGGGGGGGGGGGTTGGAGGAGGTGTTCTCTCATTCAGTGCGAATACGCACAAACCAAAAGTGTACAGAGAGGGGGATATTGGGCTCTAAGGTTTCTTCCCAATCAAAGAATTAGAGGGCATATATTGTTCTGCCTCATTGCCCCATAAACATTTGGCTGTTCTGATTGACTGGTGTCTAATTCCTCTTGCTGTTCAATATCTTTTTCTGTTTCATTTGTGGTAGCAAAGGCAGAGCTTTCTGTGTGCAAAAACCAGTAACTACTATACTGCTTGTGGGACCAAATGCTGGTGGCAGGTGGAGTTATAACTGAGTTGGGTGCATTTGGCTTGGTGACAAAAGTACCATTGTTGGCCAGTGCCCTTCTGCACCAAATGATAGGAGATGACAAAAAAATACAGGTACTCTGTGGGGTCCAATGATGTAGTTTTTTGGGGGGACAGGGAAACAGTTTCTTTGAAAACGCATGCTTCTTCCCTGTCTTTCCTGCCAAGAGCTGTTCTTTTATTTTCTCTCAGTTGCAGGACTATCACAGTGCATAGGGCCACGTGCAGTCCTTATTGCCCAAGAAAAACTTCTGTAAATCTTTAGCTTCGTATCTCAAATCTGCAAGCATTCACATGAGATTAGAGCAAGAGTTCATCTCATTTAAGTCTAGCTGTTCTGCCCATAATTTCACATCATGCTACAGTGATATACTATTTTTTCAGTATTCTGATGCATTTTGGTAGAAATGTCCTCAACAATGGTCTAATGTAAAATAGAAATGAAATGTTTCTGATCTTTTAGTAGGTTCTTTTTCTCTCCACCAGCTATAAAGTATCCCTCCCATGAGACACCTGTTCCTTAGGGGGCAGTTCCTTATCTGCTCATCCCTTTCACACATCAGCAGAAGTGCAGGCAGCCATCAGGCAGGAAGATTACTGCCAGAAGATCACAGTTTTAGACAGCTTTACCCTTTTTATCATGAGGTTTGTTTAATGTGTGTATTGTCTAAAATATCACAATATATTTTTAGCTGTCAGCCTCTATTATCCAGATGAATTTCCCCCCTATATCCAGACTGGAAATTAAGTTTGGGAAGGGAGGAAGAATGGCCTTTATACTTGTCTTTCTCTCATACTTAGAAAATTCAAGTTAAAACATGTATATTCAGGTTGTATCAGAAATTAATATGATAAAAAAAGGTTCATGTGTAATTTTAATTTTTCTTAGTATATAATAGGAATGTAGTACAGATTAGCTTACTGGGTTTATTTTTACAATAGTAGAAGGTCTTAGACAAACTTAAAATTGCTATAATAATTCTAAAACTGAATATTTCAGCAAGGAAAATTAGCACACACGCACAGTGAACTGATGAGACTTTGGTAATGAATTTTGTTGGTAGATGACTGATCTAATCCATCTTAGAATGAAAATGGATAAAATGTTTAATAGTATTGTATTGTCTTACTTATAAACTGTCAATACAAAAACACTTCTAACAAAAATTTTCTTAGAAAGAAAAAGCTACCTCTCTTCCCTTAGCTGCCTATGGAGCTCTTTCAAGGCTAATATTTAATGAATATGTTGCAGTGAATGTACTTAAATATGACTTTGAGAGTTTGTTAGATTTGAGTTCTGGTTATAGGTGACACAAATCCCCAAGTTCCCTGAAGATAAAACTAAATGATTGTTTTTTAGGAAACACAAATTAAATTTAATTTACCTTCAGAATTAAGGTCTTGCTGTTTATAAGTGCTTATCAAATTTTTACTTTATAACAGGTTGCACTTACTAAGAATATTGGCACTTTCATTCCTCCTGTAACCACAGACAACACTAGACATTCCTGTGTAAGGTTAGCCGCTCTTTTTTCTTTTTTTTTACAGATAACTCTCCAGTGTTTGTCTCGTTTTACTTGAGGGGATTTTTTTCTTCATTACTTTTTGATTGACACTTCACCTTTCACTCACCAACCTCAAATTGAGAGCTCAAACTCAGGTTTACAGCACATGCCTCTGCATCCCTTTTCATGATGAGTCTATAACATTATACTTAATTGATTGCTTAATTTTCAATATTTCATGCAAAACTAGTGCCAATGCAACTTAATATTGTAGACTTAAGTGCTCAAAATAGGCCAACCAGACAGGTTGAATGCTAATCCCTTCCTTTTCTGCCTTCTGTGTACACAGAAAATGATCTTACTGGTGTTGAATACCAATAGTCTGACAGTATATAATGTCAAGCAATTATAAGATAAAATAGGCTACATTTATTTCACTTTGCTTTCATTAAGAGCCTTCTGCTGTGGACATTTCACTAGTAGAAGCAAATATACTTTGTTCATCTTTGTTACAATCAGAATTATTGAACGGTTTTTCCCAAGAGGAAATCACTGTCAAAACTATGAAATGCTTTATGAACTTTTGCCAGCTTGCTCTGATTCCAGCTTGAAATGGGACTCTGTGCAATTAACCTTGACTCTGTCCTTTCCGTAAATGATGGCAGATACAAACTTCCTCTTCTGATCTGTGAACCTAAGTGTCTTGAATCTCTTTTAAATGGGATATTCTACCCACACAGAAAAAGTCTTGGGAGGAAAACTCAGTGTCTAATAAAAGTAGCTGAGAATTAGAATAAAGCATGGTATTTTATGTGAAGCAGTCCATATGCTCTTAAAGATGTTGAAATAGAATTATCTGGTGCAAGTTTATCTGTTTTATGTGTTTGCAAAGGCTTCATTCCTTTAGAAGTTAATATGTTAATATTGCATTTTAACATGTTAATCACTGAAATGGAAGAGTTAATATCCTTGTGGTTACAGAAAGAACAAGGGTCTTGACTTACCCAAGGTCAAAGAAGAAATTTGTGAACTGTCTTGTAACATTTCAGCTGTTTCATTCTGCCTTAGCACAAGCTACAGCATATGGCAGAGAATCTGTACAGTAGGCTTTTGCGAATGAAAGAACAGAGAAAACTCTTGGGAGAGTTGAATGTCTGATGCTGAGGCAATCACAGATTTTGTGGAACATGCAGGCTTTTTTTATTCTCTTCATGAATTAAATTTAGAATGCTGTATATAGTTCAGTACTTGTCATGCATAAATCTAAGTATATTAAGAAATATGCTTTAACTACTCTCTTGCCTTTTAACTTATGGGAATTGGTATTTTGTTGGAAATCTTGATGTTGGGTGTGAGGTTTCCATGTAATCCTTCTCCACTGTTGTATATGGGACTTTGAGGTTGCAGGACACAAGTTAAAGTGTCAAATGGTACTATTGAGGTAATTTCAGAAGTGTGTTTCTGGTTCTGAAGGACCTTCCAATACTATGTGGCGTGTTGAGGAAAGGCATGGGCAGGGAACGAAAGGAAAGGAGAAAACCATGGCAGAGGGGTCACAGCAGAGGTCACAGTGCCCACTTTGCTGCACCTGCATGGCTCAATTTTTGCAGGGGGACAAAAAAATCCCCAAAAATACCCTGCCTGCATGCTGTCTTGTAATTTATTGAAGAAAGGCTGTTATTATATTCTGTCCATTAGGCCATAGTTCCCTTGTTAGCTCATCAATGGCAGGGATCAAGAAGAAGAAGTGAAGAATGTATCTAAATTTCCTTGTGAAAAATAAACCAGACAATTATTTTCATAAAGTTTGCATTGACATTTGTCAATGGGAGAAAACATGTGGAAAGCTATTAGGTTCCATAAATACCAATGACAAGATATGGGCTTTCCATACTGATTTTATAACACGTTGTTACTTGGCAGCAGTGCAGTGGATCCTCTTGGGGGAAGGGAGTGAGGAAGGTAAGGGAATGCTGAATGCTCTTAGGGTTTGTGATTTTGGGGCTGGGAGTAAAAACTTCATCATAAGAATTAATCTGCACATTTATTCGTTTTTAGGTTTCGTTTTTTGTTTTTTGTTGTGTTTTTTTTTAATAGAGCAAAGGTTAAATAATGTGTTTGTATGGTAAATGTCATAATTCTCAGTTCGCTTAGTTTGAATAGTCAGTAATTATTCTCTGTGACTCTTGTGACTATATTGAGATTTTATTCAATAGCCATTGAAATTAGCACAAGAGGGAAAGTTACTGTTTGTGTTTTGTCCTCATTTTACGTAGGCCACATGCACAATGCTTTTCTTCATATTTGAAATCCCTTTCAAAGATATTTTAACTCACAATATACAGTAGAGCTAGAGGATCCAGTGATTATGATTGGTAATAATGTTGTGGATTTAGGTCCCAACGAAGCCTAACATAATCTGTTTTAGTTAACTACATTTTTTTTCCTCAGTAATATGGTTACAAACATTTCAAGCACCTTCTACCATCATTCTTCCTTTCATAATACAGTCACAAAGAGGAGGCAAGTTTCAGCTACTGTACACAAAAAACCCTACCATATGCTTTAGAAATAGCAATCATAAGAAGAATGTATCTGTGCTACACTTTTTAATCCTCCAAAGATGCATGCGTATTCTTCAGTGGGTCTTTCCACATGCGTACAGTCAGTATATTACAGCCTCTAGAGCAAATTTTAAAGTGCAAGATAATTAAAAAACCCAAAACCTTCCGTGGGTCACCAGTAGTCATTTTGTGTTTCATAATGGCAGCAAATGTGTGAGATAAGTGTAGAACATTTTGTAGCAGGGTGGAAAATGAGAAAGGATCAAGAGCATGAATTGCAATGGGCTAGACATGTAACAGGACACGCAGTGCACAAGGACTTTTCTATGGGAACCCATTTTAATGGACTTTCAACAAGCTCCATGTGCCATGTGAGCTTGTCTTGTCTTTATATGCTGAGACTTTTCCATAATTTTTATTAAAAGAATAGTCTGCATCAAAACAGTTTACTATGCTACTTTTCAGTGCTGTGGTCATATTTATCTTGGTACAGTTTGTGGGTTTTTTTGTCATTTGAATACCTGGTGGAATTCACAATCTGTAATCTTAATCCTCAAATGGATTATCCAGGAATATCCATGGCAGTTTATATTTTGGCTTCTAGCAGAAATATTTACTTGGCTGCTCATTAAATGAGGACTCCTCTCCCGAGAGTATTTATTTCAATAGACTGTAATTGAGGTGATGTCCTTCACAGGGAATATATGAATATATGTGAATAAAGAGAGACTAATAATTTCAGTCATGCTTTAGATTACCTTGAAAAGTTAGTTTCAGTATGTAAATATGTGTATGCAGAAGTTGATGCACATCTTGAGCTAAGGAGAAGGAATTTGCAATTCTTCTCTTTTCTGCACTTTTCTACAGCTTTGTCTTATGTGAGAGCCAAAGTGCTTTGCAGTGCTTAGCTACAGTCATCTGCCTGAATCAGGCCCTATCCGGTGCTCCTTGTCTAAAGAGGATCTCAGCTGTGCTACGTGAGTTTAGCACAATAGTGAGAGCAAGTCAAGGCAACTATGAGGAGACCTTCAAAGATTGCAGAGAAAGGCAGATTACATTGCTGTCAGTAAGAAGGTGGTTTTTAAATTAAGCCAGTGTGGAAGATTAGAGAATGGGAAAATGCCAAACTGTTTATATTTAAAAATGGTGACACTCAATGCATAAATACAGATTTAAAGAATATAAAAAATGAACAAAGGTGTCTAAGAAATGGTGTACAGATAATCAATAATTACTTCTTTAATTAAGCACTGTACAAAGTAAACAAAAAGGAAAGTATTGATGAGCATGTGTTG
Source organism: Acropternis orthonyx (assembly GCA_035583155.1). Lineage (NCBI taxonomy): Eukaryota > Metazoa > Chordata > Aves > Passeriformes > Rhinocryptidae > Acropternis > Acropternis orthonyx. The sequence continues at coordinate 9,516,835 of JAWWEU010000160.1, read as the reverse complement.
AAAGCTAGTGACAGGAACTAATCTGACCACACAAAAGACTTAAATCTTCACATAGTTGTTTGAGCAGGATAATATTGTCTGGGCTCTGAATTGCTTTTATCTTGGTAAGACTTATTCTAAAGCATTTTTAAAAAGACAGCGATCTCTATTCAGGACTGACAAAAGAACATAGCTGCATTAAACTCATCATTTCTCAAAAAAAATAGCAAGAAAAGAAAAAGTGTTTTATGAGGTCTCATGTTGAAAGAAAAGCAGAATTAAACCTGTTTGCATGCGTTACTTAAATCAGTTTCTTTTAATAAATAGAGGGTTTTTAATCATATGGAATGTTAAAGTGAAATTGCAGTATATTTCAGTTGTGACTTAGGCAGTACTGGTTGAAATCAGTATTCAGGCAGAATAGGTTAACAGTTGCTGAACTGAAGAATTCCTCAATTATTTTCAGTGTGAGTCACTTCAACATGTGAATTCAAAATTTTTAGGCTTAGTAGTTTGTGTATTGCAGTGGAAATGGAAGGTGGGTACACAATTGTGTTTACACAAGCTAGTAAAAGCAAACAAACCAAACCAACAAAACAAAACAAAACAAAACAAAAAAACAACCAAGAACTTAAACCCCCAAAGATTTAGTTCATTGCCAGTGAGGATTTCCTGTTTTACACATGTCAATGAGGAGGAATGGACATAAAGCTCTACTGGAATTTATTTTACTGCAATGTGAACAGGATTTCCTCTTGAATTACATCCTTTCCAGTCATACTTCAGGCAAATAAAAAGTCTATTTGCTTCTTTTTATTTTTAAGACAGTATTGCAAAAATACAGCCTGTAGAATTTCAAAATTAAATTATGGGAAAATGTCAACAGAAGCTGAGGACATTTTGTATCTTAGAAGTGGTTTCTGTATCACTGTGTTGTTCCTTGAATAAGCAAGTAAAGAAGTAATTAAAAACTAAAGTTTTGATACTTGCATTTTTATTTTTAATAGCTTACAAAAAGGACTGTTACTTACAAGAGGCAAATGATTGTATTTAGGATTCCACATATTTAATAACAGCACTGTGATGTTCATGCTTGAGAAAATTAATAATTAGTAATGATTAGTATACTATATGTAGTCTTTAGTCATTATAACCAGGTAGTATTTGACTGATGTTCCCACTAGGTGTAAGTTTCTTTTTAGTATTTGCCTAAATTCATCTTGGTGTTGTCATACAATACTTGTCATGAACCTGAGACTTATCAACTTGGAGTTATTGCCTCCTACTTGACATATGTGTCTGATATTCATATTGATGGGTGGGTCTGCACTGAATATCTCTAACCTAGAAAGGAAATGTAGGTTTGTCAGTGTGCAGTGCTTGTGCTGTGCTTTGAGAGTCCTACATGCTGACTTTCTGCCTGAAATACATGAGTGAAAGTATTGGTTTGTATGTTATATGTTTGGAGAAACTGATCTTAAAAAATAACAATGTATTTAGCATGTTGACAGTTTGAACTTGAAAAGTAGTTGAAATTAAAAAAAAAGTAACCCTTAAGGAGCTGTTGATGAATTGAGTGTGTGAATCTCCAGTTGTTCATCAGCTTCTTTCTGCTGTCATGAATGACTGTATTCCTTCTTTTTGTAGCTATTTTTGTTTAATTTCATTCTGTTCCTGTTTTAAAATTAACTAGAATATTATGAGATTGATAAAGGAAATTAATTTTTAAAAAATAGGCTCCCATCAAAGCACTATCTGATGCATTGTAGCAAAGTACTCATTGGGTTCTGTCCAAGTTCATTGAATTAATTTTTTACTGTGCTATGTTGTACACAAGGTTCAAGTACAAGGAATGACATGGGAATAAGGCATTGTAATCACCACTCCAAAAAAAAAAAAATCCTTACATATTTGGGGTAGCTAAAAATGAACTCTGACTTCAGTGGGACAGTTCAAGAGTTCTGATGGTTCTTTCCTTAAGCCAAAGAAATTCCGTGGTTGTAGGGCTCTTTGTCCTATTGATGGTAGAATCATTGTTTAATAAGCTGAAAAACGACATGTGGGGCAGAGAAAACATTAAACTGTCCTGATTTTTATTATCTCTCAGTGTGTATTGGAGCCATTTTCTGAAACTTTTCTAGGAGGCCACAAGTCTGTGACCCTTATCTAGATGAGAGGTTCAGAGGAGCATCCATTCTGTTGAGGAGCTGGCCGACCCAGACCTCCAAGTCTCTCTTACCTGTCCATCATTAGCAAAACGACAATGTCCACTTTTGGCAAATACTGTTTTCTGATGCTTTGGTAATTCTCCCTTTTGCTGTTCACAGAGAGCGAAGAGGTGTACCAGCGCCAGGTGCTGTCTATTTCCTGTATCGTCTTTGGCATAGTCGTAGTGGGCATGCTTTGTGCAGCGTTCTACTTCAAAACAAAGTAAGAGCCTTCATCTGGCGTGTTCATTATTTAGCTTCTGTCTTCTTTATGGCTTTAGAGGTCTTTTGAAGTTATTGTTTTCTCTGGTCAGGCTAGAACAGTTCCCCATGGCTACGCTACATCCCCCCAAAAAGTAAACAGGAGTAACGTGTTGTTCTTCCTGTTTTCTGGTATCAGGAAAAAATCGGTGCAATAATCACTTCCCTCTTTTGAAAATGACAGCTTAAACATACCGTCTCCTTTTTGGATTTCATTTCATATCCCTGAAAGTCCCATTTATTCTGTATGCTGAAAACAACAGTAAAGTTAGAAATGCAGAAAGAAACAAGCTCTCTGCAGAATCTGCAACCTGTAGCTAATAGCTGTAAACTGTTCATGTGAATACATAATGAGTGTTTGTCATATAGAAGCACATTGACCCATCCAAGTATGGTGAAATCATCTGTATTAAACTGTTTTCAAGAGACATGCTATATACTCTATTCTTTTATCTTCCCAACTGAAAATTATTTTATAATATTTATTATTAAGTGTGTAATTTGAGTTCCAAAACCCTCATAACACTTACATGACCTGCTTGTAAGTGCCACTGTATCTATAACTGTCTTCTGTATGGTTGGCGTCCCTCATTCCTGTTCCAGTTGGAGCTAAGGAGAAAACACATGTCAATATAAAAGGTACCTATGTGAGTCTAGTGAGGGTGGCTGAGCACCAAAAATGTGGAGGTTTCCACTGTTTAAAAGTCTGGATGCTTATCTGAATCCCTGTTTCTAGAAATTATTTTAATGGCTAGGAAATATGATGAGGACTGCTTTTTATTTAAAATAACTTTCAATTGACATTTCTATCAGGAAGGGGGGGGAAAGGAAAAAAGGAAAAAATAAGAAGTTGGAAAAGTCACCAAGGCTTTTTTCCCCCACTTTTCTTTCCCTCAAACTTCAGAGGTAGTTTGTGTGTGACTTGAGTGAAGGTTTGACTGGTACATGTTTTTTTTGCTGAACACTACTACCTGATGGTAGATTTTGTTTAATTATTTTTTAGATATCCAGTCTTCAGTGATGTTGGCTGGGAAAGACAGACTGGCAGGACAGTTGCTCTCTGCAAACTGCTTCATTGCAGTGTAATTTGTGAGCAAAGACAGCCATTTTGGTACTGCATTAGAAATGTTACTATGCATATTGGATCTGCACGAGAAAGAGCGAGAGATAATCCACCTGGAAGGGTTTGGGGGTTATGCTAAAGAAGAGAGATTCAGAAAAGGCAGAATTGGATTGCCAGTAGGAAGAACATGCAGTCAGTGACTGAGCATACCGTGGATAAAATGCCCCTCTGTTATCCACTTGTGCCCCTCTTGGTTTTGCACTGTTGTAGGGAGTGGTGGAGAGCTGGGCTGGAACAGTCTTCAAAATACCATGACTTTGATGAGGGGCTGAGGAGAGCTGTGTCTGAAAATAATGAGTGGAAGTAATGCTTCAAAGATGAACTCACAGGACAATAGTGCATCATAACTCAGGAGAGGGTGGGGATGTTGGGTTTGGGGTTTTATCTGCATTATAAATATGGTAGTTGAGTGGTACGGGGAAGAGTTGAAGTATGCTTATGCCAGATTCTGGGAACTGAAGTTTGAAGAGTTAGGAGAAAATCAGCACCTCTGATTCAATCAGGAGATCTTATACAATATATGAATAGAGTAATGGTGAGATACCAATCAATCTCCACTGCCCTGGCTGTGTCTCCATCTGGAACTGTCCAAAAAGTAAAGAGTCTAGACTGGGTCTCATAGAGGCCACGTAAAATAGTATTGTAAATGTGATATTGGCCAGTGTCTTAAGGCTGTAAAAACCAACAGACTTAAAGTGCCTCACTGTTTATCATGTGTCAGCTTTTAGTCAGCAGATTTTTGGGAGCTTCTTTTTCAGGCATATGTATCCTGACTATGCCTGAGCACTATCAAAGCATTCCCCCTACACGAGGGATAATCCTTGAGTTTCATTTGATGTATAAAAAAATTAAAATATTTCTAACAGATACAGAAACTCTGAATAGTGCACCTGTTAAGAAAAAAGTTTCCATGAAGACACTGACCCTCAGTTTCTTAGTTTGAAAATTCTATAACACCATCTGCTAAAAAAGGCACTTCCCTATGCACCATTGAATTAAAAGTCTTTTAAAAAAGAATCAATCTGAGGAAGTTTAGGACTATGATTAAACTCCATGTCCTTCCAATTATTCCTTTTAGGTTAATCAAGAAAGTGCTGGAAGTGTTAGCGAGATGAAAAATACAGTAATGAGCTGCCCTTTACAGCTTAGACTTTTATAAATGACTAGTGACTTTATATCTTGCTGAAGTAACAGCACTTCATTGCCAAATAACTCTAAAGCAGAACACATAAGGCCCATTTGTTTTGAAACTAAAATTATAAAATAAATTTATTAATCAGTGAGTAACTTTGAATTATTAATAGTTTTTAGTTTTATAACTGTGCATACTATAAATGAATATGAAAAAAACTCATATTAATGTTAGGTTGCATTAACATAAAAGGAAATTAATGATTAGATTGTTTTTCTCAGCAAATTACCCTCAGGAATCTTAATTGTAATATTAAAGATTGCAGTAGTGAAGCTGAATATTCCAGTTTACTCACACATGTTTATACATAGAAACAACTTTAAACCCAGGTTTTCTAAATAAATGCAAATTAGAGTTCCAAAAATTGTTTTGTTATTTTCCCCATTAAATGCTAGTATTTTTGTATGTATAGGATAGGTTCCCAAAGTCTGATGCTGTGATCATGTTTCACTGTAACGGTTTATGCCTTATATGAAGTCTCCACACAAAAAAACCCTGGATGTTCCGTAAGCATTCTGGAGAACCAACATGCAAGTTTCTGGACATATGAATAGTTATGCTTATCTCCTCAGTTATATGTCATTTAGGTGTTCAGAAAATAGTTATTCATACAATGTCTAGTGTCACTTTCATAGATCTCTTCTGGAATTTTGTTAGAAGCTAAAGAGCTCATTTTGATGTTTTACAAATTAAGTTATTCAATATCCTTGGTTTCAAAAATTAGTAGATACCAAAAATGTTTTTAAAATCATGTTTCAGAATCAACTGACTAATTTAATTTTACATAATCCTTCAGATTATATATCTATTCAGATTGTTCCAATATTAACTTCAGAAGTTTTGGCTAAGGGAGAATTTTGAAAGTTTTAAGAAGTTTTTTGCTTGAGAAATTATATCCTTATCCAACCCTATTCATAAATTTTACCAGTTATGAGCTCCTAGCTATACTCAAAACATGTCACTCATATTTGTAACATGTTTACAATGTAAAATCATTCTTTTTCATTTGCCATGCTGCTTTAAAATAGGGTGTAAATATAAAGCCTAAGATATATGTATAGAGCCCAGGATTTATTAATAGTTTATGACCTATATTCAGAAAACGTTCTGTAACACATACTTCTAAGTAGGTACTTACAGTTTGTTGAATTGAAGCAAATGCTTACATTGTGACACACTGAATCAAAACTGAGGAACTCAAAGGCAGATAAAAGTACACATACTTATTTTAATATATTAAAAATTATATTGTTAAAATTGAATATCTGAACTGGGATACTTTTCATCTCCTGCTTTAATATTGAGAGGATTTGTCCTTTCTCACGGCCTCCCACCTTGACCACATAAGTAAGTCATTTTCCTCTGGTTTCTTATGCTTTCCTACAGTAGACACAGACTCCACTGTGAACAAGTTAAAATTACTTTTGTTAATCATTCAGTGTCACATTCACTGGCCAGACTCAAGTAAGATGCTATCAGACTTGACAAAGCTTTCTGAAGCCAAATCACCAGAAATGTTTCAAAATGTTGCTAAAGCTTCTTTGCTAAAATTTCAATTTCAGTATGGAAAGGCTGTATCTTCTTTACCTCTTATCAACACTTTCCTAAAGTCACTTCCTTCTGAAATTTGGCTCCACCCCCACTGCTGTCCAAAAGCTGCTGGTGGCATAAAAAATGCTACTGCTGCTGGCCAGTCCTTGACCTTGCTGGGTAGTTTCCAGATCTGTTTTAGGTTCACTGCTGGAGATGCATCTTCTGGGTCAAAAAAGTAAGAAGAGAACGAAGGAAAGAATTAAAGTGGTACTGTGAAGTTATTTCGCAGGTTCGTTTAAAACTGATGGTCCCAGACAATGCAGCTTATCAAAAGCCGATAAAAAGTCCTTAAATATATTTTGCTAACAGTTTTTGCCCAGCAAAGATACCTGTTTGCAGAAGATAAAAGTAATATTTAAAGTTTGCTGTCTCATATCCTCTATCATGTAGAGAACTTAAAACCTCAGTTTGTCAATACGGTGTGGCAGAAACAGAAAGTCTTTATTAAGAGAGCAGTTATCTCCTGGATAATACTAGCTATTCATCTAGTGGTATTCCTAGCTCTGACATAGTGGATCATAGTATAATATGTCAAAAACACAGCCTCAGATGCCATACTGATGTTTTTTTCCAGGTTTAAGCATGTAAGCCAAAGCTGCTTTACACAAGATGGGTGATAGGTCAAGCCTAGTCAGCTAGCAGAATTCTTTGATTCTTCATCAATTTTTATAGCCAACAGGGGCTGATATTTGTTTTATTTGCCAAAATCTCTTTTTCCAAATCAGAACAAAATGCCTTTTTGTTATTCAGACCTACTTGCAAGCTATTGTTAAATGTGTGATAGATGATCTTACAAAATTTTGTACTAGAACAACTAGCATGCTGTTATAGTAATCTGAGAATAGAAGATATTTCAAAAGAGAAGAGCTCTTTTTTCCCTTTCATAAGCCTTGCCAAAAAACAACCACTGCATTGAAATATTAGACACTAGTGAATTAGTTCAGCTGGCTCATCTAATACAGTGAAGTTTTGAACAAAGGGAACTATGGCTATAAAAATATCGTGGCTATAGTAGAAGATCAAGTTAGCTCTTTCTTACATGAATTTTATTTGTCTCTGCAGGAAACAAACAAAGCAAATTCATGAACAGCTGAAAGAAACACAGAATAGGAAAACCTACAGCCTAAATGCTTCCAGCACGATGGCAAAGTCGGAGTGTATGGCACAAAGCCAAGTCCAGCTGCAAAATGTAAGTAATGCTGCCAGCTACAGCACTTAATAGCCTGGCTGAGTTCCTGCTGCTGATGGCAGCACATCGTCATGCTGCTATTAGCATCTGAGCAATGGGAACAAGAATTCTCACCTCTTTCATAAAATGTTTTCTATCAGACCTGTTAATGGAAAGCAGGAATATTTTTCTAAAGTTATTTCAATGGAGCCTAGTACATTTTGTTCACGTAGGAGACCTTTCTGAGCCCCCCGGCTCTGCATCCAGCAGTGGAAATTACTGTTATGGTTTTCAGCAATACCTTAGCTCATATGTGTTGTTTACAGGTGAAGTGGAGTCCTTGATCTTACATGATGTCAGGTCTTCCAATAATTAACGAGCCTGCATGAAAAAATGTAGAGATTTGTTTAGAGATTAATTTAGAGTAAATTCAAAATCTAGAACTAAATTTTCACATGTAACCTAGTGCCCAAGGGAAGACCATGCAGATGTTCTTATTTTTATTGGTCTTTAGTTTAAGGGACTTTAGATTACAGAAAAAAATTAGTTTGTTCACTAAATTTGAAATTAATTTAGTCATTTTCTGTATGTAGTTATATGTAAGTTAATACAATCTCACAATCATTAAATGAATGCAGTGTATTTTAAATAGGGAACTTAAGACAACCGATTTATTTAGCCCTGGATGCAAGGTCATGTCATCCTCCTCCCCCTTGGTCACACACTAAATTAGTACTGTCTTACTTTGAATAGTCTTTGGAATAACTGAGAAGGATCCTGGTACCAAGATAACAGGAAAATATAAAAGAGATATTAAAGCCTCTTTAAATTAACTTTTTAAAGTATCTGAGCGTTGCTCGAAGGTATGACTACCTTTTTTGCCAGATTCTGTCAAAATAGTGTGAGTTTAGCAAAAGTGAGCGCTCATGCCCCCTTAGCCACTGATGTCTCAACTCCTAGTTTACATCCAATTAGTTTAGAGATAAGTATGAGCCTTTTAACCAATTCAGAGTAAGCAGAGCCTCCCTGCTATGACAGAGACATTGTCAGAGCATTGCTTGTGTTCACTGAAAGTTCTGTTTTGTAGGACCACCATTGTGGAGCTCCTGTATATATTCATGATATGCTTCATGATTCAGGAAAAATACACTGTTTCAAGAAGGAAGATAGCTCCATTGAACTGACATCATCATGGTTTAGGGAACCTTTGCAATTTTTTGTTTCAGTCATTCAGTCATATATTATTTCTAGTCCCTAAAAAAAAAAGCTGTTGGGAGTGTTGTTGGGTTGTCATGATGGCAACCATAGGTAAAGTTCATGATCCTTTTATTCTATCATATAGGGTAAGCCTTGGTTAACACTTGGAAACTGGTTTTTACCTTTTTCTCACTGTAATTCAGTGCAATGTTTTGTCAGCCCATCGTTTCAATGAACTGTTTGATGTCTTCTGAGGAGTTGACAAACACATCAACAACCTTATTTCAGTCATTTTCTTTTGCCGTAGCAATAGCCATAATGACTGAAGTAGCAGTTTGTAGGTTCTGGACATTAGAGATTAAAAGCCACCATTATGTTTATTATTTTAATCCAAATTTGCTTTTCAGTTTTAATGCTGTTCAGACTGTCATTTTCAGTGCTGGTAATTAACACACCATTTTCTTGTTCTTGCGGCTGCTTGCAAGCAACTGTTTTCTCCTTGCCATTAATGCATTCTCCTTTTGAGAACAAAGATACTAAGGAAGAAAAACAGAATGACCTTGTGCATGATATAGCATAACAGTGCAGGGTAATAATGGTTTCTATTGTTAGGAAGATTTCAGTGCAGGAATTCATGCAGGCAGCTCATGAAATATTTACAAAACCTTGCAGACTGGAGGAGAAAAAAAGGGCAGGGGTATGGTGAGACAGCAGAAAAGGAACTTTGAAGAGGTATTTCATAGGAATGGCTGAGTGACTCCCACTCAGAGACCAGAGGTCTGCCCTGGGCATATCTGCTGGGTGGGAAGGGGACCAGGCAGCAGTGTGGGGCAGAGAGCTCTCCTGTGTCTCTGCTGCCTTCCTTCTGTTGGTTGCAGCCTGGATGTGATCTCTCCGCCATTCCCATCTGCAGCTGCCACCACATGAGTCTGGGGAGAAGTCTTAGTTCGCTTCATTTTCCGGAGTTAATAAATAAATAAATTACCCCAGTTGTTTTCTGGGGATTACTTCTCCAGTTTGGCATTTAAGTTTATGTAATCCTGGAAGCTGTTTCTTTTCCCACTCCATGTGCTCCTCTTACAAGCAAGGCAATTTTCCCATTTATGTCACCTTCGTATCTTTCCGTAGAAGATTCTCCTGTATTTTTCTCTTATCTGTTTTGAATAGATGTGGTGATGCTTTCAGGTTTTTCAGACAGCTCTTTCTATAGAGAAGAATACTTTTGTGTAGACCTGAGAATAGTTGCATAAGGATCCTTATTCTCAATGACTGTTCTGAAAGAGTCATCACCTTTTGACTCAGAGGTTGCTATATTTAGTAAAGGAACCATCTATCTTTCCAAATGATGTGTTCCTCTAGAAAGAGGTTTAACTTATTTCCCAAGACCTGGGGTACAGCAGATAGTGTTTCAAGTGGTTTGTGGCTGTAAAGAGCTTGATCAGAGCTTGATCAGTCTCAGTTAAGCAATTTTTCTTTCCACATTCAAATTCATTATATCTGGTCCACTCCCTTCCTCTTCTCAGTTGTGATCCTGAGAAGTGAAGGATCAGATTTTGTTAGGACAGCTGTGTTCTCTCTGAACTCCTGCTGCTCATCGCTGGTAAATGTGCTTACCTGTAACGAGTCTCTTTCTGTCTGTAGCGATTTCATTACTTTGTTACACATCCAAATTAGAGGCAAAACACTGTGTAATATAATGAGAATTTTTGAACATAGCTCCTAGGTTTTCCTGAATTTCCCTCAAGTTCACCACTTTCCCCAAATATTCTGGCAGCACCACACTTAAATTCTTCCTAGGTTTTTCTTGCTAGGTTTTCTACCCTCTTGAATTTAGAGACTAGTGCACTGGTAATCTTGCTATAATTCTTCAGCCAGGAACATATAGATGTGCCAGTTTTTAATTCAGGATCTTTGAGGTACACAGGAGATTCAGATTTGTTTCACCTAATGCATGAAACCTAGGGCTTCCAAGTGTTACATGCCCCTTCTCAAAGAGATTATACTCTCTTCAAGAGATATTTAGGCTGTGCTCTACAGGACTGCAGCAAACAGCTCGATCTCCTCATAGCAAAGAAAGGAATTTGTCATTCTCAGCTGCTCCCCCCCCCCGCCACACTTTTGAAAGAAAAGTGCTCGGTGCACCCTCACACACCACGCAGGGGTGGGAGGAGGTGGGGTGGCTCCTCATTCCTACCTCCTTTTTCCACCTTTAGTAGAGGGTTTCTTTAAATACTCACAACTTGACAAATATGGCATGGGGGGGGGAAAAAAAAAAAAAAAAAAAAGGCAGCCGAAACCATACCATTCCTTTTGTGATTCTGAGAATTGTCATGGCTGTTTAAAGGGGCCTTTTTCACCTTCGTGGTTTTTAATACCTTCTCCCATGGTACCAAGTGGATCTATTAATTCGCCATTGCTTTTTCTCTAAGGTGGCTAATATGCTTTTCATGCTGTACTATGTGGTTTCACTTTTCACTGCACTTGTTCCTAACAGCTTGCAGTCACTAACTCCAGGCTTCAGATATTCTTATAATGAGAGGGGAAAAAATGTGCTTCTTGTGTCTTGTGGCTTTTTATTGATAGTAGTAGGAAATATCTTTTTAGTCAGTATGATAGAAATGCAATTAATATATGTTGAGCAACAGATACACTTAAATCTTCTAAAGGATTACTCTGTGGTTTTACCTGAATTATGATTTGATTTGTCAGATAAGATCAAGGGCAAATTTCCAATTTCTGTATCACATAGATACTTAGGAAGAACTGCCAGAATCAACAAACCCGAGTTTTTTGTCTTCTGGCTAGAGCTAGTTTGGCAACAAAACATACAGAGCATATGGGAACAGCTGTAAGGATGTTAAATGTACCACCTGATGGGCTTTTATGCAAGGTCAGCCCATCCAGGAAAGTCAGTGGTTCTTCTTCTCCTTGAGGTGACCTCTCTGAATGTAGTTTAAAGCTGATCCCTCTTTTTGAAATGGGATCCCCACATCACCTCTCTTCCAATGCCACATGACTCTGTGGACCTTTTATTATTACTATTTTGGGAAAATCATTGAGGGGGAAGAGCTAAGTAAAGCCGGGGGAGGGTTGGGTGTTTTGGGTTGCATAACACTAGGACAACAGTGTCAAGCTATTCTGTAGCATTTGAGTAGCATTTGTTATCCAGCAGTCCTTCATTTTAGAACAAGGAATACAAGGCATGGAGCAGAGGAATTATGTGCTCACAGTGATACAGTAGGTCAGTGGAAGAGGCTTGTCTCCTGGCTCAGGCTGCCTTCACAGATTCACCTAGCATGAAGTAGCAGGGGCTGGAATTTTATTGCCAGAGAGTTCAGTAATTGTCCATAATAGATAATTTTCTCTGTGAAACCACGAAGAATTGGAAATTTGCAAAATATTTTTTAAAGCTATCATTATTCTTTAATTTATTTAGCAATATGCATCAGTGTTTTTCAGTAATTGCTCAAACAAGCACAGATAATTAACCAAGAAGAAAATCAAACCATTATAAACCCCAAATAATACAGATAAATTTTCAGTGATGCTTTCAATCTACTGGAAACAGCCCTTTGAAATTGTTTCACAGCTTATTCACCATCATGGCTGAGTATTCAGCAGCTCACAACAGTTGGAGGTCTCCACAGAACTCAGCCCAAGTGAAAACTGAGCTGTGGAAGCAACAGGATGAGCTCTGCTGGGATATGTCTGGGGAATAATCCTATCCTATACTTTTGGGGGCATCAACCCATACTGCTGTAAAATCTTCACAAAACTATGAAGGCATTTTTCTCCAGAGATGATCTTAGAGAAGGGACATGGTACTTAAAATTAAGCTAAAGGAGAATAAACCAAACTGTGTTTAAACCTATTAAAATGTACAAGTAATGTGATACATCCGAATATGCTCAATTACATTGTTCAAATTCTCTGTCTATTCACACCCTCAGTTTAAACTGTGATTCATAAGTTCATTGTAATGAATGTTATGGCTGTTACGGTAATTGTGTAATAAGTGGTGTATCTGGAAAGGGGATAAATGTTTGGTTAAGGAAAAAATATACACTGAAAAAATGTGCCTGAGTGGTGCTGGGTGTTGGACCTTCAGTACAGATTGCTAGTCAACATTTAAAAAATGTCAGCATCAGAGTATCTTCTGTGGGTCCCAGTTTTCCTCAGTTGTGGTGAGGAAAGACTGTGTGCCAGTGCTCCAGCCCACAACCACCTTAAACATGAATGTAGTAAAAGGCACAGCTTATCTCTAATTACTCTTTGTTATTCATGTCATACTCATGATTTTATAAGCCATTCAGACCTTCACTTTTGTTTCACGAACAAACTCAAAAAAAGGACAGAAGTAGCTTCTTGGTACTAGCAACCCATTCGTAACATAGCTCAAATTGATTTATTCAGGTCACAAATCAAAGTCAGTTTAATTTCTGCAGCTGGCAGGGTAACTATTAAAGTTTAAAACCTTCACAGACATGAGTATCTTAAAAATCATACTTCTGTCTAAATATTTTATCTATAACATTTACAAGTGACAACTAAGATCATGGTAACTGAAAGAAATGGGAGTGGAATATGTTTCTTCTTATTACTTCAGTTGTTTTTACTTTATGCATGTGACAACATTTTGTATATTGCCACTCTCAGAGCTTTGCCTTCACGTAAGCAGTGATTTTGGCCCTGTTCAACAGAAAGAGGGAGATCATCATTGGAGAAAAGTTTGAAGATCTGTTACTTTATCTATAGAAATCGGTCATAAGAAGTCTGAGTAGGTGGACTAAAAATACATGTAATCCAGTTTTAAAAAAGAATAATGTTGTATGACTTCTCTTTTTTATCTTGCTCAGGTCTACAAAATTGTAGATAAGTGAGAATCAGAAAATAATTGTGAAGAACTGTATTTTGAAAGAATTCTTACTACCTTCTCCATGAATTTTTAGGTTATTGTATGGCATTTTTTTACTACTGATTTTTTCTATTATTTTAATTTGTATTTTCTTTATAAAATATGTAATCATATAATAGCTTCCCAATACCAATTTATTGTAAAGAAAACATGGATATCTAGGTATCTAGTATTAAAAATACAATCTCAATACGAAAGGAAAACAGACCAATTAGTTTTAGTGCAGGTCCTTGTAATGCAATGTAAAAATCTGCAAACTGATGTATTTTTCATACCTCTATGGAAATGTGGGTTAACCTCTCATAGCTTAGATATTGCCCAGTAACCAAGAGCAACATGAATTCTTCCTACAACCCCAGGTACAACTTTTTCTGTACTTTCACTTTTTGGCTCCATTCAGGATCAGAGACTTTTTGTTTTCTTCTGAAATTCCAGTTGAATCACAAAGCAAGAATAAAAACAATCTGTTCTTGTCCATGTCTGGTGTCTGCTTTGCAGACCTTTGTTTCTCAGTATGTGTCCAGAGACTGCCCTACACCTGTCACAAGAAGAATTATGTTTATGTTGTTCTTACTAGTGCAGATATTCCCAGGTCAAAAGTTTTAGACCTGTTCAGAAGAGGTATCTGGCTCTGCAGATAGAGTTCAAATATTTTTCTTACTTATCTGATGAAATAAATGCTGTTTCAGTTTGGTTTTCATAGTTGTACATGCTGATGAATGCAGTGTTTGACTGAAATCACCAAAGGACCCAAGAAGTTGCTGACTGTCCTCTGAGATATGTGTTGTGATCTCAGTCTCTGCATCGACAGCCACAAAAACAGGCTTTTAGTCAAAGGGATCAGTGTTCCTTATCATTATGGGCAGATCAGGCTGTAATTTTGCTACTAATGTAGATATCAGCGTTTTGATGTGAAGAACGTAATGGGCGTAATGAGTACTGGCACTTTCTGCTGTGTAAACAGTGCTGAATGAATGTATCACTTGCAATGAATAATTTTGATTTAAAACTGCATTAGAGCACTTCTTACCCCGTTCTGATATGAATTCAGTTTGAATAGCACCAACAGTGCACTTTGTCTTTTGAGTATTAATTAAGTTTATTCTCTCTGCTGCAGTATTCAAAACCAGACAGGCATCCGGGGCCTATTCTGCACAAGGTTATGGAGTCTAGTTTTTCAGGCCCTCAGTCTTTCCCAGAGGCCTTGTCTCCTGACAGAGGAACTCAGCCCATCAAGCAACACAGGTGAGCAAACGTGTGTCTGGTGAGAGCTTTGGCTGGCTGCCGAGGGATGGCGCCGAGCTGCTGATACGTGCGCAGGATTGTTGTGCACTGGCACCGGCTGAGATGCTGAGTGGTATGGTGCCAGCAGAGCCTCGGCCCACTTATTAAGCAGATGTCCAGCCATTTTCTTAGCTGTAGACTTAAAAGGTAATAACAGTGCTTACTGACTTCATCTGTGTTTTGTAAAACTCCTGGAGGAAACATTTAAAGACACCGTCCGAGCTGCAGACACAGACCAGTGGACGAAACAGCTGTACTATGAGAAACCATAAAAAACAAAACTTTCCTTATTGACGTTCATGAAGTTAATGACTCGTTTTCTGCAGAAAGTTCCAGCCTTTTTCACTGTTTTTTTTTAAGCAAATGACGCTTAAAATGAATAATGACTTATTTATGAAAACATGGTGGTCTTTAAAAACTGGGCTTAAAAAATTTGGATGGCTGTTTCCAAGAGCTAAAAAAGAGAGGAATGTCACCCATCACTGGATGACATTCAGATTAGAATTCTGCTTAGAGCTTTTTTGGATGAGAAGGAGTGGGGGTGCTTCATTCCAGGCCTAGAAACCAAACTGGTGTCTGATATAAGCAATGATGTTGGTCCAATGGCAGTGGTAACATCTGATCCAGTGCACACGGAGAGTTAAAAAAGGCTGCGAAAAATGAGTTTGGAATTTTTTCAGCTAGATAATCTGAAGGAGAAGGCTTGTTTATTAAAAGGTTAATTTTTAAAATTATTTAAAAAAAAAAAAAGGTCTCAGATTGCATGAGGTTATGATCTGGCTGGTATTTGGCGCATTTTTCATTGTAGTCTCTCAGCCA
This sequence comes from Acropternis orthonyx, assembly GCA_035583155.1. Lineage (NCBI taxonomy): Eukaryota > Metazoa > Chordata > Aves > Passeriformes > Rhinocryptidae > Acropternis > Acropternis orthonyx. Next base: position 9,501,097 of record JAWWEU010000160.1, on the reverse strand, counting down.
GCTGCATGTTCTTTTTCATTTGAATGAGTGATTTGCTTAACCTACAAGTGCAGCATGTGAGCCAGAAAGGGATATTTGGGTCCTATCTACCTTTTTACCTTACTTAAGCCTTTAATTTGGCATGAAAAAATAATGCCAGCTGTCATGTCAGATCCATTTCTTAGGTCTTATTTCTTATTACACAGAGATTTTCAAAATATGCTTAATAATTTTATTAAATATAGATGAACTATGGGACTGGTGCCTAGAATGCTTTCCACAGCAATTCTGGGAAGCATTTTACTCCAGTTTCGTCACAAGGTAAAGCTCAGAAAAAACACAGTGACATTCCCTTACATTTAATAATATGATTGCAATATCCAAATTTGAAATGTCTTTGTTTCAGAATTAATTTAAGAAGTGGAATGACTAGTTAATTTATAAAATATCTTTTGTAGTTTTAAAACTGAAGTTTTATTATACAAGGCCTTTGTTTTATAAAACATGCAACAGGCTTGAACATCTAAGACTTATAGGACTGTCTTTAATTTATGCATCATGGGATGGCTTCCTATTTTAGTTTCTAAATAATGTTCAATGTGGACAAATGTCAAATGTGGCCAAATGAGGAAACTTTTTTTTACAGGGATATGTTTTATCCTAAATATCCCTTCATTCCATTCCAAACCTGAAATGATCCTGGAAAAATTATAGCAGCTCTGCAGGTTCTCTCTTTTATCTTGTCATTAAATTATATTGTTGTTTTATTTCTGGTTGCTATGGAAATATTTTATTCTGCATCCAGACCTGTTTTCTTTGCTGGTCTTTCCAAGAACACTAATGATGGGGAGTCATTTTTTAACATCAGGAGCTGGCTGTTTCCAGTTTCTAAAACTAACACAGTTTTTGCCTGGCAATAAGACTATCAACACAGGGAATTGTTTGGAGTTGCTGAAATGTGAATGACAGAGATCACCTAATTATTTCACTCAGATTACTAGATAACAGCAATTTTCCATCTCTACCAACCTCAGCTGCATGCAAAGAATTAATGCAGAGATTAAAAAACTGAAGTTTAATATCCAAAAATATTTTGCCTGTATTATTGTTAATCTCCTAAAATATTTTGCCTGTATTATGCACTGCTATTACAGAAGAAGAATGTTTCATCATCTCCATACGTAAAATAACTGTTAGTACTGTCAGAATTCAAAATTAACAACTGTATTTAATCAGTGAACTTCCTGTAAAGTACACAATGTGCTCAAAAATTCATCTTGTATTATCTGTTGATTTAGGTAAGAAGAAAACCCATACTGTCTTATTTTCTAATAGATAGAAACAAATTAAAGTTTTGTTAATTATGGGATTGAGTTGTGATCCCTTTGAATAGCAGCTTTCTTGGTAATTAGTCATCCTGACTTTCATTCATTGATTCAGTCATCATTAATTTTAGAGGGATTCATTTCAGAGAATAACATGATGAAAGCCAAATGCAGATGCTTTCAGCCTGGAGCAGTTGTATTGTCTTACAAAAATGCCAAAATAGTATAAACTTATTCTAAAATTAAAAATAATTTATGTTTTTATTTTTAATGTACTTTTAACACCACAAAAACCACGCTGAAAAGAATTTTTTTCATTTGTTAAGCATTTTACTCTTTATGCTCCCAGTATAATTGATTCTGTTTAAATTAAAGAGTAAATTAAAGTTATTCTGTAAATAAAGCTATTGAATTTCAAAGAACAAGTATTGATAAACTAAAGCAACTGAGAATGGGCAGAGGAAACTTGAAAAAAAAGAAAGTATAATGAATCTGGTATTTTCCCAAAGAAAGAACATAGTTTTCTGCAGAAATTTTAAAAGAATAATGCCTAAAAGGAATAGAGTGTAGGAAAAGAAACAAACTTTATCACAGAGGGCAAAAAGTCATACTTGAAGTGAACATTTCCAGGAATCGAGAGATAAGAATTACTGGTAATACGGAAAGCAATCAATTGTTCCTGCTGTGGGGGGAAAAAAAAAAAAAAGAGTGCTATACAGGAAAAAACAAAGATGATGGTGGGACAAAAATAATATATGAAGCAGTTAGAGCAATCCTGAATTAATATATTTCATTTTTTGAAGCTAGGATGATTATTTGAGGACAAAGGCAGAATGGGAATAAAATCAAATATATGAAAATTGACACTACTATAGTCAAAGTGAAAGTAAAATGTGGAAATCAAGGCTCTCAAGTCAAGTTGGTCTAGTTAATCCTGATCAAAGAAATCTGGAAGGAGAATCAGCTCATGAAATTTCAAATCTAGTAGCAAAATCTATAAAAATGAGAGCTGTAACATATGATGATGGAATAGCAAGTGTCAAATAATTAGGAGTATGGAAAATTTATTGAAGTAACTGAGGATCAATTATGTTGAATTAGACTAATCACAGCTTTAGGACAAATGTGAGGTGAAGGAAATTCTTGGGGTAGATATAAAAAAGGCCAAAAAATTTTACTAGTTTACCAGCACCAGCTCGTGCATCATGTCACTGACTTTCTTTGAATTTGGTGTAGATGAGCTCGACCTCTACACAGCCTCAGTCACTGTTGTCACATTTGTCTAATGCCTTTATTGGCAGAAAGTAGGGAGGACAGAAAAACTATAATGTGGAGACTCAGAAGTGTTTGAAAGGTAGATAGTGAGGAGCCACGTTGAGAAGGTAAGTGCTGGGCTGTAGGCATTCACCAGAAGAGCACTAATGGAGCTCTCAAAGAATTAGTTAATGTTGGGGACAAACTTTGCTTAATGCTTTTGTGCATGACTTAGGCACAAGAAAAGTTGGAACATACTGAAAAATTTAGTTAAAAGTCATACACTCAGTACAGATAAGGATTTAGATAAAAGGAATGAACGGCATAACTTCAAAGAACTTCACCAGCTGTAGCAGTTCATAACCACAGTGTAGAAAACACAGGTCATTATGCAGGTGTAGATGTTTTCATGTACTGAGATGGAGTGAAGAGAGAAAGAGTGGCAAGAGAAAGAGTGGTGTTTAAATGCTTGGAGCACAGGATGCTGTAACGTTCTCTTATGCCACATCTTTGTAGGCATAAAAATCTTCTTACAATCTTGGGTTTATTTCAGTCACATACAGTTTTGCTGAAGTCCCAAACATGTTAAGTTTTTCCCTTTGGGGAGCTATCTGTAGCACAGGCTCCAACAGAGAAGTGCTCCTGTGTGTCCTCTTGTCCTTGTAAACAGGCTGACTAAAGGGCATAGTGATGCAGCATTATTAGTGTTGCGTGGTGTTTACCGAGAGATGCTTATGTTCTCAGGTATAACAGATCCTTTTTATTCATACTGAAAATTGGTTGAAAGTCTGAGTAGTTGATCTGTACAAATGTTAGCAGTAGATTGCCTTAACAGCCTGAAAATGTGGCTCCTAGGGAACATCAAAAGACAGTGTCTGTCTGGTAGCTAGCTCTGTCGTTGGGGTATGTATTTCCTGGTTTGTTTGTTTTTTCCAAGGACAAAAACTGTGTATTCAACACTAGTGTTTCCATCTCATGACCAGTAGGTAATATAATATACCTTTCTGTATAGCTTTTGCAGGTACAGAGGCAGAGTATTTACAATCCATTATAGAACTTTCCTTCCTTCCCTAACTTTTCATCTTTCTTTTCATGAATTACAATCATGAGAAAAGGGGAAGGAAAAAGTAAAATACCTATATATACACACAGCCATAGTTACAAGCACTGTTTTTGTAGCCCCATTGTACTTATTAAACAAGAGGAGAACAATTTGGGTACCATCTAAAGTTTCAACACCTTATTCTCTTTTTAAGACTTTTCATGTTCTGTTGGCAAATTTACATCTTAATGTGTTCATAATGTGATGTAAAATCAATTTTGTTTAGTAATTAACTAAAAAGTAGTACAGGAAGATTCACCAAGTTACTGTAAAAATGCTGCTGGTCTTCTCTTCATGAACATAGTTAACTACACTTGGGAGTTTGTGTATGTGCCTCAAGAAGAGAATACTCCACCTGCAGGAGCAGACTTTGTTCTTACTTGGTTGCTCAACCTAAAGAAAATTTTCACAGAAAGCAATTTGCAACAATGAATGCCAGGTTCTTAATTAACTGAGTTTTTCAAACCATTAATTCATCAGAACTGTATTTCTCCCTAGTTCACGCATCACCTCTGAACCAGCTCATGCATATTCTGATTTTTTTTTTTATTCTGGAGTAATTGATTAATAGATTTCAAGGACATATCTGCCACAGCTTTATGTATTGGTCTATTTTACTGAATGGCTCAGTTATGTGGGCTGGTTTGTTTTACCCAGATAGATTGGAGTGCAGGGAGGAAGAAACCGTAATGATGGCTAAAGGACAATAAATTCGCTGAAGAAATCCAAAAGGCATTGTTTGCCGGAGAGGGAGGAATTCTTCATGTAAGCAATAGAGCAGAAGTCTGAAAGGGACTGTATTAACATTTTTAGAGAAAGATGTTGCTGGTGTTCATACTGGTTTTGTGAAACAGGAAAAGCTTTGTTATGCTGGGGTTACACTTTCATAGAACTTTTAACAGAAATTGTCTTTGGTGCTTGAAGGTATGAGAGTTATCCTGCAGCTTGCAAATGCACTGTCTGTAAGTATTTCCTGGTCCTTAGTGAATCTGTCTTGTCTATGACCACAAGTGATTTTTGTTCATTTTTCCCTTGGGTTTTTTTCTGTCAGAAATGTTGAAAGCATAAGAACCTCCCATTAGCAATGAATTGGCTGCTCAAACAGTGTTGGTGCTGGAACCGCTGTGGTTGTGTGTGGCAGATCCCTTCGGTCTGACCAGCCCACGCACCTCTATCAGCCTGTAGCATATAGTGCTCTATGTAGCAGTGAGAGTTTCAGTGCAAACTGAAAGAAGTCAGATAGGACTGTTCGCATCTTTACTGCAGTTTATGCCTGTTACCTCAGGTATACCTGTTTGTGTTGAAATTATATCTGTTACAAATGAGGAGCTTCAGTGAATTCACTTAGATAGGAGACTATGTGCTCTCATCTAACAAGATGCACAAGGGCATCAAACCAATCACAATTAAATAAATTAGAATTTCTAGTTTCAAATATTTGTAATCAGTCTGAAGTCTGATAAGTTAATCAGTTTTTTACTTTTGTAGCGCATTGATGAATATGCTTCAGTCAGTAAAACACTCTGAAATTCATTATCCATCAGAAATTATTCATTCTGCTGCATCTTTTGAGATCCCCTGCTGTAATAATCTCAGACTCTCCTGAGCAGAAGTTGTCAATTATTTTGTGGCTTGGTAGTGTTATTTTACAGAATATGAACTGTAACTCGCAATTTGATCTCAGTCTTCAGAACTGAAAGGCCAGTACTTTGGTTTTTTTAAAAAGTTTTTCACAGCCTCCTTAGTAGCAAAGGCAAAATCTATTTAAAGAAGCATCAAAAATCCTGGAGGTAATGCTATTGCAATGGGTTACTGATCTTTTCAATTAAAAAGCACTAGAAAAGTAAAGGTGTGAAAGAAAGCAGAGCTGAGACTGTGATGGAACACTGCTAGCCTGAGCAGTAGGATAGAGACTTGAATTTTTTTCTTATTTTAACTTTGGGCAGAAAAGGTTGGTTTTCATGGAAATGTACACTCCAAGAGATTTGTCCAAGATACTTGTTCCAAGCAAGAATTGCTTTGGGAGTACATGTGGCCTGAAGTATAAATAAAGTTCCCACTAGGTAAAAAATGCAGATTACTTTTAAGGCATATTATAATAGGAAAAAAGAAGCAAATTTATCAAAAGTCTTTTGCATTGCTAAATTTTATCAAAAGTTGGAATTATTCACATAACCAAAAAATAATGATTTGTAAAAGTCATCTGCAACGCCTGTGTTATCATTAAAGATGTAAGAGAATATTAGGTAACATGCATATCTGAGACCCAGAAGATGCCAAGAGAAATAGGAGTAGCTGGAAAATGAATAACCCGTCATGCCATGCAGTAGTGTGGCCTGTTAACAGTAAGAATAGGTTATGCCTTGCCTTTATTCTGTGTTACCATATTTTTGCTTTAGCAACAGCTAAATTCATGGCTTACGTACCAAAACTGTGGATTCTAGATACTTTTTGATTTCTGCATGAAAAAAAAGAAAAAGGCCATTCTCCTTCCAAAATACTAGAAAAATGTTTACAAAAGCAATTTTTTAAAATAAGTAGAAAACTGCTACTTGTTTTTATCATATTGAAGTTCATATTACATCACATAAAGCAACAACACAGTATTTATCTATGTATATAAACAAGAAATATATAAAACTAGACTAAAACAATATAGAAATCTTGCTCAAGGTGGAAGAAACTTGTCTTAGATGCCTTCTTCAAGCTGCAGTTCATAGGCTTCACTTATATTCCTCACTTCTATTTTTTTTCTCAATTTAATTTTTTTTCCTATCAGGAAGCAGCACTTGTAGTCTGAGAGGTGATATAATGGGCTCTCAATTTCAGACCTGATTTTGAATTCAGCTGTGGGTATGACAGAGCTGTGCTGTTTGTTTATACAGTCTGAGGAGTCAGCTCTCTATAGCAGGATTGTGATATGCAGCAGGGAAAAAAGAAGCATCCTTCATCAAGTGCAAGAAAACATTTAATATACTGGGAAATTATTTTCATTCTGAGAAGAGAAGTTGATGTATTAAATATGGCATAAACAGCTAATGGTGGATAATAGTATTATATTTCCATAGAGAATTTCTGCTGACATCATAAACTGCCACAGCAAAGTTTATAAGAACCGCAAACCATGCATTATTAATCCTAAACCTTTACTTTGCAGAATTTTATGCTTTTGCTGTGATAATGTTTACTGTACTCTTGGTGTTGTTCCTAGAAGTCTCTCTTCATGCTGCAGCCCAGGACAAAAAAGTGGGATGCTACATAGAAATGCCTTTCGGAGAACTCCTCCCTTGCCTCGGGGTAGGTTCAATGGAATTACAGGACCAGCATATCAACAGCTAGAAGAGTCAAGGATCACAGACCAGGACACAGTACCTTGTCATGGGTAAGTAATAACATAACTGAAGTGATCCAGTCTGTGAGTGGCTGTTAGGAGGTTAATATGCTTTCCCTTTACAGTCTTTCCAACTGTTGTAGTGTACTGTGGATTCAGGTTTTATAGTGCTGAAAAGTGGAAAAATGTTTTCAGCATACTGGCTCCTTGAAGGTAGTATGGTTTTATTTGGCGGGCTGCTTTTGGTAAGCCCTTCAAAGGCTGTAGAGGGAGGGATTAGAACAAACTATAAGTGATTGGCAACATTACTCATTATAATTGTTTTCTGTAGTGGTGCTGTGATGTTCTAATAATTTATGGATAGCATTTTTTTCTTCCATCACTCAGAACTGGGCAAATAAGAGAAAATAATTCAGAAGTCCAACTTTCGTGGGGTTTTAAAATAAATCAATGTTCATTGTGAAGTTTATTTTCTATAGACTGAAGACTGATCACTTCACACAGGTTTGTCTTTTAAAATGCACCAAAAGATCCACTATTTTTTCCTCTTTTTTAGTTCAATTTATTAGAATATTGACTGTGAGCTCCAGCTGTACATAAGGCCTGAATTTCAGAAGTGTTCCTGAGCACGTACAGCTGCCTTTGAAGTCTTGCAATTGCTGAGATATTTTGCATAATATTAGCATATCCCTATAGATTTCCAAAGATGTTCCAGAATCATCATAAGCATGTTATGTAAAAACAGGAGTGATATCTGGAATGGAATAAAAACCTCACCAGTTTCATCTGCACACCTGTAAGTCACAATGAAGTGTTACACTGTGAGAAGGGAGTCCTATGTTTTTCTGTCAGAACTGGCTTTATGAAGTGCAGAACTGAGGTCACCGATGTGTTTAATTTTCCTGTGGGAAGAAAGGGGCTATTACCACTAATCACTCTGACCTCCAGAGAAATGACAGCCACAAGTGCTGACAGAGAATAAGTGTCATTCCATGTGTGTTGTCATCATCACACGGGTAGTCACACATCCTCCAGTGCTGCCCTTGGCTCACTAAATGTGTTGTAGCTGAATCTACCAAACAAATCTGGTCACAGTAATTAGGAAAGACAGATCAAGAAGAGAGCTTACCTAGGAAGGGAGAAAGCAAAGCACCAAAAGGTTTGGGTGTCTGGTGACTTCTTTTAAACAAGTTTGACTCACACTTTCTGTCATCCATACTATTTGCTTCTTCTGAGAAAAAGAAATGTTTATTACCTCTTGCAGTAAATATATTATTGTTCATTTGTGTGATAATGTGCATATAATTCCTTGTGAAAATTGTTGCTGAAATTGCAATCCTTCCTGAAAGGACCAGGCTGACAGCCTTCGCTCTCCATCAGCGGTGTCATGTAACACAGGCTCTGGGGAGTGCCATAAGCTTGTCCTGAGCTGAGAAGTGAGGTACACAACAGCAAAGCTGTGGGTAGTTGTATTTACTCTTCTCGAGGAAACCAGTGTGTGATATCTTGTACTGGCCTGTGTTTTAAATTTGCAGCTCTGCAAAAGTTTGATATTGGGACCAGACTGACCTTCTGGCATCAGTCTGCTCAGGACTTCATCCCAGTTTTGTGCATTAAGGATGTTTACCATCTAAATATCTGTTGGTTTCACAGTGTTGGTATTCTGACTGGATCTCCAGCTCAAATGAAAAGTTCCCTTGTCCCCTGCAGAAGTTAAACTCCTTTTTCACCTCCATCTTTTCCTATAGGGATGCACAAATTAAAGTGGTTTATCTCTCTAATTCTGTGAACATTCTGAACTTTGTTCATCAGCAGCTCTGAATGATGTTTAGTCAGATTTTGTATGTTTATATTTGATAGAAAAGAGGATAATTTACCTGATAGTGTTTGTCTACTCCTGCAAAAGTGCTTCTCTTCCTATTCCACATTGCAAAGAAAGCTTTTGCTGCTTTCAAAAAGCACCAGACCCTGTTATTTGCAATATGGTCTCACTGTTTGAGTCAAATACAGCTAATATCATTTATTCAGTGTACTACTTGAAAGAGCAGAAAAACCTGCTTGAAATGAGTGACTTAAGGAAACCATCGCCATGTCAGTTACATTTCAACCAGTTTGAGTCCCTGGAGGTGTTATGGGTTCACATGCAGTGAAGTGGACAGTGTTTTGATCACCAGCTGTCAGTGAGCCTGCAGGAAGGGTTAGCAGCAGTGCCTTATGGCCTGGGAATGTGTACATCTTCAGGTATGTGTGCCTACAGACATGACCCAGTGTGTCATGGCTACAGGTAGAAAATGCAGTGTGTTAATATATCAGTGCAAGCGCTTACAATGAACCAAAGCCTGGCAGTGCCACTGGAATGATTCCCGTTCATCCTAATGGACCTTGTCATCAGGCTCATACACTGCACACCTTTAGCCACAGGGCTTAGAGCAGAGCTGCTTGGACTGAAATAAATGCTAAATAACATCCATTTTGTATTTTAAGTTCTGGTCCCTTCTCTCTCTCTCTCTCTCTCTCTCTTTATTATTTATTTTTAAAGGGGCAGTAAAATTATTATGCTTTTTTCAGTTTTATTAAGTTAGACTCTTAAACACTGTATAGCATAATTACTGTTGAATATTTATAAATGTTTGCTTTTCTTTTGTTACTTGGTTTTAAGAGGAGGCTGGAAAGAGAGCTGCACTTTGAAACACATGCAGATGAACTAATTTATTCAGAAAAAATAATTTTTCAGATAAAAAACCAGATATATTTCTTTGGAGGAACTATGGTTCTGGGAAAGTTAATTATAGGAAAATGTAATTAAGGTTCTGCAATTACAGTTCTAAGTCTCAATTTATTTAAAACAGCAGCAGTCTGGTGTCACATGTAGAAGCATGGATCAGTTTGTAATTAACCAAAAGCCAAGTCTCACATGGTTTAAATACAATATCCCTTCTAGTTTAATACCTCACCTGTTGCACACAGTGTATGCACTCTAGTTCAACCTCAGTCCTCCTTTGAAATCCCTGTGAGCACAAGGCAGAAACATGTAATTCTGGCATAAAATTGGTTTGTCTATCTGTATTTCAAAAAATATTATGGAAATATGCCAGGCATTGCATTACATGTTACTGTTGCTGCCAGTTAGTTTTCAAAATACCAAGAATAACTGAATCTCTATTATGGAACTGGCAAATGTTACTGTTTTCTCACCAAACCCATTTTAATTCAGTCTTTTCTTGGTTTTGCTTATATATCATCCATATAATACATTCATTGCATGTGAAATTCATTAAAAACATTCACTCCCTTTGTTTTCAGGGTGCAGCCCAGAATATATTTAGGGCCTGAATTACCAAAAAAGGGACTAATGCAACTGATGCGATCTCTCCAGCTATAGTCGTTTGAACAATTATATATAAGCAAAGGAAACAAGAATGGGCACAACCCAAAGGTCTGCACTGTTTTGTTTTCATTTATTTTTTTTTTAATTGTCCTGCCTCAGGAATAATATCCCTGATCAGTATTTCATTCATAGTGAGTCTTGAGAACTGTTCTAAAAAGCCCCTCCATGAATGGCTACAGGTGTGTTTAAGCATAGTGCAAATGTAATTAACCAACACTCAGTCTCCGCTGGCTCAGATGTAAAATATAGCTGCAGCTGTATAGCATGGACAAGAAATTCTAGCACGTATCCAAAAAAGCTGCTTGCTCTGTTATTCCCCAGGGTCCCACTTTCCAAAGCAGTCTCTCTCTCCATCATGTAGCAGCAAAGTTCACACCTTCTCCTTATCACAGAGCTCCCAGATGCAGCTTCTGGTCTTTTGGGGATGCCTGGAGACTTCTGTACAGACCTTCACTTGTGCACGTGTACAGGTTAATGTGTCAAGCAGTTGTTAGAAGCGCAGTGCCACCAGAGATGAGTTAATTACAGGTCAGTGGTGCTCTGCTGGAAATCAGACTGAAGATATCTCCTGCCTGCTCCTGTCTTGACACCTCGCCAGGAAGATGGGGGCAAAGGAAACCTTTCCAGTTAATTACTCTTGTGTGCTAATACTGCACTGTGGCTGTTTCTTTTCCTTAGCTCTTTTTCTGCTCATACCAAAAAGCAGCGAGGTACATCTGAGTAGAAGGATATCCCTAGTGAGGTCTAGCAGGCTTAAGGAGCTTTCCAGTCAGAGCACCTGCCTCCACACCAGATCTAAATGTTGCTGTCCTCATCAATGGGGAAAACATATTAGATTCACCATTAGCTTGCCTTATTAAATAGTGATAAGATGATTATAAATAAAGTATATTCTGGTACTGAGGTAATGTCTGTGGTCCTTAGCAATCATGAGTGGTAGATATAGTAACTCTTAGAGCACCATATTTCTAGTAATATTACTTTCAGATGGGAAACATTTCTTTTCATTGTTTCCTTTATTTTGTATTTAGTATACTTTCCATTTCTTTTTCTTTTTTTCAGCATTTTTTGTAAACAAAACATTTCCCTATCAGAATAATGAATCTGGCTTTGAAACAAAATGGAAATGCTGATAAAAATTCACCAAGTTGCCCCTCAATAAATAAAATCATGCTATGGTATGTATTAGTGGAGGATAAAGGATTTTGTTTTAAACAGTATTACAATAACAAGTGAACACAGACATTTGCTCAAGCCTTCTATATTAGTTCTATTTCCAGATGAGATCTAATAAAATAAATCAGACCCACATTATGAATATGGGCTATTGAAAAACAGATGTTTTTCAGAGGTACATTGCACTTAGATGCTCTACTTTTTTGAAGTGGAGTACAGACAATAATTTCTAGGTAAACAAAGATTACACAGCCATCTGCATCTTTTTTAAGTGTTTTCCTAAAACCGTTTTCCTGACCGTTTGACATTGAGAGTTCTGACATTGAAGAAGGTATCAATCCATTTCCCCAGTCAGAAATGTAGGAACAGAATTTCAAATTTCATTTCAAAGCAAATTAATAATACATTGTAACTTTTTAAATATTTTAAAAAGGAGTTTTCATTACTCTCATATACTGGTGGGCAAAATGAGACAGAGAAAAGCAGTGGTTTGCCACTGGCGGATCTGAGAATCAAAAGCGGTCTCCAGAGCCTGTTGTTTTCCCCAGGGCCCCACAATTGCCAAGTGCTCCTAGCGTGAGGGAAAAATTATATGTATCCTCTCAGCACAGTTCATTAAACCTCATGCAGTTTCCCTGCTTCCAGTTACATCTGACCACTTGATGTACAACAAAAACTTTCTTTTACTTTTTCCAGGTATTCATCCAGTGGTTTAAAAACTCCTCAGAATACTTCAATAAATATGCAACTGCCTTCAAGAGAGACAACCCCATGTTTTAATAACGTGGATCAGAAGGACTTGGTCAGCTATTCATCTTCAAGGGCCAACTCCGTTCCCATCATCCCGTCTGTGGGCTTGGACGAAGCCTGCATGCAAATGCAAAATGTTTCTGAAGTAACAGGCATCAAATGGTGCAAAAACTCCTATTCCGCTGAACTTGTCAATGTGAGTTCCCCAGTCAGTAATTGTCTTATAGCAGAACAACACGAAGTGAAAATATTGCTAGAAACTGTGCAGGAGCAGATTCGGATTCTGACGGACGCGAGGCGGTCGGAGGACTATGAACTGGCGAGCATAGAAGCAGAGAGCAGCGCGAGTGAGAACACGGCCTTTCTGCCCCTGAGCCCCTTGGCCAAGTCAGAGCGAGAGGCACAATTTGTCTTAAAAAGTGAAACACAAAGAGACTCAGTATTGACCAAGTGACTTTGTGTGGGGGTTGTGGGATGGGAAATGAGAGATCTGTGCATTCGATGCTTTGCTAAACAGGAAGGGAGGAAGTTAAATACAAATTATTTATATGCATTAATTTAAGAGCATCTACTTAGAAGAAACCAAATAGTCAATCGCCCTCATATCATAGTGTTTTTTAACAAAATATTTTTTTAAGGGAAAAGTTCCAGGAGGGATGAAGCGTGCATCAGGTGCTTTCTAGGCAGGATTACACAGTTTCAGTTGCAGAGGATTTTACCACAGTCCTGTTCAGCTGTCCAAAGGCTTAGGCTATGCATTCCTTTTTCAGTAAAGGGCAAGACCATTCTTAGATGGATTTTTGGTTGCAGGGCAGCACTGCAGCAAGCTACTGGCCAGGGATTCAGACCCTGGGGACCAAGTCCTGTGAGCCCAGCACAGATGAAATCCCCTCTCCCCCTTCCTCTGGATTCCAGGTTCATACCACAGAAGCAGGCCCACAGATACCTACTTCTGAGTTCTGGTACCTGCTGTGGAATGAGGACAGCATCCCTGAACTGAACAGATGCTTAACTCCTGGCCTTAATTCAATGTGTCGGTCAGCCCAAGAAAGTCAATGGAATCATTTAGGAGCTTTGGGTTTGGTCAGGTGTGGAGAGGGATTGGGGTCTCTAGAGATTCAGTGCTCAGAAGCCTGTGGCTGCTTCATCTTCTGAGCTTTGCCTATCAGAGCTGCCTTGTGGAGGGTTAGGAAGATCAAGGGAAAATGCAGATGTGTATATTACAACAGGTGTGGTTTTGGTTTCCCATTTGAATTTTTTTGAGTGGGAACACAAACTCCGTTGTTCGTTAGCACCCCTCAACATTTCTAAACTTTTACACTTTGAAGGCATTTGTAAGCTCTCAAGGAGCAGTTCTTGGTGTCTGTATTTCTTTTTTTTTTTTTTTTTTAACTTTTATTATGGGTTGTTCAGAGAAAAGTCAGGGAGATCCAGTATGATCAAAATCCAGCCAATAAGTGTCCATGATGCCTAATTTGTTCCTGCATTCAGTTCTCCAGTCACTTTAATTAATTATGTCTTAGGCTTGTGAACTTTAAAGTTTCAGCCCTGCAGATGGTTCAGTACGGATAGACCCACAGGCATGCACAGATCTGATTCTAATGCGGCTGTATAAGAGCAGATGGTTTCCACAAGTCACTCCCTGCAGTGGATCAAGGCCTTAGAGAAGAAGTGTCATTCCCTGGTTGCTGTATCCCAGTCACATTAAAAGCACTTTTTTGCATTATCTTTATTTTGAGTCCCTCTTTACCCCAGAAATTGTAACAAAATAAGCCAGTAGTGCTATGAATTGGGTTCAGTGACATACGTTACCGGTTTTATTAGTATTAAAATATCTGCTTATTCTTGATGGGAAAAAATGAACTATAATGACTAATTGCTAAACAGCCTTCCCTGGTTAATGTCAGAAGATTGATTTTAAAAAAATTACAGTATATACAGATTATATTTAAATATTCATTTGCAGCAGATTAATGGTTAAATTTCTTAATGTGCCCTAGACTTTCTAGTTCACAAGTCTCAAGACTTCCCAAAATAGCACATTCAATCACGCCGTGCTGTTGTATGTTGAGTCAGAATAAAGCAATATTTTAACCTCTGTCAAGTAAATTTGGAAAAGAAATGCTGAAGGTGTATGTCCTTTTTTTTTTTTTTTTAATTTGTTAAGGCAGTAAAAAAATTAGTATTTACAGTCTTCATTCAGCAAGTCTTATTTTGGGTTTCTTTCGTGGTTTTGATTTTGGGGTTTCTTTTCAAGATAAAGTTGATGAAATTGTCTTGTTTACAGAACTTTCTATGGCTGTAATCTTTGCTGTGTGTTTTCAATAGAAATATACTTGAGGGAAAACTACTGTTTTATACCCCAGGATGGAGCTTGTCTTCTTCAGACTCTCTGCTGCAAAGACACAGAGTTTTTGTTGTATCAGTGAGGTGGATCACTGTGAAGTTTGGTCTCACCCCAACCTTTTTCTGCCTCATGTGGTGGCTGGGCACAATCTGTGTGTGAACTGAGCTGACTGTGGTGGGTATGGCCCCAAGTCACACCACACAAACCCTTCCAAAGACAGGGTGTATTAGATGGGGTTCAGCTTTGGATCCTTACAGTCGTATGACTTTTCTGTTGACACCATTTACATCCCACAGTCTGAAGACACGAGAAAAGTGAGCTTGCTACTGTCCATAAGCCCAATGAGTATACCTGTAATATAAAAGCTGGTTACCATATAAAGCTCTGGTTCAACAATTTGCAAAGTGTGATCACTATTAATAAAGTGTTCACCACGAATTTCATCGAGATGGTCTTTCTGCTGTCAAGTGCAGAATCCTGCCCAAATTAATGTTTCAAAATTAGATCTTTTCACCCCCAAATTCTTCCAAACTCTGCAAATTCACCTCTGGCAACATAATGGAAACACACAACCAGATTTCAGTTGAAGAAAGAAGTATATCATAAGCAATGCCTTTACAGAGAGAATGTGTTCATGCAGCACCCCCGAAAGACCCAGAAAGAGGGGATGAGCAATGTATTTAAGAGAATGAAATGTTTAACTTGAATGACAGATGAAGATCTGAAATGGTGAGGATATCTTCGGTTCATGTTAGAGATGCGATCTTGTACTCAGCAAAGGATGTGTGACTGTTATATGTTAACTGTTCTATTCAGTTTTCAGCATGTTTGAATAGAGAGACGTTAATATTAACCATATGACAGACTATTGTATTATTTGTTAAGAGTTTCACTTCAGATCTTATTGAAACTGTCATTGTTTGCAGAGGAAAACAAAAAGGTTTGGAAACATCGAACTAGGTAGCCTTAATGTCGTTTATGTGGTTCTCTAATGCAACTCTTCTCCTCTGTGGGCCTTCCTATTTTACAGTGAATGGGACAACATTTTCTCTGAGGTCTGACAACTAATTAAGTAAAGGATCCATAAGAAAGTTGTACTGAAACAGCCAAAATGGTAGGCCAAATTTTGCTTTGCTTCAGATCCCATTGAACTCAGTGGATTGGAAGGAATGTGAGTCAGTGTGAAATGCAGTTCATTCCTAAAATTCCCAGCCTTGGAAACAGTCTGTACTCCCCCTAGAAGAGGCTGTGAACTCAGTCGTTTACCTGTAACACAATTAAAAATTTTATCTGACCTATGAAGTGGTGTAGGTGTAGTCTGGTGTGAAAATTTACACACATAGCATGGCATTAAAGCAAATTGGGCAAACAACTGACTAAATAAATTGAACTTTCTCTGAACTGAACAGAGAAAATCCATCTCTCTTCAGCTTAATTCTGTGGAGCAGAATTATGAGAGGTGTGGATCCTCATCTTTTTCTTTTCTTTTGTTTAGAATTTCTTCAAAACCAATCCAAAATAACCCCAAAAGCCCCCAAAACAGTAGAACAATCCCAGCATTTGAAATGGGAAATGTAGGTAAGTATGGGCACATTTTATAGTTTTAACCATTGAAAAACTCTTCAGTACCCAAAGACCCAAAACTGAAATGTTCTAATTTTTGCAGGATCATGTTTAGATCAACAAATGCTTTCATGGAAAAAGAGCTGTTCCGGATGCTTTTAGTGTCTAGCCACAATCTCAACTGGTGTAGTCAATACAGTATGACAGGGCATATTAATAGAGAATCACATCCCAAATCTGTACTACTCCAAATCCAATGTACTGTGACAAAGCTTAGTAGTCTACAATATGATGTAAGCACTGGTACAGTAATTTATGGAGCTACCTGCACTTTGCTTATGAAAATCATAGCAGTCTGTGAACACTCTCAGTGGAATATGGTGTGAGGTCCATCGGCTGAGTGATTGGTTTGTCGGGTGTTTCTGTCATAGGGGCTGAGTGTTCCTGTCCAGGCTGTAACAACCATGTGGCTAATTCCAAAGTCACTCATCAGACTCCTACAGTTCCAGGTTTAAAATTTGGAAAAAACAATGAGTTGATGGGGTGTGCTTATGACCAGGCACGTGCTCGATATGATCCAGAATTGGAATATTCAATTAATTCATGTCTACTTCTCATGTGAGTTGGGAGAAAATCTGAATCCCTTTTCCCAATTCATAACCAGCATCCTTCAGTCTAATTTTGGACATTACTTGAACATTTCTTGCTCTTATAAGAAATCCTGAAAATGAAAACCAAAGATGAACTCTTTCAAAGTTCTAGTGCAGTAGAGGAAATTGAAGCTTGAAGGAGCAGATCTGGAATAAAAACTGGTTTTGAAAGTGGTATTAGTATCAATTGCCTTTCAATAAAATGGAATTTCCCTGTAAACTGTTAATCACTTGGGAAAACAATGAGCTTACAAAGTGATTTATTATCTTGCTCTGAATTTAAAATGCTCATCTTCAAGCTGATTGGGGAAAAGCAAATATTTAGTATAAATTTTTCAACTTTTGTGATTTTTTTATTTTTTTTTTTTAAATTTAATTTTAGTAGCCCGACAGGTCAACGATCCCATTATCTGTATTCTCTGACACATAGTAATAAACTCTGTCCCCTTTTGTGGTCTAAATGCTGGACAACAAAATTTTATCTAAATTTCACTTAAAAGTTATTCATAGAATAGTATATTTCTTTACCTTGCTGAAAACATAAAGTGATGCAAGCTTTTTTCCTCTTTTTACTGCATTATTGCTGAATTTACAGTGAGATTAATGCTGCTGTGGTGCTGATGTCTACTCACATGAAAACAACTGTGACACCAGGTTTTCAGGTTTTAGAGTTGGCACTTCTAAATCATAATATCAAACAGGATTTTTGTATTTTAAATAGCAAAGTTCAAACATGACGTGGAAATGAAATACCTACAACAGCAGTAAACTTATTAAGAAAGTGGGTTTGTGGTTTGGGTTTTTTTTTCATTTTGATTCCATAGCAATTAGAAGATTGGGCCACGGGAATTGGTAGTCTCTTGTGATAAATACAGTCACAGAATACATTAGCGGTGGTGGAAATTCATTGCTGTAGCCCAGAACTACAAAAGCTGCAGTGGAGAAGGAGAGTCATCCAGTATCTGCTGCAGGGGATCAAACTGCTTTCATCTTAATAAAAACCAATATAGTGGTTTCTCTTTTGAAACTGCCATAAAAGGTAAATTATCTGAATTTATTAAGGACCATGGTGATAGTGTTTGAGAAAATGAAAAGGGGCAGAAATTCCCAAATTTGTAATGCTTTTCCTGTCCCTTGGGACAAAATTAATTATGTTTTGATTCTTTATTATTACAGCACGGTTTTCAGTGCTGCAGAGACAGAGTGATCACACCTCACTGACAGCCTGCATGACCCTTACTTGCTTGAAAAGATTTAGCAGTCTGCTCTTTGATCAACATTCTGTAAACAAGGAGTGATTTTCTAGTACCCCACAAGGCTGTTCTTGTGCAAGGTTTCCCAGGTAAATAATAAAGTAAAAATACAGCAAGAGCACTGTAATTTTGGCATTTTTTTATATAAGAAACTATATTTAATTTTATAGCTATAATGGAGAGAGGTTATTCATAATTGAAGGATGTAAATAACGTGTAAACGGCATGGAAATCCTTTATTTGTGCCGTAGCTTTTAAAAATACATTCTCTTAACACCGTTAGGGGGAGACCTACATGCAATTTTTATTTTTTTTTGTCAACAGGGACAATGGTCTGTACCACATCACTGTAGTGAGCTGGGCATTGATGTATCCTTGTCCTTATTTCTTCCTCTTGCATTGCAAGGCCCACTTCTGTGCTGTCCCATGCCTGTTCTGGTTTTACTGAAATCACTGAATTTGTAATGATTCAGTATCTTTATTCACGTTGAGTTTTACCTTGCCTTCAGAATCAAGAGTATCAGCCTGACATTTGGGACAGTGGGAATGTGTGTGCTGAGTAAATTTAAGGCCTAAAACAATTTTATGCACTTACATTTCTCTCCTTTGGGTGGACCTAACAGGAAATCTTTCCCTCGAAGAAGGATTTATGCAGCCCATGCTGCAAGGCATTCTCCTGCCGTTCCTTCATATCTGCAGTATCAACACTCCCAGTCTCTTCAGTCAGCTGCTCTCTTTGAGTTCTCCTGCCCAGCAATGGGAAGTACTGTAAAATTACAGACCAGAAGCCTCAGACTTCTTTTAGTATACCAAAGACCAGAAGTCATCTGAAATGTCCTGAGCTATAGCTTCAGATGCGACTTTCTGCCTCTTACTACTAAAATGTCTCCAAAGGTTAAGATTCTGTAATATGCATTGCATTAAATTATGAAATATAAATAGTGCCAAAGTTCATAAAATTAAGAGTTATATTGCAAATATTATTTTTTAATTTATGTCTTGCTTTGAAGGAAGACGAAATGAGGTAAATATTTGGAAACTAAAAATGCAAACAATAATACAAGAATAGAAAAGAATACAAAGAATAATTAATATTCTAAAATAAAAAATAGTTCCTTGCTTTCTCTGAAATAAACAGTAGTAGTTGAAGGTTATTGAGATGCGCCAGGGAAATGAAGCAGATTCAGTGAGGCTGTTTTATAAGTCATATGTCTAAGACTTGTCTCAAGGAATTCAGGCCTAGAGCTTCCCTTGCTTGACAATACATTAAGATGATGTTTCCTCCATAACATGAATCTTACTGCAGTACAGATCCAGATATTGCATACTTCAGTGTGAGCAGGACAGAAACACGGGATAGGTTTCATTTTGCCTTTCTGGCTCAAGCTGAACTCACTTGCTTTAGATTATCTCTGATCTCTTCCAGGAAAGAATAAGTGAATATCCAAAAAAACAAAAGAAGAGAGACATGAATACTTGATAATTGTTTTTTCAGAATTCTACCAATTGCTATTAAGATTGGAGCCATCTGCTGAACTTGAGTGTTCTAGAAATATGTGAGGTTTTGACTGCTCTTGATGGGTGAAACAGAAGGTAGTATAAGTATTACCATCCCCACCACCCCAGCAAGATACACACTGTGAACAACTGGAGAATAGGGTAGGGGGCTTCTCCTGGCTATGGCACAGTTTTTTCCATGGGTGAGAATGGATGGATTTTGCATCAGGCCAGGTCATATCATCTGAGAAACTTGCCCTTTATTTCTTCCTCAGATCTTTCTCATCTCAGTCAAATTGTGGTCATCAGCACTAGTTTGTTTTCTCAGTTACTGACTTAAAAATTCTGGGATCCTTTAAAGTGTTGAATTTTGGAAGCAGAGACTTCTGAAGAAAAAAGTAAAATTTCTTTTGTGGGTTTTTTTTAACCATCTTTAATCAAAATACTTGTATTATGTTAACTATTTTTTTAAAAGTTAGATGTTACACATCTAAATTATAAATACTTATATTTTCATTATGCCAGGAGGGAATGGGTAAGATCGGTGCTTCTCTCCTGATCTAGTTGAAAATGCCCCTGCTTGTTGCAGGGAGTTGGACTAGATGACCTTTAAAGGTCCCTTCCAACCCGAACTATGCTAACTATGTTCAAATTAGTTCTTTTATGTATCAAATTGACCATAAAACGCTGGAAACTATTGTGCACATCAGTGGCAACTTTGAGTTTTACATGGAAAGGTAAATGAGATATTTACAAAGGAAATATGGACTATATAAAACTTCCAGGTCAGACTGGTGTTGTATGAGTCGCAGCTGTTTCACTGAAAGCGCAGTTAATGTGAAGGTAATGAGGCTCCCAATGGAGGATATTTATGGTGGCTCAGCAGTTGAGCTGGCTGAAATGAAACCCAGGTTTCTACCTCTGCAGTGCTAACCTATGCTCCTTTCTAAAGGTGACCCACAGGGTATCTGCAGCTCCTTCACCACTGACTGTACCAAAAGGCAGGTGACAGCACTGACTTCTGTGAAGGCTCCTCATTAAATCAAAATGAGATACTATGAACTAAAAATTGATGGGTCTGATTCTCCCAGGTATTGCAGGTTATATGGAGTGCCAGCACTGATGCTGATTTACAATTTCTGAGGCTGTGGCCCATGATTTGACCTGACCCATTAGTTTCCACTGCCTGAACTGGGGCAGTCTGAACAGAAATACCTCTGCGCATCAGGATAACTTCAGAACATCATTAAACCAGTTTGATTCCGACTAACCTCATTTTTTATACTTCATTGTATATTCTCCTTGATTATTACAGAGGTGCAGCTGCTTCCATCTTCTTGTTCTCACTGATCTGTCTTTGCCAGAGTAAGTGGTTGTGATCACTCAGCTCCAGTTCTGACAGTGGTGTGAGGTTCTCCAGTTCTACAGATGAGAGCTGGCTCTTGCAGTCCAAACTCACGTATGTATCACAGAATGGTTTGGTTTGGAAGAGATCTTAAGGATATCTAGTTCCAAGCCCCCTGCCATGGGCAAGGACACCTTACAGTACAACAGGTTACTCCAAGCCCCATTCAACCTGGACTTGAAAACTTTCAGGGTTGTGGCATCCACAGCTTCCCTGGGCAGCCTGTTCTAGTGCCTCACCACCCTCACAGGGAAGAAAAATGTACAAGCAAAACTCTCTGTACTTGTTCTGCAGCAATTGTATGCATTCAGATCTTAGCATGGATCAGCTGCCAGGCTGATCTTTCACATTATCCATTTTATTTAGCAAAGCTATATCTTAGATATAATTTCTATGCTGCTTCTCTGTACGTTGTATAGAGAAGCAATGAAGGCAAATTCAGCTTGTTGGCATTTTCACATCAGTTAACAACAACAAAGCAGCTCAGGAGACAAACTCTAAAATTCTGATCTACCTGGGCAGAGCACAGTTATTATAAGCATGTTTTGTCCATATATGTTCTTATCTAATCTGTCTTTCTTCTTAAAGAACCTTCTTTTTCCAAGAGCCCATGTTCCTACAAACACTTTAAAATGTTAAGCAAAGGTAAGGCAAGAGATATGCTCTGTCTTCTCTACAGAGGGGACAGAGCACAAGTAAGTGCTAATTACCAGAAACCTTTCCAGTTGATTCCACTCTTATTTGCACAGACAGGTGATGCTAAAATGACTCTATGGTTTGGTCACATTTATTTACAGGCTGTGATGTATAGAAACTGTTTTAAATTGTCTGTGGTTTGTAATATTGGACTTTGTGTGCTCAGGACAGCATTTACCACTCTTCTTATCCTCCATCTCAGTTTCATTTGTCTAATGGGCATTTCTGATAAAGGCAGCACTAATTCCCCCTTGCTGGATGTGGTTTTTGCAGCAAGCTCTACATCACCTTCTGGCAAGCAGAGCAAGTGAGTTCTTCCTTAAGCCTTCCAGGCAGTGC
The DNA here is from genome assembly GCA_035583155.1 of Acropternis orthonyx. NCBI lineage: Eukaryota > Metazoa > Chordata > Aves > Passeriformes > Rhinocryptidae > Acropternis > Acropternis orthonyx. The sequence goes on along the minus strand of JAWWEU010000160.1, from coordinate 9,479,042 downwards.
TCTGGGTTGTGGTGAAGTGTCCCACTGGCACGGAATCTGGTTTCACAGTAGAGGAGGCCTCCAAAGTTAAAAATGAAAAACTCTCCCAATGCTGAGATAAAAGAGGAACTTGGGAAAAACCACTAAACATCACAGTCCTTTAAAACCAAGCTCCTCTGTAACCCCACACAGATGAGCAACAAAGTTGTGATTTTCATTTCAATTTCTCCACTAAGTAGTAGTTTTGCTTTTACATTAATTTAAAGCTGTCTCTAGATGGCTTCAGAGAGCAAAGAGAACGCATCACTGTGTGAATGGCCCTGCTCAGGAAGGTACTGTAGCTCACGGGCAGCTTCCCATCTTTGCCAGTAGGACCTGGGCATCAGCACTCTGCCTGTCTTCCTTAATTAGCTGAGAGAAGACCAGGCAGTGACTGCACTCCTTGCTTGCTGGCTGCTGCTGAAACCTGGAGCAAATCCCTGTACTAGAAGCACTTAAAAATGGAACGTAGGTGATGGAAATGAGGTTTGTTCACTATGAATATCCAGCTGGGCTAGTTGGAATAACTGCAAGGGAAGAGCTGCCTTTGCAAATCATGTGCCTGATTTATTGGTTAAATAGTTTTTCCATCCTCCCTATTTAGTCAACAAAGACATTAAGATGTCCAGAAATAAAACTGAAATGATTGGTTCCCAGTACTGATGTTATTGGCCACAAATCCAGTATTTCAGATTTTTTGCTGAGCACTTAATAAGTAGAGTCAATCAGGCTTCATTTAAAAAGGTGAACTTCTATGGTAGAGTTACACCTGATTTCATGCTTTCCTTTACTGATAATTAGATCTTTTCTATATCACATCAAATTATGTTTACCTTAAAACTGATCTGTAGATATGCCTGAAGCAGCACCTAATGTGAACATGAAGTCTGAGTGTTCTCAATGCATAGGGCCTTGTGAAACCTTTTTAGCAGCTGAAAGTCTTGAACCATTCACTGAAATAAGACAACTATTTGATTTCAACAAAATGGATTCTGCTGTCAATAAAATCACTGATAAACACTTGAGTTGGATTTGGGGCTTATGAGTATATATATATATATGTAAAGCTACATACACAAATTTTCGTTTAGAACACATAAATGAATGCTCCAACTTAAATTTGAATCATCAAAATAGCTGAAGAGAATATTCACTTAAACACATAGCCTAAACACGTTGAAGTAGGGGGGGAAAGGTGTTTATTTTCACCTGTGTTTATTTTTTCACCGGTAAAAACAAATAAAAAGAGAAGCAAAATAATCATAGTGCCTATGACAAAGATTGTGTTTTAAGGAGTGTGCAATGTGTACCATGATTACTTTAACTGCAAATGGAAGCCTCTTTTAGACTGAGTGTGGTTGAAAGGAAATATCCTTAGGAAAACTGTCATGCAGCATCCCAGGAAATGTTTTGGTTCAATATGTTTGGCCTCCGTTTTTGTGGAGCTGTACATTCCTGTCCATGGTTCTAAAGGTTAAAAAAAAGAACTGATTTCAGAATCAATCTGTATTTTGACTCGTTTTTATACTCCCCACACCCAAGCTGGTTTACCATATGTGTAAGTGATACTGAACAGTACCATTTTTCTATTTAGTGTCACAAATGAGTTTTACTGTGTTACTGAATTCAGTCCTTTTTCCCTGCTCAAGTGGTGTGCTCCTGCTGTCACCAGCCATCTCTCGCTCAAAGCAGAGGTTTCATTTGTTCACAGAGCCACAAAGAGGGTTGAGACCAATCCATCTGAAGACACGAGTTCTCTTTGTTCAGCCTTGCTGGTGGGAGGATCAGCCGGGGTTAGCTGGAGATTGAGACAACAAGGTACAGGGATCTCTGATGTCTCGGCACATGGAGAGGCACCTGCCTGGAAAGCCCAGGTTTTCTGCTGCAGAAGTCAATCCTTCCAGTCTCACCTGCTAGCCTCTTGGCTGGAGGCTAAATGTATTAGGCAGAAAGGCTGAACTGTCCAAAATGACACATTCACAGGGAGGATCAGCCAAGAAGAGAGGCAGAAATGGCCATATCCTTAATGCTGGAGTCACAACAAAAGAAAAAGCACCAGTTTTTTTGCAAAGTGTCTTCTTACCTGAACAGAGTGAAACACATCTAGGTGCCACACCAGCAGCCATGAGGCTGGGGCAAAATTTCGGTGTCACCCATATATGACTAGCTGGGGCAGCCACAGTGGATGTGGTGCCCACGCCTCATTGCAGCCCCTGCCACCTTGTGCGGATGTTTCTCCTTTTCCCCTTGTGCCTGGGGTCATGTTTTCAAGCACATCCCTGCACTTTGTGCTGTGCTTATTCATCATCCAAAACCCAAAGAGGCTTTCTGCACAAGTGCCTCCAAATGACTCTCTAGGTGATGCCAGGAACCCCTTGGCAAAGCCCTGAGTCTCTGTGGCTCCCTGCCACCATCAGCACCGCTCACAGTGTGCTGAGCACCTGTTCCCAGGTAAGAGAAGGAGGGTGCAGGGCTGTGGGTATGCCCCAGCTCCACTGTGCCTCCTTTGAGCTCCCCCCACGTCACTCCTGGATGCTCTCCTGCAGTTTCTCACTATTTTTTTATTTCCTTTATTTTCCTTTTTTTTTCTCCCCCCTAACCTGTGTGGTTCAGAACAGCTGTCTGAATCTGACACTTGGTTTCTGCTAATGCATGTTGTCGGTGTGAGTCCAACTGTTTTGAACATGCTGATCACTGATGTTACAAAATTGCAAAAAGAATGCTTTACTTTCAAAGCCACTCTTCCATGCACCTCATACTCTGGGACTGAGGCAGACAAACTTCAGCGAGTTTGATGCTGAAACCTACTGGCCTAATAAGGTTTTTCCTTTTGCCTAGGGCTAAGGACATGTTTGGGTGGGTGTGTAATGCTGCCCCATGGTAAGGCTCCCACCCACAGACAACCCACAGCTGTGTTAGGTGAAGCTGTTCATCTGGTTTGCAGTCACAGCTGTAACCATTGAGGACACCCTTTGTCTTCTCACCAGTGGCCCCCCCCATTCGGGTCTCTTCCCCTGGTGTTCCTGCAGCAGAGGGACCCTGTCTGGCTGGGAGGAGGCAGCTCTGAAGGTATGGCTCTGGTAGGAGGCTTGTTTCCTAAATGTGCTTTTTGGAGGTGTTTAGGGTGTTGGGGGTTTTTTATTTACCATTTGGTTTGTGCTGGATATTTCCTTGAGTAGGTATTTTATTTATTCTATGCCATAGTAACTGACTTTATTAACCTGAGCAGGGATTAAGGTGTTGGAGTTACAATAGTCTTACAGTTTTATCTTAAAGCTTTAATTTGGCTCAGAGCTATGGCTGATTGTTTTGAAAATGTGCGTGCTTGGTAAGAGAGCATCTCTTCAGATTTCTTCTTCATCTAAGGGTAAACTGCAAGTTCTTTGTTCTGCTCCTTTCTAGAATAGAAAAAACTGGAACTTATTTAAAGCAGGGTTTATGACATGATAGGCACTGCATAGTGTCTGACTATCCCATGAAACATCCCATGTGTAGAGGAACTCTGTCAACTTTCAAAGGTGCAACTTCAAATCTAACAAATAAGAATGCAATGAGAGTGGCTTGTAAAATTCCCATTAAGAGTCATGTTTGATACTTATTTAAAATTATATGTTCTTATGGAGTGCATTTTGCCAAAGACACATTAATTATGAGTGCATTCTGAAGCAAGGCTATGGCATGTATTATACAGTTTCAGCAATGTCCTGTGATGATCTGTATCCCAGTTACCAAAACCACTTGGCTTAGGCAGTCATTTGCAGAACAAAAATTTTCCTCAAATGAATTAAGCATTTTTAATTCATACTCTTCACAGATCCATAGCAAGCTGCTAAAGATGCTAACAGGTATACCTCTTAAGCTATATTTAAAGTTATGTCTACTGCTAATGGCAAACACTGCAGTTATTTACTAGCAAAATGCTTATAGGAATGTCATTGGTACTATGCAAAATAAGAATAAGTCTTATTGTAAGCATCTTTTTTTGCTAGGACTTGCACATGCCGCTCACAATGAAGTGCTTGATTACTTGCAATGTGTTTCTGCTCCATACAGCTGAATCAAAAATGATGGTGAAGCTATTCTGTTTCAGGAGCAGCACTACTCCCCTCAAAAAAGGGTTTGCTACTAGTTTAACACTACTTAAAATAGTGTACTTTTGTCTATAGGTTCTGGATGTTTTCTAACCTTGAATCAAAGAGCTTGTTTCCCTTCAGTATGGTGAGAGATGAAATTGGAGGTGGGCAGGCAGTAAAAATGCAATCACAGAATCCTGGTTTTACCCTCTTCTGGTGAGTTTGTAGCTGTCTTTTTAAATATTCATAAGCATTGTTACAATAGGATTTACTGAGATGCAAAGATGTAAGGAAGAGGCTGGCATTTTGGGAGGCTCTGGCTGTGTGCAGCCGAGAAACTGGAGGAAGCCAAGGCCTTGGGAAAGGGTGGGTCTCATCAAAGATGACAGATCTTGGGATATCTGTGTGCCAAAGACTTAGAGGACAAACTTTGTGAACCTTCTCAGCATTCAAATGGGTATAAGCCAAATGGACAGTTCCAGGTCAGTAAAGGAGAGCTACTTGCAAAACTAGGTGGAGGAATCTATTTTGAAAATAAGACTCCTTGTTTTTTTCTTTTTCTACCAGAAAAGGAGTGGCTCCAAATACAAATTCTTACTCAGCAAAATCTTGTGAGAGCAACACACAGGGATTTGCAGGTGAAGCCTATTATGTTTGGTGCCTCACTGTTCTTGACCCACAGCTGTACCTCCTAACTCTTCAGAGTAACAGATGGCTTGGACCAGGGATGGTGGAAGAAATAGATTTAATAACCCAACATCAAGATGATATTTTCCAGCAGAGCTGATTTCTTTTTAAGGAATCAAAGAAGCTAGGGGGGTGGGAATGGTGTTCATTTTGAAATATTTGATTATTTATTTCATTTGCTGTTTCTCCTGAAGTTAGGCCAGAGAAGGTTACAGAGATTCTATTTTAGGTACTATTTTAGGGGGAAAAAAGCCCCAAACTTTTAAAAACTAGTTCCTGTAGCCTGGGATAGTAGTTAACATTACTGATTCTACAGTAGGGTTGGACACTGCAGGCATACATATTCCTGTCGTGCTGCACTCAGCATCTCTCATTTATAAGTCTCTTCCCACTTGTGCTGGTTTAAAGGTAAACCAGCAGGAGGAATGAGTCTAACTTACAAACAGATTACAAGTCAGAATTATAGTTTAGTAAATAGATCACAATAAGTACAAGGGTACAGAGGAAAAAGGTCCGCTTAACCCACAAAAACAAGTGTGTAACCCAGCACCCCTGGGGCAC
>JAWWEU010000160.1:9454484-9473603 GCA_035583155.1 Acropternis orthonyx | reverse complement strand
AGACAGAGGGTGATTCCTCTGAGGTGCAGGGTTGGTAGATGAAAGAAAAATTCCAAGATTTTAAACCCATAACACCACTATTTCTCTGTCTCTCTCTCTCTCTCTTTTTTTTTTTTTTTTCCTTTTTATTTTTTCAGAAAATGTTCCAATACAGTGGACCTGGGCTGATGGGAATGGAGAAAATATGACTTCTCCCCAGCAGCTAGTCCCTACAACTGCAGTGTGTCCCTGCTGTCTTTTTGGTGTCTTATGTGGAGTTGTCAGTTGTCCTTCTCAGGTTTTCTCCTATGGTATCTCATGCTCTGGTTCTTTATCTGTGTCATGAGTGATAGTTTGCTGCTATTCTTCCAAAAATAGTGGCGCTATTCTTGGCTGTGCTTTATACCAGGGATAACAGATATGACAGGTATTCAGGACTTTCTTTAAAATAAAAAGGTAGTTGTGGTTTTGGCCAAGTCTCCATGAAATCTGGAGGGCCTGGGGCTGACCTCATAGCCACAGAGCTGGATTGGGTCAAAGTGTCTATACAGGGGGTGGGAGAAACTTCCTGGGAACCTTTCTAGGAGATGTGGAGACTCGCCTGCTGAAATGACTTGTGAAATTGCTGCTATGCCAATGCTACTCCAAGAGCTGAAGTTATAGCAATAATTTGGTACAAATTTTTAGGGTGAACTACAATTTTTGGGCATTGATTGTGCTCTCTGCCCCCATCAGTGTAAGGAATGAAAGCGTAAGTGAAACCAATGTAGTGCACAATACATCAACAAGGCAGATGGTACAGATGGATGCAGGTATCTGACAATATCCATGCAGCCAACAGAGGAACTGGGAGAAGAAGGGAGATTTTGTCTTTCCCTCTGAGGTGTGTTTGATTTGTGATCTTTGGAGAGCATTGCAGAGATCAGGTGCTTTCTGGTTGCTTCTTTTAGCAGTCTGTAATTTACCATTGACTGTAACAGCTTCTTGACCCAAACTCCATGGGATATGCCTTGCTCTGGAAGATTTCTTAGTTTGAATTGACTAGCATTTATAGATTTATTGGTGATAATTTTTATTGTAAATGTAGACCAACAAGGTATAGAGTACAACTTTTGATTTCACATCAAATGAACCTTTCATTCCTATCTAGGTAATTGAGCCAATGTAGTTTAAATTCTCTAACACAGAGCTTTTTCTCTCCATGAATTAAATGGATTACCCTTTCGTAGAAAGCTATCATTAATTATATTACTGTACTGGGCTATTAATTCCTTTGCTCTATAAGTTACTATTTTTATATGGCTACAGTGACCTGAAGTAATTACAACCCCAGTATTAGTTGAAGCCTTTCAGTTTAACGCTCTTCTGATGAAATTTACTGCTTCTACTAATGTCTTACAAATACTGTGAAGGAATAACAGTGCATAGAGAGAATTCCAATAAGTGCTGTCAGAGCAATAGCTGAGGATACCCTAACAGAATAGTCTTCCTTTTTCATACCTAGATGATCACACCGGGGTATTGCACACCTCTTTGAGAAGAGAAAGAAAGTATTCACTATTAGTATCCATTAGATTGCTTTTGTATGCTAGAAATAATTTACTTTTATCTAGTTGAAGATGATGAAAAAATAAGATGATCATTTACTGCACGCTTGCAGTCTGAGACTGCCTAGAATCCAAAAATTCACAATGCCAAAGGTTCAATTTTTCTTTCTTATATTTTAGGATTGTAAAACATTGAGCTGCTGTTGTGCGCAACAAGTGGTGTTAGTTGACTACTTACTGCTTGTCTAATGTCTGATTCCTTAGGTGGGCAAAGTCTACTTTGTTTCATGTATTAGGAATGAAGGTAAATGGGAAAAACTAAAAGAGGGTTTGTCACCTCAGAGGAAAACTTCTCACCTAACTTTCATGAAAGATATGTCATGAGACCAAATGGGAGTGAATTTCATGATTTATGGATTAAATATCACTTTAATCAAAACGACATTTAAAGTAGCCAGCTTAATCATTGTCACAACTTCATCAGGGTGATTGAAACCATCATTACTTTAGCAACTGATTAGCAAGAGCTGAATGTAGTCTTTCCACTGAAACTGGAGCTGCTCATTAGAAGAATGTCAGAGGTCTTTGATTCTATCTGCCTTAGTGCTTTTGCTGTATTTTGCTAGAGTGCATGTGGATTTTTCCTTACATTAAACTTCTTTCAGTGTAATTCAAAATAATTACTATTTTGTATTACAAATACCGAAGTATTTATGCACAAAGCTTATTGATAAAAGCAGAGTGCAGGTCTGAATGTTTCTTAGTCTTGACAACCAAGGCTAAATGAACAGTTAACTATTTTAACCTAGTTTGAAAAAAATATGAAAGGATTAGAGTTTCTGCAGGAAAAGAAAAGGAAAAAAAACCAACATCTAAACAACACAAAATCCTAAAGCAATGCAGGGGACAGGTGCTTGATCTGTTCTCCAAGAGAAAAGCAATATTACCTGTTACCTAGGCAAGATTACCAAAATAATAGCTTGGAATCTAACATATAAGCTTCTCTGTCTAAAATAAGAAGATAAATTAATAAAGAAATGTGATTCATATGTAGCATACCCCTGGGGTACTTGGGGCATGTAAAGGAAAGAAAGAGCATTTTTCCGTTAAGTACTTTAGAATAATCCATTTAAGATAAAAGCAGCAGCAAAGTCTTAAGAAGGGTTCAGGAGCATAAAAATGAGTCTGATAAGCAACTAAAATAACCATAAACCATACAGCAAGTTACTTGTAGATGTGATCAGTCCAGCTAGCCAGAGACCTTAGGGAGCGGGACTTTATGTCAAAATGAAAGTAAGTTATTCCTGGTTAGGAAAGAAGTCCTCTTGCTCTAGTTGTCAGTGTGGTGATTTTTGGCAAAAGCTAGTGATACATCTCGTCTGTATTCGGAAGGAGACTGGGGAAAGGAAGCCAAGGATGTTTTTGTCATTTTGCGGTGATCACCATGGGAAAGGCAGTCATTCCCAGCAGCCTCCTGGGAGATGCATCAAACAAGTAACAAGGAGGACCCTTAGTGATGCAGAAAACAGTGTGGAGGGACAAAATTTCAATTTGGTTTCAGAAGTTATGGAAAGAAACCTGATTTTGAAACTAATGAAAATCTATCTTCATGACTTACAAACTAAGCAGGCAGAACTGAAAGGAAAGTGAATAGAAAGGAGAGTTTAATGAATGTGGGGAAAGCAAGGATAAAGAGGGTTTAGAAGTGTTCTTGGACAGAAGAAGAAGTTGCTCCCCTACCTTATTTCTTGTATTGAAAGTCATGTTCTTGTCATCTTGAAACATGTGAGAGGCTACCTGAGACCAAGACAGGTACTGATTTAACTGCCATAATCTCTTCCCCTTGTGGAGCAGGAACACTTGTGTCAATCCTGCTCAGATTTCTGTGAAAGACATTTGCCCAGCTGTGATAGCATGTTTCCAGTACCAAATCTTCCAGGGCTCTTCTGGCTCTTTGGTGTCATATCTGTTGGCTGCTGAGGTCTTGAGTACTTGTTTTGATTATTAGTGGGATATTTCCCAGAGTATTGGGTTCTTCAGATTCACACAAGTGGCTTGCCAGCTGTTCAAGTATTTCGTGGCAGTAAATAGAGCTCCTCCAAACCAAAACAGTATTCTCTGCCATCACAGAGTACATGGAGATGATATTTTGGAGCCTGAAGTTGGCAGAAGGGATTTCATGAGGCTTCCTGCATAAACATGGATACCCTTCTTTGGTGCATAGAGCGTTGTGCTGTTCCTCTACCTCTCTGGCCTCCTGAGTGAGCAGGACTGGGTGAAGGCAGCTTGGCAGTGATGCTGCCAGCACCCTCTGAGGCTGTGCAATGTTCTGCTGTACCTGGCTCCTATCTGGGCCCTGCTGTCACAGCAGCTGGTGCTACTGCAGCAGAACTCTGTTTGAATGGGATAATGTGCATCAGGTTTGTTATTGATCATGTATGCAGGAGAGATTGAATCAAGTTTCCATTTTATTCTTTGGGCTGATATGCTTTTGCTTCAAAGAAGTGTTCCTCCTGTGGTTTCAAAACACATACTGGAATTTTATTTCTATTACTCCTTATTAATGATAGTCTGTCTCTTTTCTGCTTATCTTTGGTTTTGACCCTGCAGGTGGGCTTTAATACACACACACCCTTCCTTCCACTGGGGTGTTGTTAGCCCTGTTGCCTAGAAGGAGCATTTGGTACAATTAACAGGCTTTTTATGGTTGTTCCATTGTTTTGAGAGTGTTCTGGAGTGTCTGTGTGCTTGGCAATTGCTGAAGCAGCAGCACCTGTGACTTTGTGGAGAGAGGAGAAATGAGCTGCAGACAGCCACGTGGTGTTGGGGATGGCAGCTGGCCTTGGCAAACCCTGGAGCCTGGCTGTGCTGGGGCCACGGCTGCCTCAGTGTCCTGAAATGAGGAGTCCAGGCTTCTGTTCCCATGCAGGAGGACAATCAAATCTTCTAAGTGTAGCAAATAACTCTGGCAGAGGACTGTAAGAGAACCAAAAGCAGTAGTGAAGTACATCTGATGGTTCCTGATGCCTTGTCAGCAGTAATCTTGCATGTGCCTTGACAGCAACCCCCAGCTCTGGTGATGGGGGCTCTGCCACCAGCCACTCTGGCCTCTGTTCAGCCAGAAGCTGGACTTGGGGGTTCCCCTGGGCCATCTGGATGGCAACCAGTGTCTGCTAAAACAGTGACATGGAGGGAGTTTACCATGGGGCAAGGTAGTTCCCAGCTCCTAATTTTCTTTCAGTTAGTATTGTGGCAATTCAGTCACCAGTTTGGTGGCTATGAGCAACATTGAGAAGGACAAGTACAAGTCAGGTGAAATTTCTGGAGTATGGCATACAACTTTCTGAGCAAAAGGGGAGCATGGTTATGCTGTTGTACCTGTACCTGAAGAAAGGATTTGATTGTTGCTATAATGAAAAATGCTACTGAACTTCTCTGCTTCTGCATGGTTCGTATTTTCCCACCATGCTTCCCTTCTAGATTTCTTTATTGCTACTATCTGTTCTAGTTGATCTAATTTTGTGGTCAAAATGAGCAGATGGAGAGGGGCATTGCTCTTCTCTAGCATGTTCTAAATGACATCAGCCCAATGAGTTTAAGCACCAATGCAAATAGCTGAAGCTTGAATCATAAACAATTGTTGTATCAGACACAAATGATGTGTCTCAGCCTGTGAAGGGAGTAGGCATGATTAACCTCCCACCAATATGACAGAATTTCAAAAAGTTCATGCATATGCTGTCTTACTGACCTGCTTAAAGAATAAGAGAATTTACTTCTATAGGTTGCTGTGAAAGACATGGTGCATTTGTAACAGGGGTGTTTTTGTAGATTACTGAAACCTTTGAAAGTAAATCTGCTGTTGACTATAATAAAAGTAAACTATGTGTGTGTGAAAAAGGAGTCCCAAATACACATAAACATCATTCTGCTAAATTAGAGATGTTTAGTTAAGGACTGCTGAGAAGTGATCTGGTTTTGGTCACTTTTAACATCATTCATATTAAGTACTTATATCTTAGAAGTGTAAATACCTGTTAAATAAGTCATCATTTTTTCTAAAGTTAAGAAGTCTGCCCTGGAGTTTCAGGAAATGGGGCTGAGAAGGGACATCAGGAAGCCAAAGCAGCATCAACTCTTTTGATGGGTGCTTATCTACCTTTTCTCCAAAGCTTGTGCAATTTCCCTGGACAATGCCTTCTAGTTATTTCAAGTTATAATCCTTTAATGTCTTTGCTGCAATGAAGACTAAATTTGGTTTCTTCTTTGCCATTCAGGGAAGTTTGCCATTTCCCACTCTGTCTGTAGCTCTGAGTAATTGAGGAATCAGCCTGGGTTGCCTCTCTCCCTGGGTGTGTTCTGGAGCCACCTTGCCCTCACAACTCCCACCAACCAGGACTTCAGCCAGTGTCTCCTCCAGTTACAAAAAGGAAAACTTGATAATTACTAAGTACAGTTTTACCATTACAAACTGCCTTCATGTTGTAGTGTTTTCATTTAGCCCATGTTTTCTCTGTGTCTTATCAGAGAGGGTAACAAAAGTCTTTTTTATAATGAAGGTATCTACTTTGCTTGAGCTTCCCTGCTGACAAGGTCTGTTCTCCTGTCGAGGAGGGAAACTGGATTGGTACAGTTAGTGTTTGACAAACCCGTTTCTTATTAGTATCTGCAGACCCCAGTAAAATTTAAACCAAATGAATGGAATAAATGAGTTCAAGAGCAGAAGTACTTTGATTTCATTGTGTGTTCCCAAAAATGGTTTCTTCCTTCTGGTATCCTGTAAGAAAAGAGACTGGTTAGCCCAGACATCCTCCTTCCTCCCATCCTCACTTATTTCTCAGGGACACTCTGCTTGACCTTTTTCGGTGTTTCTAGCCAGTATGTGAGATCATAAAGGTGATATATAACTGTTTGCAGAGAAACTGACTGGAGCAATGTTTTGTAAGACAAATTCCATAAAGACCAAGGGAAGCAATTGCAAAGGCAGGAATACAGAAGCTAGTGTGCCCAAACACAAGTATTGAGGATCATGATGGGCAGAGACACAAGCAGACATCTGTGGCAGGCAGTAGAAAATGTGGCAGATCAAATGGAGGCTCCTTTACCTGTAAAAGGTCCCTCCTGCATGTGCTAGTAAATCAGATAGCTCCATTTTATTTACACAACAAAGGAAATAAGGCAGTTCTCCTGCAGCCAGTATCCTGGCAGGTCTGAGAGATCTATTTCAGGTCAGCATTGACAGTGCTCACCCACCTTCTGGCAGTGCCCAGACAGACACTTCTACTGCCTGACTTGCAGCAGGCTTTGAGGCTTGTGTAACCACACACAAACTCTGGGTAGCGTCATAAGCAACACACCACTTGGTTTTTCTAAGGGAATGATTTAAAGTATGGGGTTTGTGATCTTCAACGAACACATGCACTAAACCATGGTGATATTACTTGTGTATTTTAAAAGCATGTTCCTTGGATACCCAACAAAAGTTATCCCCAATTAATTAGCGCTCTTGGAATTCATACTTTTAATGTCCTCTGTGGAAGTTAAGAAATTAAGTAGTTTTATTTAATTTTTAATGTGGTTACTGCTCTTCAGCTAGTTCAAGGTGATCAATTTATTAGACATTTTAAATGTTTAAATACAATTATTGACTTAACAGAAGCCTGAGCAGCCTCTTCCACAGACTTTTCATAATTACAGTATGGCAAAATGAAGGCTCAATAAATAAATTTTTATGTCTTGTGATCTACACAGTACACACTAAAAATGGCATAGAAAATGTGGAATCAAGGGTCTTTACACTACACTAGCTTTAGGGAAAACTGAGAATAACAGTAATAAAAACTTACACTTGTGTGTTTTCTCAGTATTCTCATGACTCACCAGTGACATTACATATTCAAGATATTACTATCTGTGTGTTATATATGCTTCCCTATGGAGATGGGAAGGAACAACTGTTCCTACCAGGACCTCAGCTAGAATGGATATGAATAGGATTGCTTCTTTTGCCTCAGTCAGTAGGAAATCACTGAGTCGCACTGCTGAAGAGTAACCTTACCTTCCCAGCTGGTAATCAAAAGCTGAATGACCTGAATGCTCCTGAAAACCAGGGTGAACCCTTTAGGTTGCTTATCTGAACAGAAATGGGCTCCAGTTTATCCTTCAGTAGTTAATAGAAAGTTTGCCAGTGCTAATGAGTTGCTTAATTGGAATTTTACCACTCACCACCCAGAAAATAGAGCCCCTATACCCAGGGAATAGAGCTTCAAAGACTTGACTGAAGTTTTCAAAGCATAGGCATGTTGTAGCCCTGAGAATGGTTTTTTCAGTTGGATGTGCTTTTAACATCCTATTTTGACACAGTTTGGGGGTGTGTGTATATATATATATATATATATATATATATATATACACACACTGATTTCCTCTAAACGTTTTGAGTGACCAAAGCCCAATGAAATTGTTACTTTTCCCAAGAAGTTATACTAGCTATCAATAGCTTTCCAGAAAACTTGGGTATTTTTTTTCCATAGGACTGTAAGGAGATAGCCTGTAGTGAAAATCTGCAGCTGGGGTATGTGTACAATCTCAGACTGCAGAGAAAGACTAACAGAATTACTGAAGCTGCTGGAGATCCACAGCATCAGTTTTGAAAGCAAAAGTTCCTCCTGCCCCCACCACGACTTTTGGAAAGCCAGAGGGTTGCTCTTAGTGCCCACTAGAAAAAACTGTACAAGAGGATCTCAGAGAGCAGGGAGAGTAAAAGGAGGAGATAGAGTGGAGGGAGAGGAGGAAAAAGTAAAGAACATGCATAGAAAAGTTATACACAGTAAAATTAGCCTCTATGTGTTTCCTCAATAGTTGGATTATTCCAGCAGTTTGGCAGATGAGTTACTTGTTTTTCTACTGAAAGTGGTAGCAAAGAGTCACATTAAGAGTGGTTGCAATGCTTTAATTTGCTCTTAATTAAATCTTACTGCATTCTATTTCACTTTCAAATTTTCCTGAGTTTATGGGTGATTTGCAATTCAGAATTACATTTCATGCTTAAATTGCCATTTATGCATGTACTTTCTATGGTTGCTAATGAAAATTTAACTCATATTTGATAGTACTACTTTTAAGAAAGACCCAGGAAAAGTGTGTAGTTTTGTTTGCATTTTTTTTAGATCTCAGATACTGTTGACTGGGCTCAGAGCTCAAGCTGAAAAGTCAAGAATATCTATTTTCTCTCGTAATTATAACACTGTCATGACATGTATTTTGGTCAGTGTTTTTCCTTTCAGGTATCAGCTGAAGAAAACAAAAGGAATGGGGAATGGACTAAGAGGTGGGCTAAAAAGTAAAACCACAAACAAACAAAACCCCCACCAAAACAGTCATCCATGTATGTATTTCCTTTCAGTCATGAATCAGTGAAACGCAAGAAAAGTAGACTAAGCAGAGATTATTTCACTATAATTTGGCTTTTGGGCATCAGCTTGTTATATGCAAGCCTTTTCATTTCTACCCATGATTCTGGAAAAAAAATTAATTGCATTTTCTTTGAGGAGAAGAGCAAATAGGAAATTAAATGTAGAAGTTCAAAAATTAGTGACCATGGCATTAAAGACTAGCAGGCTTCTGTGTAACAGCCAGCTTGAGATTGAAGGGTGGGTTTGTTTTTCAGCTTTGATGAGACACACTCACGGTCATCATCTTGCCAGCCCACTGATAGAAGTTGTGCTTGGTTGTAGCTTTTTTGTGTTCAGCTGACTGTCATGACTGTGTTGTTGTTCTAACTCTTACCTGACATTTGCAATCCATTATACTTGTAAATACTTGGATATATTTGATGTAATGTACCCTAATGCAGCTACAGCTAACCCAGGGCAAATACAGAGAAGCACATCTTGGCTGTAGGTGGAAAGGAGGATGGTAAACTGGCTGGACCATTGAGCCTAAAGGGCAATGAGCAGTGGCACAAATCATTATAGAAGTGGAAAAAATAAATTTTACTTTACTGGCCCAAAAATAATGGCATGTATTGCTTCAAGTGAAAGAAAATTATTATTACCAGAACGTTGCAAATGGCAAATGAACAGTTCTGAATTCAACTGGCCCACCCTGGTGTGTGGGTACCCCCATTTGCTTACTTGTTGATATAAAGCAGAGCTAAAAATTGTATTCTGAGAGGAGCTGCTCAAGACAACCATATGGAACAGATAGAAGCAGAATATGTGAAACATAAGAAACTCCTGTTTGCAGTCAGATTAGGACAGTCTGAACAATGCTCTTTATTTAGAACAAAAACACTATAGAATTGCATTAAAACTCAGGTGGCCTCTTAAGACGAAAACAATCTGATTTTTCTATCTAATGCACAACTGTAATATGGACATCTACTTTAATGGATATCTACCTTCAGTAATTTTAGTGAAAGATGGATATTGTAGTACATTCCTCATAACTAAAGAGTTCGGGCAGTGAGACAGACCTATTCAAGACAGTTTTGCATTGCTTTCTAATTGCTGTGGAAAGTTACTTATAGAAATGTGATTGTAATAGTTAAAATCTCTAGTTTTACCCTCTATGCTTTCTCAGGAAATACTGGATGCTACTGAGGGCCTACATCCCAAGGCACTTCCCAACAACAATTTCTTCTAGACCATTATGAGCATTTAGCAGAGCTGTTGGCTACACTTGTGCATTCCTTTCAGTGGTGTATGTTCGCATTTTATGGATTATGCATGAATAAGAGAAAACATTAATTTTAAAATGGGAAAATCCCATTTTATGTCTTATTGTGAAGATCAGTGTTGTAATTTAAATGCTATGGTGACAAAAAAGGAAGACACTGAAATGCATGGATAAAATGTGGCCAAAAAAGTAAGACAAGAACTTGGGGGTTCTCTGTGCATAATTGTACCTCTGTCTGGATATGGTTATGGTTTTTAGTGGAGCAGGAGCTTATTTCTGTGGCCCAGGGGCCACAAAAGCATGTCTCCCCTTAATGGCCAAACACAGCTAGCCATAGTGGCTCCCAAATATGTGAATCAGCACTGGACTGCAGGAGACCAACATAAACTTGTCCTTTGATTCAGATACCAGTAATACTCACCTTGTATGACCAACTCCTTCAGTGCAAGACAACTGCAATATATGGAGTGATGTTTGTTATGTTTGCTTTAATGGCTTGCTAAAAATGAGTGTACTGGTGTCTCTTGGAGCTTTTAGTTTTCTGGGGAGGGGGGGGTTGTGGTTTTGTTTTGCTTTTAGGGATTTAGTGGTGGTGGTTTTGGGGGGCGTTTTTTGGTGTGTTTGTGTAGATGTGCAGTAGTGTTTGGTAGACATCAGCTAAATGGAGAGGAAAAGCCACCTGGGGAAACCTTGGCAGATTCTGGCTGGAGGCCAATTTCAAACATTTTATGACTGCAAATTTGTTGTAGAGAATCAAAGAAATGGTAGGCAGAGCGTCCAGAAGCAGAATAAATTAACCCCTCAAATTCCATCAGGAAACCCAGTACAGCAAGGGAAAAGAAAAGCCATGGAAATTTGTCTTTCTTTGAAGCTTTTCTAGAATCAGCCTTTAATGATGGGTGGCTGCAACTTCTTTCCAAATGATAATAAATATACAAACTCTAGGTTTTTAAGGCAGAGAAGATGAAGCCTAAACAAGCATAAGCTCAGGGTGCTGCTTGCACTGACAGTTACCTGTAAGTATTCCCCTGTGGCCTGAACTACAGTTCTACTCTGTGTGAGTAATGATAAAGCCAGCATCTGAAAATTGATGGGTGTGTAGTGTTTGTTCTCTGAGTACTGAAATCTGGAGTGACTACAGTGGTGGGAAATGCGGAATCCTCCCTTCTGCAGCAGACAGGGACCAAATGGCACAGCAAAGAACAGGCTGTGAACACTTGTGCAAATGTAGAGAGACAGACACTTCTGTGAAAATACACAGGAAGAATGAATAGCTTGGTAAAAGCTCCTTTTTTTGTCCCCCTGCTAGAAAACGTGCTTAGTAATAGGTTCATTTTGACTTTTAAGGGAATTTCTGTCAAATACAATTATCGGTGAAGACTACAGCTGCAAAGGTATCAAAGCTGTTTGCAGAAATAAGGCTTCAGAGCACTTTGAGATGGAAGATATTTGTTGAATTTCTTTACATGTCATTTCATGTTTCTTTATGATTTTTTCCAACTGTGGTACATGCTGTCTGTTTAAAGATGAGAATGCTCCAATAGTTTTCCTTTTAAGAAAGTCTTTGGCAGCTGCATTGTATTTCTTTTTTTCTGTCTTTGGTTGAAAAGACAGGAAAGTGAAAAAAAGCACAGAAATGAAGAAGCCTGTCACACTGAAAACCTCTGAAACATAAATAATAAACTTTTAGTCGGTAATTCTCTTTGATACAATTGTTTTTCATATTTTTAACAGCTCTCAGTTAAGACAGTGTTGCCTAAATACAAGGAAAATATTTGTCTTGATATTGTTAAATGGAAAGAAGCATTACATTTGCATTAACAGACAATCAGGTTGGAAAGCATGTCAAAAATACATTGAATCCAGTTAGGAAAAATATGTTTTCTTCCTCATGTTTGAAGACTAATTTAATTTATAATCTGAATAAGATCAGAATGATATCAAGAAATGTGCATTATTTGCTGCTTTTACTTTTTGCATGACATGTATATTCCATGTTGAAGGTACCCTTTCTGTTCATGAGTCTTTAAGGACTTTGGTGTTACACGTAGATCAAATATTGGTAGCCACTCTATAGATGAATTTGTTCTTATCTCAGTGTAACCTACCAGAACAATGACTCCTGGCTGATGAACTGAGCATTATTTTAAGCACATATAAAGGAGGAAAAAAGATTAAATGGACTTCTTTCCCATTTTTGGACTACTCACTAGCTCACAACTCAAATGTGCACTGCATAATCTAGTGAAAATTAAATGTCATCATTTGGCTGTAAGAGGAACGACCCACTGAATTCAAATTATGCAGAACCCTGAATTGCTTTCAAATGTTCTTGAAGTGGGTCACCATTTCTAATGATAAGTCAATTCTCCAGGTATGTTGGCAGAGCAGGAGCAGAAAAGGTGGATTGTGTTTGCAGGAAAGCAGGTGTTAATTAACAGGAGTGCTTGGTGTCTTGTGTTTTAGAGCTGCAGTCAGGATGTCTTCATCACTGCTGTGCCAGGGAAAGTGCCATTCAAATTATTCAAGGGAAACATGTCATGTTTGCTTTAAGGACTGGAAGCAGAAGCTCTGAGCTATTTTCAGTATGTAAAGTTTTGCCAATGGAAGTAGCAAGTCATGCTGCTATTGTATCCTTACCCAGTTCTCCTGTGCTCTCTGGTGCCATCAGCCCCCTGGGTACGTGCGTAGAATGCAGTGGGATCTGGCCAGGGCTGTGAATGTGAAGATGAGAAGGATCCTCCATAACCAAAGCAGGAGATTTTTCCTTCTGTTACTTCATACTGAATTAATTTAAGACATGAACAGAGCAGCTAAAAACCTGCTGCCATATTCAATAGTTTATGAATTACATTGTTGGGGGGAAAAAGAAGTCTTGTTCAGTTTCTAAATGTCCGCAAGCATCATCTTGCACAGGCACTAAATTCTTTTCTCCTCTAAAATTCAATGCTGAGGCTCAAAGCTGCAGCAGGATGACTTGTTCCTCCACCAGGCAAAACCCCCACCGTGTATT
This sequence comes from Acropternis orthonyx, assembly GCA_035583155.1. NCBI lineage: Eukaryota > Metazoa > Chordata > Aves > Passeriformes > Rhinocryptidae > Acropternis > Acropternis orthonyx. The sequence goes on along the minus strand of JAWWEU010000160.1, from coordinate 9,460,385 downwards.
TTGTAGTGTCAGCTCAGTGATAAAAGTGAAGAGGATACATGACAGAGCAGGAGGCAGAATCTATTGCTCATACTTCAGGATGTAAATCAGTCAAAGGTAACTTCAGGTGGGAAAGAAATCTCTTCTCTATGTATTTAATGACTGGTTATAAATTTGAGGACTCTAACTCCCTCTCATGCAGCAGTATTGACTAATGTGTTTTTCGTATATACAAGTGAGCATTTGTCAGTTTGTTCTGCCCACAGTACAGACATTCACAATTTTGATCACAGATGAGGACTTCCCTCTCAAGATTTTTCGCAAGTACATCTTCACTGTAAAAGTCTGCAGAGGATGCTGTGGCTGTGGCTGTATCAAATGGCACTCAGGTGGCCATGGACCAGCATTCTTCACAATTCAGAATTTCAGAGCATTTAATAAGAAAAGCAAATTCACTGTGTGCAGTTTTCTGTCTCCTCACAGGCCACTAACATCATAAATATGATGAAGAAGGACTGTTAATAGTTAAAGCTGAGTTCAGGTCACTGACTACATTTCCTAGGTAGTGCAACCACATGCTTAAAACCATCTCTCCTGATTATTTTTTACTCTTTGAAATAACAGTACTCTGGAGCCCATATGAGCTATATGCAGAAGCCTGCTAAAAGGAATTGCTCTTTTTAAGAGGGTGAGAGCCACTAGAACCCCCTAATTACAGCAGTGCAAACTGTCAGTGCTTGTATAGTAGGCTATATTAAAATGTAGTTTGTGTCGGTTCACTTTCAAGCCAAGATAACAATCTCACAGGAAACAGGGCTTTTACATCAATTAATTAAAAATTGATATGGCTCCAGTGCAGCCTAGATAAGGAGGTACTTGCCTCTCATGCTGCCAGGCACTCAATGAAACCTGCCCTGGAAAGCCAAGTAAAGGCCAAGTATCAGTCATTGCTAATTCCCTGCTGATGCTCCTGCAGGTAGCTTGTAAAGAAGATCCAAAGGCTCTTTGATTTCACTGTCCCATAACAGCTTTATAATAAACTATGTGCTTCTGTAATAATTTACTGGTTTAATTATATTATGTTGTTCAGGCTAAACAGAAAAGAGATAAAAAAACTTAAATGCATATTTCCCTTTAGTGCTTATTTTTTTTAAGGCTGAGGGAACAGAATAGGAGAGGCATGGAAAAAAAAAAAAAAAGCTAAATCTCACTGGCTTTAACCAGAGCTGTGGGGTGGGTGAACCCATGCAATCATTAAACATTTTGACACCACACATGACACTAAAAATAGCTTTCTACACGTGTGAAATGCTTACAGAATAAAGCAAAACAGTGGCATGAGTAATGGCTTTCCTCTGGGAAGGGTCTTTGATTTCACAGCTGTAGCTATTAAGCAGCAGCCTTGCTCCTTCATGGTCCTCAGCCAGTGATGGGAGTGGTATGGCACTGTGATAGGGATTGACAGAATGGGTTGGTTTTTTCAAAGAGATCTTCTGTCCTCTCCCTGCCCCAGTTCAGCAGTGGGTAGAGCTAAAAAATGTACAGCCTGAGGTGATGTGGTTGCTGCTGAAAGCCTCGAACCCCTCAGGGATGTGACTGAATTTGAGAGCTGCCGTAACCGTCCTGCTGTGTATCCACACACCAGAAAGTGCAACTGCGTGATGGGTGTTTACTCAGGGTGTTGTGTAGCTGCAAGGAGAAACTTAACAATGGGAGAGATTGCTACCTAGTTCATTAATACTGTAGGTGTTATTAAAAAACAAATAAACCTCCCAGTTGTCATACATTGCATGATTTAATAATCAGCATGTCAGTTCATTTCTAAATGCCTTGTACACCTCAAGTTATTGTTGTCCAGCTCCTTCCTGCAGATCCCATTTGAACAGTCAGACATAAAAACCAAATTCAGTGCACCAGGAGCGTCCCTCTGTTTTATTCAGGCAGATATCTTCTGAAGGCATTGTACATAAGGCTGGGGGAGAGGGAACAGCCAGAATAGATATTGGGAGATAGTTGATAACTTTTTGATAAAGCTGAGAGAATCCTGTCTTTGGGCCACAGGCAGCCTTGTTTCTTTGTCAGCTGATTTAGGAAAAAAATCAGATATTGTGCTGAAGATCTGTTATTTGTAACTGGGCAGTGAGAGCTCCATAATGTATATTCAGTTATGATATTCAAAAACTGCTTATCTCTACAGGTGATAGGACTTTTGCATATGAAAATTAAGCATATCCTCATGTGCTAGAACAGCTTCCATGCATTGGAGACTCCCCTCTCAGTGCATTTGAGCACAAGAATTCTTCCCTGTGTGCATGCAGTTATGCCTCTGGAAGGATAACTCCATCAGATGGGACAGGGGTTTGTTTCATGGTTGGATTAGGAAGAGAAAAGGTGTGTGTTAACACATCATAGTGGCATTCAGTATCAAAATAAAAAGCTTAAAGGAGAATTAAAAAATAAAAAAAAAAGATTATGAGACTAGGATACTTGTTACCTGTGATGCTTTTGGTTGAGGCTAAAGGAGGAGAGAGCCATTGGAGATCAGACTTTTTCAGGAAATTTGGGTTCAACAGCTCCTTGTGCTCTCCTCTTGGCTTCTACTGCTACTGCATGAGCCAGCTCAGCTGAGGAAGGGATCGGGCATGGGGTCCCTGTCCTCCTTGCTTCTGTCATGCTTCCCAGCATGTACCCAGCACTCCTTGCAAGTCTACTTCCTAGAGCATCAGAGATTGATGAATTCCAAGCAAGAATTCAGGGAAATTACTTAAAAGCTACCTGCTGACAGCAGGAAGCTTTTTTATTGCACTGTTCTTGAGCATACAGCTCAGGTTTTTGTCTGCTTTGCTCTTGTTCTTCTCTCTCCCTGCTAATGGCCTTTCACCATGGGTATTATTAGGAGACGGAGCACAAATATAGGAGTCTATAATAAACCTGAGGTTCCAGGATATATTTTTGCTAGAGAGAGAACAATAAAAGCTTATTTTCTTTTGGAGTAGCTCACCTGAGCTTCTAGCAATCAGAGGGAGATTTCCCTTGGCAGGCACAACAAGGATTCTTGTTTTCAGTCAGAGCAGGGAGGTTGCTGTTGTCAGCTGAGCTGTGTTGCTGCTTGCCCACAGACCTGCTCGATGAGCAAGGGGAATGCCACTGTGCTGCTGGCTCCCCTTACTGGGCTTCTTGATGACCATTATATTCCCAGATTATTTTCCTATTTCTCTTATTGTGCACAGGTACCTCAGCCCATTTCTCTCTGATGGAAACCGACTCTTTTTCAAGTTTCTGGAGCTTTTTTCATGTTAGTTGCCAGTTGTGACCTGAGTGGAGATATTTAAGAGAGCAGACTTTCATCACCACAGGCTTATCTGGGACAAAGCTCATAATGGCAGAAAGCCAGGGGTCAGTATATTAAAGCAGGATGCAATAATCCCTTCAGTTGGTAGGCTATCTTGATTTCCATATAAATGCAGAGAATTATATTTGACTGTGCACCTTTCAGGCATGTGAAATGCTAACAGTAATTTTTATGTCACTTCATGTTTTGATTTAGTTATTTGATAAATGGAATTCTCTCTGGCATTCTTGCCATTCTGTCTTGCTAACTCATGTTTGAGCAGGAATAATTTTAATTGGAATTAATGAGTACCAATTGCACTTATGCAGGTCCTTGACTAAGTTCTGGAAACCTGAATTACCAAAATTGTCAGAGATGTTTAAAATGCCCTGTATTTATAAAGTAATAATAATCTACAGTTCGTTCTGTGGTCCTGAGATAAAAAAGGATCTATAACTCCTCTTCTTTATATCCTTAGCCTGGTCCACGGTTGTACCACTAAACCTAAGTCTAACAAAGGATTTTGTTGTTAATAACATGCTGTCATCCTGATTTTTTTTCTCTTCTTGTATCAGCTTTTTTCCAACTGTACAAATGCCACAATATTTCTTAAATTGCTTTGGTATTTAGAGGCTCTTGACCATTACAGGCACCACTGTGGCCTTATTTCTAGCAAGCCTTACAATAAAGGCTATGCTAAATTTCTGATTTTCCTTTAAATAATTCTTACATTTGGTCATGTATTATTAATGAGTAAGAAGTGCCATCCTAGAAGATGGTATATTTGCCATCTTACCATAGTTTTATTTCTTATAAATGAGAAAGGAGCATAGATCACATGTTATTTTGCACAGATAAATGAACTGCAACTCAGAAGGAAAAGTCGTAAATTGTAGCAATTTCCTCCTTTGCCAGAGCATTGCTGGGATGGTGGTGGATGGGGGAAGTTGGGCCTTTGCTGGTCCCACCTGGAGATGGTGTTGGGCTGGGAGTTTTCCTATGGCAGGTACGCAGTGCAGGGAAGTGGTGGGACTGCCCCAGACAGCCCCTGGAGCTGCCCCAGTGCAGTGCCATGTGTGTCTGGGCTTGTGTGCAGACAGAGCCCAGTCCCATGAGCATGGCAGTCAGGGGTGGGCAAAAGTCAGACACTTTTAACTGAATCACAGAATAGAACCACAAAGTGTGCTGAGTTGAAAGGGACCCACAAGGATCATTGAGTCCAGCTCCTGGCCCTGCACAGGACCATCCCCGAGTCACACCATGTGCCTGAGAGTATCACCCAAGCACATCCTGAACTCTGTCAGGCTTGGTGCTGGGATCACTTCCCTGAGGAGCCTGTTCCAGCACCCAACCACCCTCTGGGTGAAGCACCCTTTTCTATTGTTTGTATGTAGCTCTTGCTCTGGTCTGTTGGTGGACTGTGGTGATGAGAGAGACATGAGTGAATGTACAGCTGAAACTTGGAAAACAGCAGGTGATAACTTGCAGGAAACAGGGAGAAAGATGTATCTGCCAGGGTGAGTGTTATCTAGAATGTAAAGCAGTACCTCTCCCCAGAGACCATGTTGGCAGGACAGGACTGCCAAGGCAGTTCTCAGCCTTAACAAATGATTTCTCACTAACAGTTCTTATCTTGTATTAGTGGCTTTTTATTATCCTGTAAGTGTTTCTCCTCAGTAACAGAAGCAAGCTGACTTTTCATAGATAATGCTTTGTGGGTAATGTATCTGTGAGTGAGAGGGGCCCATACTCTGAATGCCAAGCTATGGGTCTGTCTCTGGAGAATACAAAATGTTGTTTTATTGGGATGCTGCCTTCTATATTTGTCACTATGCAGAGCTGCAGTCAAAAAGCTAGATTTCTAACTAGTGGAGAGTTCTCAGAAAACATGCAAATTTTACCCTGCCCCCTTTTACAGAGCATCAAAGCTACCAGGAAATCTTTGCTTCAGGAGTACCAACAAACAATTAAATAGGCTCCCAAGGCTTCTAAGCCATGAAACTGAACTCATTGCCAGCTTCTCTGCTACTATTGTTCAAACTTGTTTTAAATTTCATTGTTCCTAGCTCAGTTTCTGGAATAAAATGCAAAACAGGCATGTCAACAGTATAATAAATCTTTTCTTATCTCTAAAATTCTTTTCCTATTGCCTTGTTTCCAGAAGATACTGCTGCTGTTGTGACAACTGTATAGGTAGAACAGCCTTAGAGTTCAAATATGGCTCATGGTATATTAACTTACTAGTACAGTAAACCTAAAAGGGAAGAAAGGAAAAGACAATAGTTTACTTTTTCAATACATTTGTTCGGGTTGCTTGATGTTAAATAATGCAAATGGCACATAATTATAAATTGTGGGGGGTTTATAATCAGGAAACTATCTGAATAAAGAGAAGCTGCACTTATTTCTTTAACAATTTCATTTTGCTGAGAGGGTCTTGTCATTACATTTTGTTCCCTCTCCCCTAATATTAATTATAGAATTTTGAATAATTGGGAAATCCATAAGAATTTAACAGCTTTGACAGTTTCTAATTTACACAGGAATTCAGTGTTATGGAAAAAAGTTTTGATTTTTTTTTTTTTTTGGGG
>JAWWEU010000160.1:9433322-9447983 GCA_035583155.1 Acropternis orthonyx | reverse complement strand
CCCCCCCCCCCCCCCCCCCCCCCCCCCCCCAAACAACAAACTTGTCCCTAGTTCTTTTGAGATGAATATATAAAAAATTGTGCCAGGATGAGGAACTTATTACACAGGATTTACCAAAGAACATATATGGTGTTTTGTATATGTATTTAACATATATATAGTTACAATGTATATCCTTTCTTTATTGAAATGTGTGTGATGTTTCACAGCAGGAAATGTTATAAATATTAGAGACTGACTTCTTTTTAATCCTGTTGGGTCTAAAACATCTCTATTTTTATTGGGAAGATAAGACCTTCATGATCATACCTGTTTCTGTGACATGTAGAGAAAAAGCAGTTACAGAAGAAATATGTATTACAATCATCTTCAAGTAAGATAAATTTTAGAATAGCATACTTACTTTTTTAATTGAGAGATTGACACATTTCAGTCTCATGTATCAAAAGGACTGCAAAGCCAAAGAATATTGAGGTAAAGCAAACTGAAGTTTGGTCTGGGATTGTGTGGTTCATCATTGCCATAACCACCTCATAAGCTGGGTTGGTTTGTTTGTTTTTTCTTTCTTTTATTTTGGTGCCAAGAATCCATTAGGGCAAGTAAATGAAGAGAATGTATGTGGTTCCAGAAGCAGAGGCAAAGCAGAGAAAGACAGAGAAGGAGATTGAGTAATGTAACCTTTCCTCCTCCAGGAGATGAAGATGCTTTTACATAACTGTTCAGCTTTAATTGGTCCCATTTCCAACGTCTGAAATAATGGGGCTTCAAGTCATTGCCATTCAAAGGTTTGGTTTTTATTTTCTTTTTCCCCATTCAAATCTATCCATGAACATTCTTATGCTGTGAAAATATCTCTCCAATTATTTTTAAAAAATTTGCCCTCCTTTTTTAGAAGCAGTTATCCATAGGGCTTTTGCAAACAATGTACATCAGCTAGCTTGGGTTTATTGTTTCAGAACCACTAGAATATGCAATTTAATGAGTGTCACATTTCAAATGCTTGAAAAACTCTCATACAAGGCCTTCTGATCTTCCAAAACGTAGGCATTTCTTGTCTGGAAGGTGGTATAGGAAGAACCAGGGCAGCACATTGGGAATTGAGACATTCATCAAAGCCTGAAGTGCAACATGGTACTGTAGATGTTTCTTTTTATTTAAAAAAAAAAAAAAAAAAAGTAGAGAAAAAGAATTTTGTCGTAATTCTACTGACTTTAACAAACCAGGCATCAGGTGCCTGCTTGGTCAGCTCCTTTGCAAGCATCACAGTGAAACAGTGTGGCTTTGCAGGACAGATTGAGGAACATGTCTGGAAACCTAAAGAAAAATGCAGGTCACAGCATAACTCTTCTGAAAATTCATGGTGATTTCCGCTAATGGAGCAGAAAGAGATGAACCTGCTGAGACGCTGAAAAAGAAATTGCCTCCAAACATTTGCTTTTTGGAGATACCCAGTGGTCAAGTTTCAAAGCCATGTTTATTTAGAACTATTTCTTCCTCCATCATACTGTATTAAGTGTAAGTAAATTGGTAAAGGGCAACATGTTATCAAGACCATACCTCAAATGGCATTGCCAGGCCTATACAGAAATGTGTGAAGAGAAATTAACATGCTAAAAATTTCTCAGGCATCAGGAACACAATTATTTTTCAATTTAGGTGTTTACTTACCCATCTAAGAATTACTTTTACAATATTATCATTTTCCAAAGTTAAAGATGATAGAAAAGCAATATAAAAAACAAGAACTAAAGAAAAGTCTACTAGAACAACTGAGAAGTTTTACTTTTTCTTGGCATTGATTATTTAAAAATGAGCCCTGTTTCACTTCTCACTTGTTATGCTTGTCTGTGGATAAGATTGAGCAACAATAAAAAATTTCAGTGCTGCAGTAAGGCATTTAGGTTGAAATTGAATGTTTACCTACACTTCAGTTACACAAACCCAGTATAATCAAATGCATTTCAAACAGCATGTACACAATGAAATAAATTCCTCCATATAGTAACATCAAATAAATAGGCAATGTTGCTCTCTTTTCTCAAGACCAGATAACAAAGAACCAATTATTCTTTACTGCTTTCCAAGAGGGCTTCCCGTTGTACAGAGTGGTTTAACATCTGGATCAATGCCTGCATGGTTCTTAATGAAGTCCTTTAGCTCTTAGAAATTACTGAAAACGCATCTCCTGTGGAAAACAAAGATTAGTTTAGTTGGATACCATGCTGAGCAATGGATATTTTTCTTGGCTGGCACACCACAAAACTGCTTCCATTATCTGCACCAAGTAAGGATCTCCAGGCTTTAGTCCAGTAAACAGGTACTATTTTCTTGTCATTCAGTGCACTCTGTAGTTCTTGGTTGTCTTTAAGGGTGAATAAATTGGGCCAAACTCTGGGTGTTGGCATTGAATCTTTGCCTTGCACTGTTCCCATAAAGGAGACTCAAAGGGACTCAGAGAAATCTGTGCATATGACATAGCCCTAAATGAGAAATCCTACATCTCTGTTCTGTAAATCCCCATGCATTAGGATTTTTCAGGATAAGGATTAAGCTGTTTGAGAGGGCTGTTGGCAAAGTATAGACAGTGCGTGCTGAAGTGCAAGGAACAGCAGAGAGAGACTGCCCTGAGGTACCAGCCTTCAGTATTTTACCTGTTGCCAGGTATACACTTAGCTCAGAAGTTAGAGGGGGAAAGAACAGCTTTAAAGGTTTGTGATGTTTTTCCTGTGCTCTTTTTATGTGTTCCCCCCACACTGCACTTGTGATCAAGGGCAATCTCTGTGAAGACCATTGGTGCTCGCCCTCTCAGTGCACAGCCCCCAGGGAGCGTGGGGAGTGGGAGGGTGTGACAATCAGACACTCACTGATTTTGATACTGTGGTCACTGCTACACAAAAAACGGACCAGCAGGGACTCCAAATAACCCTGTCAGATCAAGTCTGGAGAGCAGAATGTTTTTTTAATTTTCCTTAGTGTAAGGCATGTGAGTAGCCTGGTAAGACTGTGAGCTGATCCTTTCCTTGGATCTTAGATTTTATTCATAAGTCACTTCAGCAGTTTTCTCAAATTCTTTTAGTGTGCCATTCCAGTTCTCTGGGTTTTCATCTATCCAGTGGCTTGTCACAGGGGCCTCTGTCTCTTCAAGAGTTCTCTACAATATTGCTAGTCTTGGCTCCAGCAGTGGTCAGGCTCAATAAATCTCAACTGGTGAATAACTTTGATGTTAGTTGAAGGAATAAATTATATGAGAAAAACAATCATGGAAAAGTATTGTTCTGTTAAAGTGAATCAATGCACTATTAAAAGTGTCCCATTCTGGGGCCGATGTTTAATGTGATGACCAGAGGATTCTGCAAGAGCTAACCAATGAAATCTTTGCTTTCCCTCTGAATATGAGAAAGAGTTCTACATCTGAATGATTATTTTAATCCTCTCTTCAAATTAAAACATGGAAGTGGAGATATGCTGAAAAAGGGACTTTGGCTAAAGGCTTCCCAGCAGTTATACCCATGCTGATGAACAGCACAATTCTGTGCTTTCCAGTGGGGGAACTGGAGAAGTAAAATTACATCTGACAGGTTTATTTCTACATTACCACAATTTTGGCTGAGGGCAAAATTGATTAAAAAGAGAAAATACTTAGGATGTAAGGAGTTTTAGCTGTGTTTCTATGCTGAAGTCCTGGCATTAATCTAGACTTGGCGTCCTTGGTTACAGGAAAAGGAAAGGTAATTCTGTACCAATTTCAAACTGTATTTGTAAATAAAAACACTGATGTAATAGAATTTTTTTTTTATGTATGAGGTTTAGGAATTCATATCTCAAGACAAGCACAGCTGAGAAGTGATGAAAAAAAGTGCATTTAGTAAGAAGTATCTGAGAATGGTGTGTTTAGGAAGGTAAATAATTGGAATATAGCCACTCTGGCGAAAAATTGTTGTACTAGTAAAATGTTAGTGTGATTATCTATAGAAACATAAACGTTATATACACTTTATGCAGATCAGTGTATATAGAAACAGACATGCAAACAAGGACAAAAACAATCACCATGTAGAAAGGAGCAAATTCCAAAGTTTTGGTGAAAAAACACAGAAGTGATAAACCACAGATTCTGCTTTATCTTTTGTGTCAATCCTGCTAGTCTGGTTTTGTTCAGTACTTTACATAAATAGTGCTGAGGTTATGATATGACTTTGGTTTTTGTTAATTAGCCAAATTGACAAAGGATACTAACCAGTTAAGGCACCAGTTAGGACTTGCTGTGCAAATACGGTCTGTATTACTTATAGTGGAATACTAAAAGAGAAGGGGTTCTGTCTTTGCATGCTAAGGGTATAAATGAACTCAATACAAACCTCTCCTTGTAAGGAAATCTAAGAAAAAGTTAAAAGATCCTGTAAAGAAATATATTATTAACATTTTGAAAAGGATGAAGAAGAAACAACAAGATGAAAGATCCTCAGAACTAATAATCCATGTTTTTGTGTCTCTCAACCTGTGAAGCCAGTCAATCTCTTAAATTGCCTTTTTTATTATTTTTTGAGTTTTAAGTCCTATAGCAAGTACCTAAATGAAGCTTTTTAATACTTCATGTATTACACATCTTCTAATCTGTTCTTTATTTCATTTTTATGAAAATTACCCTTCAAATGAGTTTTCTTCATCCCTGGAAGACCCATATCTTATGCATTATAATTTTTTAATTATCTTGATTTGTGTACAGCTATGAAAAAATAGCTGAAAATAGAGAAAATTTCAGCTTGAATTTCCAAAATAACTCATGTGACATACATGGCATCTAAATGATGTTCCATATCCCTCACCAAAGAACATTTTGGATGGTCTTTTGAAATGTTTTCACTGAGCAAATTAAAGAGTATTATTTCAGTTTTGTGTTTCATTCTCCAAATTAACCTAATTCCATAGTAATACTGATTGCAAATAGTTCACATATTAATTGCCATGGCTCCTTTGGCCTTTCCTAACATCAGGTGGAAAGGCTTCCTTTCATGGGGAAACTGTGAGAAATGAGGCATGTAGCACTGATGTGTGGTGGGAAGTGGCAGAGACTAACATACTTTTACTAAACTAATGTTTAATTAGTTGTTATTGCTGCAAGTCTTAGCCTTACAGAGTTTTGACATCCAATGATGTGCTTGGGTTGGGAGGGTCAGCTCAAGGCACCCCAGGCCTGCCAGCATTTTCTCACCACTTTTGTTAGCTCTGACTGTTTTTCAGTGATAGGAGTCAGAAACAAAATTGAGCTTCTCTGGCATTGTATTGTCTCAGCTGCTTTTATAAGGGAACTGGGGGGATAGTCATGATGGCTGAGATACTCTGATGGAGTGAGAAACCAGGCAGGCCTCTAAACTCCAAGCAGGCACCTGTTTGGCAAGTACTCCATGATAATCTAAATGATAACAGCTGAATAAGCAGGCACTTATTAAACAGATTAATCAAGTGACAATATCAAGATGTCAGTGCTGTACTTCTATCTCCAATGGCTTCAAGTCTTTGATGTTTCCTTATCTCACGGTTAAGACTGCTGGTCTCAAAACTTCTTTGATGAGAAAACCTAGGAGCAAGGTGAGGGTCTTCGCTCTTCCCCATGCTGTGCTGTCACTGGTGCTTATAAATCCTTTTCTGTTAGAGATAACCAGTCTGGTCCAGAGGCTTGCAACCTCTTTCCACATGACCTGACTGATCCAGCCTATCCAACCAGGTGTTACTGTGGTGTATGTCCACCCTGGTGTGATCTGGATGACCATCAGATGCTGGTCATCTGATTCCTTCTAATAGCTACAGACTGAAATAGCCAGCAGAATTAAATAACCTCATAAATTTTATGCAGCTATGCCAAACAAGTGCATGTTTCACTTCCTATCTTGAACTGATGAGCTGTGTGGTGTGCCTGGGGTGCAAGGCAAGCAGGATGCATTCCACAGGAAGTTACAGCGGTCATCCAGCCACTCTCCTGGCTGGGACTCTCGAAGAAGCCTCCTCTTTCTACTCTTGACTAAGTTTATCAAACAGACAATACTGTAGACAGAGTTTTCAAGCTAAATTACCCAGAGTGTGAAGTGAACCCTTGTACAGACCTGAGGACAGCTAAGGTAAGGGTAGGGGTTTGGGCCCCAAAGGAGGAGAAGCAAAAGCACAGGACAGCACAGGGAGGTGCAGGTGAGCACCTGAGGAGCATAGGCTGAGGCACTAACAGCAATGACTGTAGCTCCTTTCAAAAGTTCTTGTCACGTTTCACACTGTATCTTTTGTCCAAATACATATTTTTTTGGGGGGGAAAGGTGTTTATACCTCTCCTAGTGTACATGTGGTACGTGTTGTATTAGTCTTACCTCCAGATGATTTAGATAATATTTTCCCCTGACTGCCCTTGATTCTCCTGGTTCATTTAGATGCTTCATCTCCCACACAATCTCTCTAAATTATTTGTATTTTTTTTAAGTGTGCCCTGGAAGCCTTGCTAAATCTGTCTTTCAGATCAGGCATTCAGTTCCACCCAGAAGCTGAAAATATTTGACAACTTTCAGTGTTTTTTCCCCTCTATCTGGAACTTAAAAATACAGAATCCTGTGAAAAATGAACAAGAGGCTCTGCTTATGTAAAGGTGGTAGAGCTTTGCTGCACATTCAAATTGTATTTGAGGCAAAAAGATTAGCATGAAGATGAGGTTTTATAATTCTTTATCCCTATTGCTCTGTCTTTTTTCCCTGTAATGTATTTTGATTTATTTGATGATGGGATCAGACTTCTCTCCTCTGTCATCAGGAACTTTCATACATTTTCCGCTAAGTGGAGGGGATAGTAAGATTTGGTTGTTTTGGGGGGGGTTGTTTGTTTGTTTGTTTGTTTTTCTTTTTTGTTTCCTTCCACTGCAACTGAGATTTAAGAATCCCTGGAAAGGAGAACCTTTTTTTGTTCTTAGATACAGATCTATAAACCAGTGAAAAATATATGTACTGATAACAATTATATAATACGTTCTATTAGCAGCTGGAGGGAAAGGAAACTCTTTTCTTTGTAACACTATAAATGTGTTAGGAAAATTTTTCCATCTGAAAAAAGTTTCTTCTTTATATCTGTATCATTGTGTCATTCTTGTCAGAGAAAATCTGCCACGAATTTTAATGTACCCTGTTTTCAACAGTAGTCAGTAATGACTCTGATTCTACAAAATGCCTGTGAAACAAACGCAAACTCTGTTCACATTTTTCTATTTTAAAAGTCTTGCTATAGCTATCCTAGGTTGCATATGTATTCATCAAACATCTGTCTTTACTTGATGGCAAAATAAGCTAATAATATATGCATTAGTCCGTGCTGTACCAAATTTGAGATGTGTGCAAATCTGTACATGTGTTTCCCATTAAAAAGGGAAAAACACTTAAACTTGCAATAGATGTCTTCTATTTAGCTTCCTTTTTTTTAATTGTGCATGTATTTCATTATTATTAGTAACAACTTTTAATCAATGTTACCATAGAAATGAAGAATGCTAATTCCTAGAATCATGCCAAAACTCATTTCCTATCCTATTTACTTAGTTGCTCTAGTGCAATGCTTGCTAGATAGCTCTGAATATTTCAGAGCAGCTACATTATTTGACCACTTTATTTTTATGTGCAGTATCTTTGCATTTGAGCAACACGTTTCCCATCCCGTTTTGGAAATTAGTCTGGTAAAAATATGCTGAATTTTCAAGGCAAAACCATGAATGGATTTCCAGAGGGGGGAAAAAAAAGAAACTAACTAAAATTTGTAAGCTTAAAGAAAAGGAAGGACAGGGGCTGAAACTTTTCTTCACATACTGAGTAGTTATTTTCTCTTTGGAAACCATTTCAGACTAATTCATAAGCTGTGTTCCTTTAAACTGGAACATACACGTTTTAATGGAACTCAGTGCTTGTTAGGTATAAAGCATGTACTGAGATGCTTTTTAATGTTTCTTTTGGGAGCTCAGACCATCAGTAGAATTTTAGGTGCTGTAACTGTATCAGCTACAGGTATCTAGAACCTGCCTGAGTCATTTAACCATAACTTTACAATTTATTTTGGTTTTGAAATACTAATTAACTGTGGGGAGAAGGGGGGAAGGGAAGAGATTCTAGAACCACCTAATAACCACATTTGTAATGCAGTGATTAGTTAGAAAATTAACTGTCTTAAAATAGCATCTCAGTATTTCATAATTAATGTAGTTAGAGCACTCCACTATGAATCTTAGGAGTTTGGAAATAATAATTTCAATATATTCCTGCTGTAACAACTGAATCCAGTTTAAAAATCAACATATTCTTTCTGCCTAATGCATCGTCGTCAGCTACTGCAAATTGCAAATGTCCTAAAATCAAAACTTAGCAAGAAATTTTGTTAATGCAGTAGAAGGTGGAAAAGAATACAGTTTAGTCTTTCGCAATAATATTGACTCTGTTGTGCTGACAATCCTGCTCATGCTTCATGATACTGTATAGTTGGAAAGAGACAAACAAATCAGATATGTACAGCATCTTTTGCATAGTACAGTATTTTTACATAGCCATCCTCTTGATTCCTCTCTCCCTAACACATACGTTATAGCCACAAATAAATGGTGAGAAGAGGAAGAAAGGAAGAAATTATTACTTAAGTGTAGGATCCTGAATCTGTCTTCTGACACTGTGAATAAGAGGATTGATTTTAAATGTACATAGCACTTGGTGATTCCTCTAGTCTGTGTTTACAGATTTGCTTGCCTATTTTCTGTCATTCACCTGTTTCCTTACAGGCTGTTTAACTCAGAAGTGGTATCTCTAGCCTTTTGGTATTGGATAGTCCTTTTGTTTCCTTATGTGTTGTAAACAGCAGCAGCACATTGAAGCTGAGCATTAGAACCATACAGGTAGTAAATAACTGATTCAGCTCTTAAAATGAGCTTCACAACTGACAGTTTCTCCCAGAGATAAAATCCTGCGTGTTCACGTAACAATGTACTTCTCCGTTTGTAACAGCACCACCTGGAGACAGAGCAATGTTACAGCCGCTAAACCCGCGTTCTGCATTGATCCAGCTCCGGGTCAGTAGTGGTTAACCGTGATTCTGTCCAGGCATTTGCACAGAGATTGTGTGTGCGAAATTATGCTTAATGTCATTAATCACTTCTACCTCAGAACTGCATATGCACCTCTCAGTGTATTAGCTTTTTTCCAAGCCATCCACCCTAGGAGAGTTACTGCAGTAGCAGTTCATCTTTGGACACTGTGACTTGGAGTTTTCACATCCTTTCAGTCTTCCACTCTTGCCTTGCAAAATGTGTCTGTCTATGCAAGCAAACTAGTGATGATTACTTTGATCAACCTTGGTACCAGTACTGCTGACCCTTCTCCCACTGCACACAGGAAGATATCAACTAAGTATGGAGGGACTGCATCCAATCATGCAAGGTAAACTAACATTCAGCTGCAATAAGCAGGTAATGCTTTTATAGTCTGTGGTTTCTCTTTCCCCTTGAAAAGGTTTTGATCAAGAATGCCAGTTTAAAAAAATATCCCACTGTTCAATACATGTATTATTATGATTAAATCGTCATCTCTTCCCTCTCCTAGTAGGTCCTATAAATTAAAAAATGGGAAACTCAACCCAAAGTTTCAAATAGAAGTGAAATTATTGCCGCTTATAAAACTGCATTAAGATTGTTTTAATGTATGTTACTAATACTTTTTTGTCCTAGCTATGATTACACCATTCACAAAATGTTTGAAAAAATGCATATCAGTGTATATCAATAATGAAGGATTTGAGTACTTTTATAGCGCTGCTGATAAAACTCTCACTTGCCAGAACAGAGTGTGCTGTAGTAACAGCGCTGTTCAGCAAGAGCGTGTGTGCACACAGTGCAGCTTTAAGCAGAAATCTACTTTCCCCGGCAGGCTCTGTAACATCTGTGAGAGATAACAGCAGAAAGGTGGAAGATTTAGCACCCTTTGCCATGTTTGTCCATGCGGAGATAGCTGATGTCTGATGCTTGTCTTTGAACTCTGTTTCTAAGAAGAATGGGGTGGACTAAAGATCTCTGTAACCCTGACTCTTTGATTAATCTCATTTCACTGTGCCCTGTCGGTGTGTCAGTGTCAGATAGCCACTGTCTGCTGCAGGCAGCCCCATCTTTAGGTTTTTCACTCCTGTGCAATTTGTAGCAAGTGACCCTGGTTTTCCTTGCTCACTCGGTGTACATTTGGTGTTAGTCTTCTCTCCTGCATATCTGCAGAGTAGCATATTCCCTCACTTACCCGACCTCCCACCAGGCTCTGAGAAGCACACGGTCTGACTGGTGCCCACAGCTCTGTTCTTGCAGAATAAAACACCAAGTGGGTTCTGCTGTGGGAGAACTCTCCCACACTCCTCCAGGGAGCAGCACGAACATGAGCCAGGGGTTCTATAAAGGGATGATCAATTCTGGTGCACCTAGGGAGGGGGAAAGCGCTAATGGCTTCGTCTTCAGAAATGGACCACGGGGATTAGGACACCTCAGAGCTGTACTATTTTTCCACACTGATGACAATTTTTAATTTCTGTCTTCAGTGCTGCCTGCCAAGTGTTCTCCTCTTGAAAGAGTGCCCACTTACTGAAATAATCACACTTTCCGTTCCCCTCTGTCAGCTATTAATAGTGGTAAATTTTAATTGCATATGTAAATAAAAACACTGTGTACTCATTAGTTTAAATATGTTTTTCATTAGGCAAATGAAATGCTCCTTGTATATGATGCAAAGCTAAAAGGAGAATGTGAAGAGCATTGAGCAGTTTGGGAAGTATAGTGACTTGAATTTTTAAACTTATTTTTTAGGATAAAAATAAACCATGTTTTAAGGAATTATTATGGGCAAATT
This sequence comes from Acropternis orthonyx, assembly GCA_035583155.1. Classification (NCBI taxonomy): domain Eukaryota; kingdom Metazoa; phylum Chordata; class Aves; order Passeriformes; family Rhinocryptidae; genus Acropternis; species Acropternis orthonyx. The sequence continues at coordinate 9,437,097 of JAWWEU010000160.1, read as the reverse complement.
TTGCAGTATAAGCATCTTGTTTCTGGAAATGGAAAACCAAGTTAAGTGAGAGAAGCATGGGTATGGTGTCAAGGCCAATGCATTTAAAACTGCTACTAAAAGGGAAAATATAAACTTGTATTACTATTTATGGCATTGGCTATTTTGGAGATGGTAACTGCAAGGCGGGTAGCATTTTTCAGTTTCTATTTAGAAAAATCCTGACATGTCTCACATTTTAATAACTTGAAACATATTGGTCCCAAATTACATCACTTCTTCATTGTTAATTTTCAAACTCTTGGAACTCAACACTCCAAATATGCTTTTTGCTATTTTTAGGGGCTATGCAATTATAGTGAAGAAGATATAATTTTTCAGTCCAGTAGTCCATATTTTCAAGCTTGGAGTATATTTATCTACCTACAAGGTCATAATTTGTTTTCTTTCTATCAACAAAATACCCAGAATTTCATAACCAATTTACTTGTAAACTGTCTTATCCATCTCCTTCCACTGTTCTGCTCACAGTGAAATGAGAGGTCTTATCACAGAGACATTTAGTAAATTAGTATAATTTAATACAAAAGGCCGGCCTCTTAACACTTCAATTATAGTGAAAAGATGCTCTGTAGGTGTGACTTTCTGCAGTTGTTATGGCTCAGAACAGCTTAACAGTCTCCCTCTTGGCATTGGAAAAAGCCACATTGCTTGTGTGGTTATCCACTGAGGTCAGTAATTTGCCATTATAAAGTAGATGATATCGTAATAACCAAACATGTGTTTCCTGATTAATATGAGAATATAAAATTTCTCTCTCTCCAAGACCTAAAGCACTAAATGCACTTTGTTCTCAATTGCTTTAGTAAGAGAGCCAAGAGAGAAACCATTTTTATTTTATAAAGATAAACTTGAATGTCCTTGTCTCATCTATGCCTCTTCAGTTCAAATTCTATCAAACTTTTATATTGGAGCACAGTAAAATATTTATATGCAAGATGTAGTGAAAGAAATGCAAGAGCTGGCTAGAGGGCAGACTCTTGGAATTAACAGAGAGCCAAAGCCTCAGCAGGTGATCTAAAAGAAAGTCATATGTCAGTCTTCTAGATTTTTCATTTGCCAAACTAAATTGTAGCTAACAAGATCCATTGCCAAGAGGAAAAAAGGCACCAGAGATTCCATTTTGTATGAAGAGCTATTGCACTTGACATGGTTGAAAACAGATTAATAGATTTTTAAAACCAAAAGGGACTACTATGATAAGAAATTTGAGTTCCTGTAAAAGAGAAGCCAGAGGGTTTCACCTGCCAGTTCCCTGAACAAGTTCATGAATTCTGAGTTGGAGCAAAGTTTTGAGGATTGTAGTCAACCTGGTTATGACCGAGAAGTCAAGAACCAAATATTCTCTTTTGCATTTCCTTGCAGAAAATGTTTAAAAGCTCTTGTATTTTAAAAGCAGTGCTTTGTTTTTCACCTGCCTGAACCAATCTTCTAGTCATTGCATCATGTTTTATTTTATCCTCCCAGTGGCCAGTCTGAGGAGAATGGGGTTAATAAAGTTGAGGGAGAAAAGATATAGGTTGGGTCAAACAAGACAGTTGGAGTTCTTTAAGAGATTAAAGGAGGCTGTGACTTAATACGTGATGATATCACATGATATATATTAGGTCATGATCTCACTTCTGCCCTTGATGCTCTCAAAATTCTTTATTTTCTGGCCTGCTACATTAAAACGAAAAGGCAGTGTAACACAAAAGTAATGCTCACAGGATATTCACCCTTACATACACTAAGAGCAATCTACCAAAAAACTAGGTCAGTCTGAAGCCATGCTCCAAAGAATCCAAGGAGTCATTTCCAAAGAATTTGAGCATAACAGCCCCCATGCCCATTGTTTACAGGCTAAGGTGAATTAGAAAGCAAGCACACCCTGACCTTCATTGTCACTCTAATCATTGTCTCTACAATTCAGAACTCAAGTTCTCGTTCATCTATAATCTCTGCAGTGTTTCTCCAAAGATGTGAGTATTCACAGAAGGTGGTTATCTTTTACAAATGATTGCACAGTTCTCCAGAGGATTGCTTTAATTCTTATTCATCATCAGATCCTCTTTAGTGATTTCTGACGAGGTTCCCTCCCTCTCACCACTGAATTCCTCTAGGTAGGAGCAGATACCTACGTATGATGTTTAATGCATCTTTGAATTGTATCTTCACACACTGACACAACTCACTGTACCATTTAACAGCTCCTTCTTCAGGTTCCTCAAGAAGCTTACAATGAGAAATTTAAGAGCTATGTAACACTTTAATTCACAGTAAGCTCTGAAATATTTAAATTGTGGATACATGTAGACTGGGTGTTTTTAATGGTAAAATGCAATGATATGTAGGTAGACAAGGAAACAATTTCTGTATAACTCATCTAAAACTAGATTATCACATTTTTATCCACATTCAAATGTCTTATCTGAAACTTGGCTCAGCAAGAAATGCTAACATGTCAAAGAGCCAATTAATATTATCTCACTTCCCTTTTTTTTTCTCTTCAATTTCTCTGCTTTATGGAAGTTACTTCCAGTTCTGTTCTTACAGCGAAATTGATTGAGTTCTGGCGTAGTTCTGATTTGCTGATACCTCAAATACTACAGGAAACTCTGAATTTGGATAAAATATGAACCTCCCCACAAGGGGAAATGTATTCATCAGTGTGACAAGAATTCTGCATGGCTACTGCTTTGTCCAGTCTGAATTACTTTATGCAAACTGTGAAACCTTCTAAACCAAAACATTATCAAACAGTCCATTTTGTACAGTAAAACATCAACAGGAATGTGATTTTGAAATACAGTCAGCTTGCCAAATCTAATTTAAACTGAGGAAACTGGAGTGCTTTATAATAGGGAGAGTTAGAAACGTAATTGTAAGCTGTAGTTGACACTAAGGAATACAAATAGGAGAGGTGAGAGAGGTCTGTGATCCATGCACTTGTATATTAAGTTAATTATCATTTATAAAAAAAGGAGTAACTATCTTCTATAATACATTGAATAGTGGAATTTTGCCTGACTTATTCCAATGGCAACCATAATATCCTTGCAAGGCAACACCAGAAAGGAGTGCCCATAATGGGGTTCTTAAGTAAGCAATGCAAAATTTTAACTCTATGTGATTTTTTTTAAAAATTAATTTCAGCAGAAACCACAGTAACCCTCTGGTTTAGATTTTGGTTTATCTTTTCCAAGATTCCCAGTTATAACACAAGCATCTCATGAGTGTGCTGAATTGGAAAAGGTTTTTGCCTTTGTTGTTCTAGATAATTTTTCAGCCTCCATTTCCTCTTAAAATGACTATCTCCTGCACCTGTTAGTATAAATTTCAAGTTATGAAGGGTCATTCACCAATATGGAGTTGTGGGAGGTAGAACAGGAAAAGAGAGAAAATTTGTCTCCAAACTGTTCCCTTAATGAAGTCCGAGACAAGCAATTAAAGATACAATGTGGTTTAGGATCTGGTTCGTGTTATGTAGTTAAAAACAGTATCTTGCCACTATATTTGTTCTACTGACTTATATCACTTCTGACTTACTATTTATCTGTATTTAAATACCCCTTAGCAGCAACAGTTGTAGTTCAAGTCCCAAATATACTCAGTTGATTCACTGTGAAGCATTTATTTGCCATCTCTGTGTACCTAAGGAGCGTGAAAATAAGAATAGTGGACTAACTTGAAATTGGTAGGATCCACTGAGGAGCTTAACCATGGAGGGGGGGGGGTGGGTGGGATGGGGTGCTTT
>JAWWEU010000160.1:9410465-9423352 GCA_035583155.1 Acropternis orthonyx | reverse complement strand
CATGACTCACAGAATTGGGGCCTAGCTAAAACTAAAACCTTAATCTGAGTTTTTTGGGATTTATCAAACCCATCACAACTGGCAAGCCTGTCTGTCTTTCTGTCACAATTTAATAGTCCTGGATGTGGGGAATCACCCAGCCCAGGACACATCTGTCTGTGTTTGACAGCCTCTAGATGTTCTCCATAATCAGTGCAGGGGAAACAGGCTCTGCCAGGCCATAGTCCATTCCATCCTAGGGATTAAATTATGAAAGAGATCAGGGGATTAGCCTGTTGCTCTTCCCAGATCTTGAATTATGGAATAGAGAAGTGTTGAAATAATGTCCTTCCATTCTTTTTCCAAATTAAATTGTTCTGTTCATTTAAAAAAACCAAAACCAAACAACATCCTTTGTTTTGAAATACATGTTGAACGTTAAATCTGCATGATACAAACCAGTAGTAATGGACGTAAGTTCAAATTCAAACCGGTTCCAAGATACATCATTAGACTTAATTCTGCTTATCTTTGTCCTTTTTTTTGCCCTCAGATAACTCCTCCAGAACACGATTTTTTTTTCTGATTTAGAACAGTAAAAATGCTCTTTTGAATTTCACGTGATTAAAAAGAAATGTCCATTCAGCTGCAACAGAAACTGTTTCTCTCTCATATCAGAAAACAGAGAGGAATGTACAGAAATTCTGCATTGCCTATTACTTGCACCACTTCTTTTCTATGGAAATCCAGTCTCCAGAGTTATAATTCAGGGAACCATAGTCAGGAGTAACTTGGCTTAATTTATAAGAAGATGAAAAAAAAACCTGCTGGGGAGAAAACAAAGGAGAATACAGTCTGATCAGAAACAGCCTGATCATTATTTATTGTATTTTATTTTCTTTGCTGTTATACAATCACAGCACCCGGCTGTTTGCTGTGTTGCAGGGGAAGTATTTTCAAGGTTAGCACAGAAGTAATCAACCACTCAATGGTGGCATGAATATTCATATCAAGACACATTATGAGAAAGTAGATAGAGGCAAATATGCAATTTAAATATAGGCTACAGCAGGAAATGGGACATGAAACAGTAATTAAACAGTGAAAATTACATGTTATTTACATAGGTAAATACACTGCCGGGGTTATGCATGTGATTTTTTCTATTAACATTTGTTTGTTTGTGATTAAACCCTGATTTAAAAAAGAGAGGTTTTTAAAACATGAAAATAGGAATAAAAGAACACTTTCTTTGAACTAGAAAATCTGCATTGCTTGAAGGGTTACTGATTTTGGGTGTAAACCAGGTTTCACAGCTAATGTGGATCTGAGTAGGTCTGTACTGCAGAAGCCAGTGGTGTCAGTTCTCCAAAACACAGGCTTTCTCCACAGCCCTGCTTATGCAGTTCATTCCTCTTTGGGGTACTGGAAACCTACAGGTGCTGGCAACAAACACCCGATCTCCTACTGCCCAGGTTAGATTGAAATCCTACTGCACTACTGAATTGCTTGTGGGAAGAACAACTAGAAGGGCACAAAAGCATTTGTTTCCCTTCTTCAGAGAACACCTAGTTTTAGGCTGTGTCCTTCTTTTCCTTTTGGAAACACAAATATGACTCTAGGCTAGTTAGGTTAGCACTAGCACTCTGAGTCTCCATAACCATCATACCAGAAGCAGTAATACTGATTTTAGTTCTACTCCGAAATGCCTCATCTTGCCGGATTCATTCCCTATGTCTGCTCCTTCTTCCTTCTCCTTTAGCCTAGAGGAAGGTGGGAGAAAAGACTTGACTAATGCATCTCCTTGCCTCTCTTCAGCCAGCAGCATCCTTGCCTTACCATGAGCAGCTGCCATGAACATGGAGTTAGTTGATAGTTTGGGATTATCAGAGGAAATGGATAGCAGGGAATTAATGAGGGGAAGAGGGATGGAAATAGATGTCCCTCTTCCCAAGGCTCATTTGTTCCTTAGCTTTTTGCCTCTGTATTGCTTTTGCTACTGTGGTTGAGTCTGCAAGCAAGAAAAACAACTTCAGATTGCATGATATTTATTTATTGGTGGATACATAGCTGGGACTACTATGCTACAGAACCACACAAATGTTCTTATGATTCTGGATGAGTCTCTGCTGAACAGGCAGTCACCAGTCAGGTGAGGAAGAGTCTGCATTTGCTCCTTGGTGTAGACTGATCTTTGATGTTGCAGATTTGCTGTCTTCCTATTCTTTGCTTTTCTTTCCCTAGGAATTTACAGCTTTTCATGTCAGTATTTTCCTCTTGAATCCCTGAGCTTTAAGTAACCCCATCTCAGCAAACACTGTTGAGTCTATTATTTTGCTTTCCTTAGCCTGCATGGCTTCAGCTCATGGGCTTGCTCATGCTTTGACAGCATTTTTCTATAAAACTCCATCACAGTGGCAATTGTGTTGTGTAAAACTATGCTGGGGCTTATAGGGAGCTGAAGCCTTCAGCCACAGGTTATGAAGGGTTGTATCTTCAACCCAATTCACATTAACTGCCCCAATGACATAAAGAACTGCAGAATAAAGTTCAAAGAAAAATTTGTAAGACTAGTGCAAGACACTGGTGTGTGGTAATGTTTTCAGGGAATCCCTACATGTAGGTTCCTGAGCTGGTGCTTAGCAAATGCCCAGAATCTTGCCCGAGAAGGTACTGCCCTCCTGCAGCTCCTGTGCTCTCTAATATAGAGTAACCAGATGTTTGCCAGGGACTGGGTGGTTCCTCAATGGGCAAGTGTCTCATACCTGGTGTTCTGGGCAAACTCCAAGCTGGTCAGTCCCACTCTATTTTTAAAGTTCACCTAAACTATGCGTTACCATTTATTTTTTAAAACCTAATTAAGACTTCAGTTTTGAAATCATTATAATGAAACCTTTCTTCTTGGTTATCTTCCGTTTCCAGTTTGCTTTTCATCAACAGACAAGTGCTTGTGGGTATGAGGAAAACTCTGCCTGTCTTTTATGCAGGCTTCAGTGCACAAATGCTCTGCATGAGAGTGTGTATCTGTCCTCTTCAGAGGGCCTGTGTATATCTAAGGATTTGCCACTTCTCTTTGTGGAGGTGACAGCACATTGGTCCTTATTCTTTATAGAAAGTTTATTACTTTTTGTGAAGCATCTTGAGACTTTGTGGACTAAAAGAGTGTTTTGAGATAAAGATTATTTATTATTCATCACTCCAAATACATTTGTTCATACATTTTAAAGCTTGGAACAGTGTGTGATAAGAAGCAGCTGCACAGCTAGGACTCTTCCTGCAAGCATGCAAATTATTTTTCAGATCTGAAAACAGGTGATGGGTCCAAGCAAACATCTTTTTCTTTTTTTTTTTTCAGCCATATCAGATGGGTCAATGAAAGCTATTACTTCACCTCATAAAACATAGCACTTGGAGATCCCAAAAATGAACAAAATCTGTTGATAAAAATCACACTGTAGCTAACAGAACAAGCACACTAAAAAGGATGTAAAAATGTCAAAAAATCACCTAGTCTCAGATTTGAATCTTTTGTATGAGGAAGGCATCTTGCAAACAGAGCTACTATAAGTATCCCTTATCCCTGCATGTCAAGCTTCTCCAAGTAAAATTGCTTAAGGCAGCAAGAGGCAATTCAGCTGAAGACTGAAATAAAAGCAAAACCAGTCTTCTTGCAGAAACTAGACATTCTGTAAAACCAAATGGAGCAGAGCAGAGTGGATGTCCATGACTGAAACAACCATGACAAGAAAATCTCTTGGTATATCAGACAGAAAAAATAACAACAGACTTTTCTGTGGAAATCTGATTGAAAATCACTCATATCAGGCCTGTGGGCTGTCTCAGAAAATGGACATTAAGATTGTAGTAACACTTCTCCACCTGTGCTAATGCGTTCCAGTTCTCCATTTTTCCTCATTAAGGAGACAGGGAGGATTAAACATGTCATGTTGCTTTTGGATCCAGTTTGAAATTGCTGAATATTTCACAGGAAGCAGTTTTTAGGAGGATAATGTCTCTAACTGGGGATGAAATCATCTGAGCACCTGTGGCATTTCAGACCAAAAGAAGTTCCATAGAGAAAGCCACATTTAGTGCAGTCACTGCAGTCATTCCTAGAGACTTTGACACAAAAATATTTTATTCCACCTTATTGCTTCGCAGTAAAGAGGAACCTCCATGGAAGAGGAAAGCTAACTTCTCACTTTCCTGCTAACAGATTAGTAGTTCCAGTTAGGACAAATGCCAAAGTATTATTTTCCTCACTTTTATATCATTCCGGATGGGGATGTATTGCAATGGGCATCCGAAAAAGCTTATATTTGTATTAAGGATAACTACAAATTTCAACAGTGGTTTGTCTCTGAAACATTCAGGTGACTTTTTTAATTACAGACATAAGACAAAAGAGATCCTCTTCAGTACCTTGCTGTGCTCAGTAACGTACAGTACTTTGGTGGAGTCCATTTTCAGTGAATGACTCTTAGGGAGAGCCCGAGCAGAAAGATGATGAGCAGAACCAGATGGAGTGGGCCAGAGAGGAATGGAATCAGCAGAGTGCAGCAGTCAGGTGAAAAACCCCCACAGGCAGCACGGCATGGACAGTCCAGCTTTTTGGGGGGTTTGTCATTGTTTTTCATTGGCTTGGGCTTGGGGATGGGAGAGCTGGCTTCAGGGAGCATGTGCCATCGTGTCTTTGTCCGGGTGCTGGATGCAGGAATAGCCATGATCTTGTCTCTGTCCCAGGGGGCCACATGGATCTGACCTACAGAGAGCATCTGCCATCTTGTCTTTGTCCCAGCAGTCACACAGAACTGAGTTGAGGAAGTGAACACCTTTTGTATGTAAAGCACTATCTATTTTTTAGACTTTTTAATTAATATTCCTGCTGTCACTGTGTGTTTTTTTTCCATAGCTGTTAGCTCTCAGGAAATTATCTCAACCCATAGTCTCTGAATTTGTCCCTCTCCCAGAGAAGATGAGTGGGAAAGGGGAGTGGCTTATTTGGAGTTTAATTTCCTGCTGGTGTTAAACCACCACATGCATATCTTCAAAAAACATCCCCTTTAGCCCTTCTGTGACTCAAATCCCCTCTCTCTTCTTCTGTGTTAAAACCTGAGATATTTGTACAGAACAGATCATAGCAGATGGTCTAATCCTAGGTGAGGAATTTAAGTAGCACTGTACTTCATTATTTCTTATAGAATTTTCTTTCACTTAAGATATGCCATTTCCATTTTTTTCTGTTTTTAGCTCTCAAGAGTGCTCAGTAATTTTTTAAGGTATTAGCTAGCTTATTTCCAGCTTATGGTTCCTAAATGCATAGGCTTCTGCTCTTCAAGATGTTCTCACACAGTAAACATTTTGCCATAAAATCTTAAAATCCTTGGTTTAGGGAAGAGATTTTGTAATTTCTCTACATGCTGCCCAAGACAGGAGCAGTGACTGAGACTCCTGAATGCTGCTCAAAATGATTAATTCATGCCTTACACTCAAGAACACACAAAATATCATGATGAACTTTTGCATACAGGAAAACAATATCTCCAGGTATTTGTGTTCAAGATTTGATTTATATAAATGACATTTCACATGTAAATATGCAGCCACTCATTTCACTGCCTGCCAAGAGGCATTTCAGCTAAACACAATGATGCTGCTCTTAATCTGAAATGCCATGTTCTTATGTGCACCTCCTGCAAAGGTTATCACACACATCTGAAAGTAAACAAATTATTTGGCAAATAATTAAGGCTCACCAAATTTTTGCCTTTCTCTTCCTGGTTAAAATAGCTTCTGTCAAGGAATATGACTCCCCAAAGAAGCATCCATCAATTCTGAGTGCCTGACTTAATATAAAAATACTGATTGCCTCCCATTCACCCCAAGTAGAGCTGAGTCGCAGATCCAGGGGTTTGAACAGATGTGCTCAGAAAATGCCAGTCCCTGGGCTAAAGTCTTCCAGGCAGTCCTGTCTGTAAAGCTGCCATGGAGTTTTCCCAAATCTGGACTTGCACTCAGAGCCCTACATAAGCAGATCATTTATAATGGGAGATTGCTCTTGCTGAATGTGTGTTGAGATCTGTATTTCTTCAGAAAAGCATGAGTGGCAAACATCGTAGAGCATCTCTTATTTTCTTTCTGGAGTTCAAAAAGGCTTTCAGGCCTCAGATCTACAACTGTAAGATCTGACCTGCTGCTTCAGCATATATTTACTGAGTACCCATTGTGTGCCTGTTGTCCTCTCTACAACCACCGCAGGACAACTTTCCCAGGCCGCAGGATGTTCCCCAGTACTGAGGCTGCAGCAGTAGAACCTCAGGCACTTCTGGTAATACTTACTGCCTAAACCTACCTATTGATCTGGCATGTTGGAGGTAGTTCTGGGGCAAATATGAAACCCAGGCTCTGAAGGAGAAGTTCAAGTCACAATGATTGCATGAGCCTCACCTTCCTGTTGCAGGAGGTTACAATCACTGCCCCTGTTGCTGGGCAAACTTTTTTCCTGTTCTGCTATAGAGCAATTCTCCAAATTTCAGTTAGTGTTTTCACCTTCCCCCCCCCTCCCCGTATTCTTTTTAAGTAATCAAAGTCTGAATTATTGATCCCTCCTTTAGAAAAACAATGCTATGGTCTGTATTTTGTCACAGGTGTAGTTAAGCTATTGTCATGCAGCAGCTATCCTACAACGTGACACTGCCTACAGCTCAGAAGTCACCTTGTTCCTCATCCTAGATTGTTGAATGGGAAGCCCCAGTGAGGCTTGCATCATTTTAGTCTCCTTCATGTCAGATACAGTATATATACATTTTGTTTTGTCATGTGAAAATTAAATCCGAAAAACCGTAGTTTTCCAAATACATGCCCAGTTTTCAGTTGAGAGATCTTGGACAAGATTACTTTTTATTTTCCACAAACATGCTATACACAAGGAGGCAAAGAAAATGAGGACTGCAATCTGTCTGAGGAAATTTAATTGTTTTCACTTTGAAACCTAGCAGGAAAGTAGGACTAAAATGGGAGTCTTGTTTCTTTTCTTTTCACTTTCATGTATGTTGAACCTTTTATTTTAAAAAAAAACAAAACACACACACAAAGCAAAAAAACATAAACAAAACAACCCTCAAATCCAGAAAACAAAGAAGATATAAAATAAACAGAAGAGTGAAATCTTTCATTTTCAATCACAACAAAATCCACGGTATGTTTCACTGCATTCCTCCTACTTCAGACTGAAGGAATTTTTTTCAAAATACAATGAATATATATTTATATGTACCATAAATTAGGGGGACCTACAGGGGTTCCTGTTGTTCAAATGGCATTACTCTATTTTTCCAGTGAGATGGCTAAGCATCATTCTTCTGCTGTCCTTCAGCCCTTCCTGTGAGCTAAGTACCAACTTTATTTTCTCTCAGATATTTTGCACTAAGGCAAGCTCCCAGAATTTTGAGAGGCAGCCTGTTTGAGTAAAAATAAATGAAAACAGCCTTCAGGTTTTAGCATACAGGAGCATAGGCTGCAGTCTGATTGCTTAAAAGGCTGAAGGTTTGCTTGAGTGTGGATCCAAACCTCACATGAACAGAAGGATCACACGCATGTCCAGCAAAGTTCCCAGGCAGGTCTGAGTGTCCTGCATTGTTGCACAGGCACAGGAAAAGAAGGGCAGCAGCTTGTGAGCTATCAGCTATTTTAACCTGGGGAGTTGCCCTCACCTTAACCCGATCCCATGATGGGTGCTGATGAGGGTGCCAGCTCTCACAGGTGGTGGACCTTCCCAAGAGCAGCAGGAGTCCTGTCATATTTAGACTAAAACAAACTTCCTTCTTTCCCCTGTGAATATCAGCAGAGATATCTGAGGATGAGGGAAGCACAGCTGTGGGATAGGGACACAGTATTTGGGGACAGGAAAGGTGAGGAGGGCTGGTCTAAAAAAGAGGATGAGTCAAATGGTACAGCAGAGTAAGGATCACAGACAGTTGCCTGTACCACTTGTCCTTTAATCAAAGCTTTGTTTCAAGTCTGAGTTTTCCTTCCTTCTAGCCTCCACTTCCTTTCTCTCCTATTCCACCACTACTGTAAACCTCAGTTTTACCTACAGAAATGAGAAGTCTGTAGTCATCTCAGCTTTGTGCCTGTACCAGGAGGTTAGACTGAGTCTCCAGGTCTGAAACAGGAGAAGCAGAGTTCTAAGTCAACACTGTTATCCTGTAAGACAATGCTGCCCTTTTCAAGGGTTACCAAAGTATTGCTCCTTGTGCAAGGGCCAGCATCCCAGGAAGAGCTCAGCCTCATACAAATTGCCACTTGTGCTTGTAACTTACTCTGTGCATGGTAACCTCTGGCTTAAAACCAAGTTTGTGGCACTTAACTGTAGAAGAGAAGATGGGCTAAATTGCTTCCTAAGAGGCACCCACAAATAAATATTTGAGCTAATTGAACAAAACCCAAGACTGAAGCAACAGCAAAACCAGCAATTAAATCTGTAATTGAAAATGTAATTTTTTTTGAGGCTGAAAATAGTTCAGTTACAACATTTCACTGAAAGCCAAAAGATGCTATATAAGCTGTTTTCCAGGATCCAGAAAGGGAAAAGAAGATAAAACAGAGAAGACCACGGAACCAGCATTGCATTCTTTTCAGTCCTAAATCTGTGGTGTTGCTCTGGTTCCACATGCCATCAGGACAGCCTTCTGACTGCATGGCATGACAGAGCTGGTGAGGGGCTGTGGTGCTATACAGACACTAAACTCCCACGTAGAGGGTCCCTGATTAGTTTCAGCTTCATACTATGGTACATACCCTACCATAAGAACTGGAAACAAGGAGCAAGACTGTGTTTGCAAGCCATTTTGGTCATCATTACTAGCAGAGCAGGGATGTGTTTTACTGTGTTAAGTGAAATGTAGGGGTCTGGACAAACGCAACAAAAGCATGGAATGCCCACTCATCTTTTAAGCTCTCAACTGCAATGAAAACTAGAATTAACTTTTTTCATAGATGTTATTAGGATCGTTCATTCATGTTGAATTTGACATTCTTGTGCTAAAATCCACGTTTTGTTTATGCAGTTTCAGGCATGTCATGTGTTTATGAGGCTGGGCCCCAGACTGGATTTTCAGTGCAGGCCCTTTAAATTGCTACCTCATGCCAGGTCTTCCAAGCTAGTGCTTTCCAGTTCTTCTCTTGCATTTGTAACTTTCTCAAAATTATCCAATAGAGATTCAGATTACCTGATATAAGCCTGCCTTCTCTTTAAGGACCTCTGCACACCTGTCCACATGCCTCTAAGGGAATACAAATGCAAACCCACTGCCTGCCAGTGCTTTCCAACACCCAAGATTTTGGAATTAATCTTTTGCAATATTCAATTATACTGCATCAAGTAACATGTACAGAAAACCTTTTCACAAGTGAAACATTCTCAGAATCATCTGGTAAGTCAAACTACCTTTCATTTTACCAGCATAGTTAGTGTTTTTCACATAACGCTTAGGTGTGAAATCATTACCATGAATAATTCAACTGTGTGGGGTTTTTTTCTTTTTTTTCTTATTCACACTCTCCATTAACAAAGAAAACCTGGTGAGTGGAGTGCTGCAAGAACACTAAATTCATGAGATGATAAAATAAAATATATATGCTGAAGCATTTTTAAGAGGGATTTGTTATTCCTGAGGTACAATATAATTACAGCATTTGGTGACTCCTTGTTATTGTACTTTCTTTGACCTATTTGTTAAGAACTGCTTGCTTATAATGTGTTTCTTGTACAAAGCAAATCTGTGGAACAGCAGTGCTGGCATTATTATGATAGGGTAAAGAAAATAATATAAAATGAATTTACTAAGAAGTTAGGGAGTATCAAAAGTATTGCTGCATCTATTTACCTCACTATTTAAGTTAATTTGCTTTGTTCTTCCACCAGATTCCTCATTCCCTGCTCTTGGCTCATGACATCTTTTCTCATGCTCTATACTCCTTCTATAACTAGCTATTTATTGTAGTTTTTTTACATCTTTCTCATTCATTGTGTGGTGTCAGTGTCTTATTTACTACATCGCTCTGACTCTCTTCGGATGAAAGATTTACTAATGCTCTCAGAGGCTTTTACTTGCGGTTGGTTGGTTGGGGTTTGTTTACTATGGAATCTGAGCACTTAAACCGATGTCTTTATCTTCACAACATTTCTATGAGATGATATTCTTTCCATTTTACATATGAGAAGTGGAAGTATAGGATACAGGCACAATACTAAAAGATGCAAAGATAGATTTATTTGTTTTATATGCAATTTATAAAGCATAAATTACCCATTTGGCTCCTTTTCAAGTAACAGTTCTGCAAACCAGAACTGGATATCCCTTACACAGAGAATCAATGCACTTTAATAAGGGTCTCTGATAAATACTGGTTTCATTAGTTGCGCAACAATACACATGAAGGATTAGTTCTGGCAGAGTTAAATTACAGTTCTCCAGAGCAGACTGTATTCTTTTAAACCATAAAACTATCTTCTCTTTTCTTCAGCTCCTTAGCCCGCTTTAAACACTATCACTTTTTGCCCCAAATGCAACATTAATGATACAGGTTGCCATTACACTACTCTGACCACATCGACAAAATATGACTAGGCAATGAAACATTCTTTCCTGAAAGCACATACCAATAGAGGTCAGAAACTGAAGTGATATTATTATGTTTTCCAATGGAAACAGCTCTCCTATCCCACAACAGGTCACAGTTTTTTAAGTCCAGTTACCAAACTACGGAGGTATTAAAATTAAGTAGGTTTAAGATATGTTACAAATTAACCTATGATCTTTTTCCCCAGAATCTTTCTGGTAAATGACAGAAGAGTTTCTCTTGATATATGTAACATTTATGCAAAATATGATGCTAAAATGTGGCAAAGCCATAAGCTACTTATGATGGGTTCCCATAACTGACTGCTAAACTAGCACAGCTGGTTTTGGAGGTTCAATTAAATCAATAACCTCCAGTTGGGAAAAGCTGGCCTTAGTGTTCGTAATGTCCTATATTTTTTGTAGTATTGACTATTGCATTCATCTTTGAAATATGCTTCCAAGAAATATGTGATGTGAAGACCCGTTGATTTAATCAAACAGGACAATCCCTGTATTCCTATGAGTTAGTCTGCAGGAATGTGATCTTTACTGAATCTATTTTTTTCTTTAGGAAACATTAGCATTTAACAATGTTTATGTGAACTTGGAAATTAAACATTTCTTACTATTTCATGTTGATTTGTAGAAAAGCTACAGCTAGGCCTTTCCTTTCATAAATGTGATTAACAGCTGTTTTTTGACTCAAAAGTCAGGAAAAAAAAAATCCCCATTATTTATTTAGCTAATTTCATTTAGTTGCAAAATACCACTGAGCATGCTTTTGGAAAGATAACTGTGAAGCCAATATTATAGTAATGTTTGTTGGTGTAAACTAGTTAATTCTAATTTTCTGTTTAGTTAATGAGAATAACTGTTTATTAGTAGAAAGGGACATTCAGGTGTAGATTAAATAAAAAAATAATTTTGAAACCTTGATAAAATCAAATGAAGTGCCAGACACAGGTGGCAAAATGTGTGGAAGCATGGCATCAGCTGTGTTTAGGGCAACTATTTTCTTCTTTTAAAGAGGAGGAAGAAAAAGGAAAATTAGTAAGTCAATCTTGGTTATAATTTTATATGGATTTATGGTAACCATTGTCCTTAAAACATTCAAGGTTTAGGGTCCATACAGAGCCAGTAATTTATCCAACTGGCAGGGAATGCAGATTTATTAACTTCATGTTTCATGGGGGCTTTGCCAGGCACAGCACAAGTGTACTGTGTGCTATTCACCTACTTGCTTCAACAAATGTAGGGCTTTAACCGTTGTTTTATGATTGTGCTGGGAAAAAACATGTCTGGTGTATGCTTAACAGCTTTGTGTCAGAGAAAGATATGTCTTCTTTTCAAGGCTTTTCAAAATAGAGAGACCTTAAAAATGTACTTCGCTTTATGAGCTCACAGTGTTCACACAAACAGAAATCAGACAGGGAAGAAGAGAAAGGTCAAACTTGCATAAAAACACTGTTGCATATGTTGACTGCCAGGAGAAAGAGCAACATGCAGCTGAACTGAATGCATTATAAAGAGAAGACAGAAGATGCTACTCTGGCAAAGTGAAATTGCTCTTTCATGCAAGCTCCCATGTGATAAGGCTCAGAACTACTATTTTCTTTTAAAAATGGAGGAAGCATAAACTAAAATGGCTTTTCATGCATCTGACATGATGTTCTTAACAACAAAGGCAAAAGGAGCTTTAGAATGTCTTTGTTTTAAAGGTCATCAAATAAATTTTCCTGCTTCTATAAGCAAAAAGCTAAATCTCCTAACGCTATCCTTCTAATGAAGCACTGCTTCTTTTTAAGAATTCTACTTGCTGCTTCAGAGAGGAATCCACCAAAAGTTGACCTCCTTATCTTGAATTTCTTATGTAATAGTAGCTAAACATGGCACCACGTGATTTTAGGAAGAAAATTCAAAATCAACCCATTTCCTTTGAAAAAGCCATTTAAACCCTTTGGGGAAGATATATGGAAGTATAGTTTGAACCTCATTTCCCCCCTCAAGTGATTTGGATTAATTGCAATAAATCCAGGCTTTACTATGCACAGAACATCACCTCTTTCACTACAAGGTCTGGACACTTTGGACTAGTCTTTCATTCTGTGTTTCTGTTATGGATTTAAAATCATTTTTAAATTTTTCTTTTGAATTTTTCTTTCATCTACCAACCCTGCATCTCAGAGGGATCACCTCCCCTCTCCTTTTCAACCGTGGAACCTGGAAAGAGACTGCATACCC
This sequence comes from Acropternis orthonyx, assembly GCA_035583155.1. NCBI lineage: Eukaryota > Metazoa > Chordata > Aves > Passeriformes > Rhinocryptidae > Acropternis > Acropternis orthonyx. The sequence continues at coordinate 9,410,507 of JAWWEU010000160.1, read as the reverse complement.
CACAGAAAAGAGTTCCACCTGGCCCCCTCATGAACTGCTAAC
>JAWWEU010000160.1:9353023-9410154 GCA_035583155.1 Acropternis orthonyx | reverse complement strand
GGGGGCCGGGGGAGAGCAGCCCCCAGGAAATCAAGTAAGCACCCTCTCCTGGGGGGATCCAACCACCTGCCACAGGTAAAGTTGATAATATGAAATGTAAAGATGCAGTGCAAGGTACTATTACTAATATAATTATTTTAATTGTAAATACAATTACATTTTCAGTTGTTCCTTGCTTAATCTTTTTATTTTTTTCCATCTCTGAGACAAATAAGTTTTTCATTAGCTTTAATCCACTCCTGTGAGAAGCAGTTCTTTGCTTCTCAGGTAATATTAAGGTATTGATGACTGAGGTGGACAGAATTATTAGCAGAGAGATACAAGCCTTTTATCTCTCTCTGTCTGGTCTGAACTCAAGGGAAGACAGCTCAGCAAGCAGAACTGTTCATTTTCCTAGGGTTATGAGCAATTGGGTTCACAGTTTATTTTCCAGTCCAGAATGGTTTTACTGAAAAATCATGACAGTCTATAGGCTTGTAGGTAATACCAGGAAAAAGAGCCACAAAATGCCATTTTATCCCTAAAAATGTCCCAGAATTGATTTTAAAAGCCCCCTCTATTCTGTTTCACTGGCAGGCTATCACCAATGACATTTTATGACTACACTAGAGCAGCTCTTGCACCTGGACATGATGGGCAGCAAAATAAGTCAATGCCATCAGAACTGTGGAGTGAAAATGGTGAAAACAGCAATGAGGAAATTATTCAAAACAGGAATTCAGGGTGAAGAGGTAGCTATAGTGTTTTCCTTTGAAATTGGGCTGTGTTTGACCCCACTTCTCTTCTTGTCCACTCTAAGGTAGTGAGAGTGATCGTGGAGCAACTGTGAGCTGGTGGAGTCTGAATTAAAGGAAAATACTGGCTTTGAAGCCTACTAGTCCACATGAGTTCCCACACCTACACTACACCTGGGACTAATCAGTGGATGACTTTTTTTCCTCCGGGTTTTCCATGTTGTTTCCCAGACAGCACTGACTTGAACTAATGCAAGCAGATATTTCCTAACCTAAATCTATATCCCTAAGGGTGGTAATTCAAAGTTGAACTAGTTGATGTAAATTAAGGAAGGTTTAATTCAAAAGGCTTGTATCTGTACAGTGATTCATCCACATCTAACCCTGGGATTTCTTGATCTCTCAGTTAGAGGAGGGGGTTGAGAAACTAGACTTCTTTTCTTACTAACACTGTCTCAGTGCAATGTGTGTCATGGGTTCATTTTTGTTCTGTGTATCTGACTTGATCATCTATCAGATGAGTCCATAGTAATAATAATTTAGATTTTTTTTTTGTTGCTGTTTTTTGTTACTTATTAGTTTCTACCAAATCCTTTAAAGTTTTCACATATTTATGTTTGTGTGTGCGTGCTTCTTTGTCTTGCTCTGGTAAAATGTTTTCTAACTGCATGTGGTGGCAGTTAGTGAAATGCCCAGGGAGAGGGCTACGTCAGTTGAAATTAGGATGAATTGTGCATGAAGCATGCATTTTCCTCATAGATATGAACTCAGCGTAAAAAAATAAAAAATATCTGTGCAGTCTCTCTCAATGGGAAGCAAGTGAATGAAAAATGAGAACCACTCTTAATCTGTATGATGCCTTAAAAAAAGCACACAGGAACCAATTCTGTCTTTCAGTCACAATTAAGGGTTGCAGAGCTACCCTAAGATCTCTGTGAACAAAACGCAGTATTCAGCTGTCATTCAAAAACTCAAGTCCTCCAGGCTGCCTGGTTGAAAGGCTGAGGTACAATCCAGCATTAGAGGAGCAACGGAGAAGAAGATAGCAAATAGACAAGTTTACTCACTAAATGAGCAGCAAAACCCCATTAAGTATCAAAAAAGATGACCATACAGAAGAGTAGACTAATGTACAGTTTTGCAACATGAGTCCTGATCCAGATTCAGTGCATAGCATGTATGCTGGATAAAACCTCAGAGCCTGATTTTTGCAAAGATTATTAAAGACTGTATTAATTGCTCTACTGCCTAGGAAACAATGGCAACTGAGCTCTCCCACTTATCCTAAAATAATTGGCAGGATCTAAAGTTGAATCCTCATAAGACTAGAGTTAGAGCACTGTTGGGGGTTTTAATCCCTTTTCTGGCACACAGGACAGTTCCTAGTCTTTGCTACTGTATGAGCTCCTGTGTGTGCTGCCAGTGTTCTGCCCCTCGGTTCTCCCCTTCTGAGTAAAAGGAGCATCTGCCAAGATTCTCACACACTTTCTGAGCCTGGGAGCCCCTCCACCTTGTCCCAAGAGCTATACAAAGTATATGGAGTGGCCATGGATATAATGAATCCAGACTGAATTATGAGACACTGTTAAACAACACTTTAGTTCTGTAACTCAAGAGGTGAAAGGTGTCTAATTAGTAAGAATAGCTGAACAGAAGGAAGAATGAAAAGATAACAATAATGAGGCAAGGGAGTAAAAAGGAAGCAGGTGTTTAGTGACACCCACAAAGAAAACAAACATATGAAAGCAACTACTCAGGAATAGGCAAATTCTAATTGAGCTCTTTTTTCAGTGCTACTATGCTATTGTAAACTGCTGAAGGGAAGGCTTTCTGAAGGAAAAAAGCATGGATTACAAGAGAAGAGGAAACAGTATTTATGAAGCATTTTATGATAAAAATGATCATCAGCCTTCCTAATGCAATCCCTCATCCCAAATATTAGAAATGCTTTGAAGTCTGATGGCTGTTCTCTCTCTTCTTCCTCTCCAAAAATGTGGTTGTCTAAAGATAGCACATTATCAAACAGAAGCATACTTCAAAAATTTTCAAATGTTGCCATAGAGAGTTTGTTTTCTTTCAAGTTATGTCAATTAGTTTTGCTTTTGTAATTCTATTAAAAGGAGTTTCTAGGTCAAAAATCAGCTATTAGGTGATTTTGTTGTGGTATACAACATGTACTCTCAAACATGGAGGAGCAAGGAAAACACAAGTTTATTTGAGATGATATTGGGTATCAATTATCCTCTAGGAATACCAGAGAATTACAAAAAAAGTTATCTCTGAGTAACTTTTGAACCAGTAAAACCACCTCATGTAATACACTGATTAATTCAGATGTCATCCTGGTGGTCATTCCTTATTTGTAAAAGTTGTAGAAGCTGAATGTTTTTGCTCTGGAAGCTCCTCGAAGAAGATACTATTTCTAGATAAAGATTTAAGAACCCTCAGCACAAATACTATCAGACTCTCTATATATTGCTTAGGAATAGTTAAAAAGAACCCTTGAAACAGAAGCACTTCTTTTTGCTGAGAAATGTATGCCAAATAATAAGTCTACTGTGGAAAAGGCTGTCAACCCAGGCACTGAAATCTAACTGCCTTGATGCTTTCCTAAACCGTGGTCAAACAAACCAGGAGAATAACAAATGTTTTGCTTAGAAGCATTTCCGATGTCCAGAAGCACCTAAGACTAGTGCTTCTGGAAGGTACCCAAGTACTGGGATGTGAGACTGAGACACCTGTTGATCTGTGCTGGCTCCATCGCTCTTGTTGCATGCTTGGCACATCTATCACCTGCCACCTGCATGTGTGTTCTGTAGGGGTGAAGAATGGGTGACAAAATCAAGTATAGGTTGCTACCTCCTTACCCATGCTTTCCTTGTAACAGGACAGAAGGAGGCTGTAGGGCCTCTCTTTACTCTGAGGGGGAAGGTCTGGCTGGCTGTGCTGCTAGGCAGACTGGACCACACCCAAAATATCTGGCGAAAGAGTGGTCCCAGAGATGTGCCCGATGTTTTGTATTTAGAGAGACAGACTCAGGATAATTAAATAATGGCATTCGAATCCAGTAGATACATACAGTTGAAGCAACTTAATTTAAATGATAAAGGTATGAATATTATGAGAGAAGTGGTGCTTATGAGAGAAGTGGCACTACTAGCTTTTACTCATAAACAATGCCCTCTTCAAGAAAATCTTTGTTCCCTTAGTTTGTCCTACTAATGTTTAGATTTCTGCTGTACTTGCATGTCTGCAGAACTCTGGTAGAAGGCTCAAAATCACATGGTTTATTTGCACTGTGTTTATGGCATACTAATCTCAGGCCTCCATGTTTCTTCTAATGTACTCATGGGAGACCAGGAAGACCTTTTTTTTATTTATTTTGGTATTCTGGCTTTGGTATATTATATCTACTAACCTCTGCAGCATTGTGGTTTGGCTTCTGTTACAGGTAGGATTTTGGCAAGGTACACACAGTAATCTGCACTTGATGTATTATGCTTTTCACACAAGAGAAAATCTGAATTCTGTGGAGAACATGTGTTAGTAAGCTGACAGAAAAAGCAAAGAGCATGAAATTCAGATATGTTTGTTGGTGTTTTGCTAATCCACTTAGCATAAAGCCAAGCACAGATATAGAGCCAAATGGGAATTTTCTCTGCATCAGATCATGAGCAGGTATTAAGGTTTGTTTTCTACCCTCTTCTACAGACTGAGTCATGATATCACACCAGGCCCACCTGGGGCCTTTATTTAGGAAATCCACTGCTTTTATAGGGGTGTTATTAGCCCCATGACTTTATTATGACTGCTCCATTTATGTGCAAATACAGCACATTTGAATAGGCCTTGTGAATGGGAACAAGATAGTATTGTGTCTCCTCAGCTGTGACATGGTTCTTGGACCTGTCTATGAGACGTCTCTGACACTTTTAAAACAAAGCTTTGGAACCAGGATCCTGCAGAGCAGGAAGCCCCTGTGCTCCTAAGCCAGTGCAGTGAGTGTACTGCAGAACCTGCCCAGCAAATGCAACAGTCAGGTGGAAGCCTCTGTGAGCCCTGGCAGAGATTCCAAGCACAACCTGGACACCAGGCAGATCTACGCTGTCACACCACAGATGGCTGAGTGGGTGTGGCACAGCCAAACTTCGGAGCCTGTGCAATTTTACGTATGGAAACTTAAGCATTAACAAGGTTAGGCAGAGGGTTTTATGACTAAGATCAATGCCTTAATATTGACAGCAGGCCATAAAAGGGAACTCCTCCTGTACACAGCCCTAAGTCTTGGCATTTTAATAACTAAAACATGCCATAGACTTTCATGATAAGCAATTTCCACCTCAAGAGAATGCAAAGGTAAGTGCCAAGTGTTGGTGCCTTGTGGGGCTGAATGAAGGTGCGGACTCCTGCTTCTGATCAACCGAAATCACTTTAATGCTAATGATCCAATGTTTATGTACCATCAGCCTTCATCTGGGAGGGGTTAAGCAAACGAGGCAGAATACAGCTGTAGGTCACACATCCACATTCGGGGCCGCTGCCACAGAACACACACGGGAACGGGAGGGCCGGGCTGTCGGGGCAGTGCCACCCACCCTTTCGGTATCCGAGTGGCGGCTTCCATTGCCCTGCAGTGGCAACATTTGAGTAGGGGTGACTGCGTGGGCATGGCCAGGAGTCCGCGGTGCCTCGGCAGCCATGGAGGTGCTGCCTGGGAACTGCACTGTGCATATGGCTAAAATTAAACCCACTTCGCTGCTGTGGTGGGTTTTTTGGGGTTTTGTGTGTATTTTTCATTTTTGCTTGGTTGGGATTTTTGTGGAGGTTTTTTTGTTGTTGCTTTTTGTTGGGTTTTAATTTTGTTTTAAATTTGTTGGGTTTATTTAATTTTTTTTTATTCTGGAGTGTCCTAGCACTCCTTCTATTAGTGTTTGGCCAGGATGCGGTTCCGCCCGCGATGCCTCCCTATGCTAGCACTGGGGCTTTCCCCCTCCCTGGTTTGGGTGGTTTGGGATGTTCTGTGGGCGCTGCCTGTACCTGGTGCATAAGGAAAGGTTTTTATGACCCTGCTGGTGAGCCACCTATGGGTGAGGGAGGTGAAGGAAAGGCAGTGCCATGAGTTCCCGGGTGGTCCCTTGTAGTCCTTACTCTGTGCGGTGCTCTCTGCAGTACCAACAGCAGTTTTGGATGCTCAGGCTAACAAGAATTCCCTATGGCATAATTACATTGTAAGCATTGCCTAGCAAGAATTCCAAATAGGAACGTTTTTTGTGTTGTCAGGTGGTGGAAGAGCTTCTTTGTTGGTTTATTTTGTGAGCTTTTATCCTAACGCGTGGCTACTTCAAACAAAGTTTCCAAATTTTGAATGTGAAAATAACATCTGGTTTGTTTTCAATACTGTTGCGAGCAGGAAATGCAAATAAAGTTTTGTATTTTAACAAAGCATTCTTGGATTGTCATTCTAATGGAAGCTTCCTACATCCCAATTATCCTAATGTCAGGCAGGGATTTGCAGGCTCTTGCTTCAACTGAAAAAGAAACAAACTTGCTAAACGTTTCAGTGCAAGATGTATCCGTCAGGATAATTGGACTTCTTAATAGCACTAACTAATCTGTATCTCTCAGTTTCTTTATTTTAAAGTCTCTGGGCGATACATAAAATCTCTAGTGCAGATTGTATCAGGCATGGACCATTACTGATAAACTGACGCTCAGTTCTTCACACATACATGAGACTGCTCCAAATCAACTGGCATGGGAAGTAAATACTGACCCAGAAGTGTTAGGAGTATCTGTAACGTTTCATTGGGGTGTGTCTTTGACTTGGGAGAGGATTTTTCGAGGCCCACATAGCAAAAAAGTGCACCAACGTTTCCTGTTGACTTTGCTTCTTGGACTTGTGTACCTATTGTGATTTGGTGTTCACTTTTTTAAAAGTCTCTGCTTTTTTGGTGTATTGTTTGGCTGATGACTCAAAATAAATAAGGAAGTCTTTTCCCAACAGTTCTGTATCACTGTGATAAACCTGGTGTGGTGTAAGAAATAAAATTATGAAGAGAGTGTTACATAAGTTTATTTTTGTTTATAGTAGGTAAAGTTTATGGTAACTGTAGCAGATAATACTAATACATTGATAGGGTTGTGTTCGCTTATTTCTAGACTTGTTAAGCTGTAGCATCTCATCTGAAAATACCTGCTGAACTCAGTGAGTGTGACTAGAAACTGCCACCCAGAAATTAGTTATAGAGCACTATGTGGGAAGACTTGCTGGTTTCTGAAGCAGGTATAGATATTCTCAGAAGATACTGACTTATTGCTTTGCCTTATGCACAGATTTTTTTCCCCAGAGCTTTTAAGAAAAGTCTACACTACTTTAACAGGTAGGATAATGTCTCTTTCACAAATAGAAAAAAAAAAAGAAAAAAATAAACAACAAAATATTTGGTTTCTGAGAGAGAAGGCTGAAAGCAAACCCAAAGAGTATGACAACAGGGCCAAAGAGCTGCTCTTTTAAAAGTTGAGAGGAAGTTTGCAGTTCGATTGAAGATATGAACTAGAACTGTTCAGATCATAATTTCTAAGGATTTTTCTTGAAACCTTTACATTGGATAACTATTTTGTTTTATTATAGCATTTAACTGTTGTGCAGATTACCTGACAGGAAAAAAAAACAAACCCAAACAAACAACAATAAAATCTGCCTTCACTGTAAAGTTTTCATTTGTGTGCATGTGAAATGTTTCCTTTGTGTATTGTCAAGATGAAGGGTTTGGTTTTTCACATAATCAAGTAATTTACTTATTTTCCTCCCTCTTCAGTCATTTGCATTTTGAATCATCTGGAGAAGGATGCTAAAATAAGAGGTGAGGAGGGCGATTGTATTGCCATAAATCAGATGTATTGAACAATTGGTTTTCTGGTGTGTTGCAGCATTGCAGTATGGCTTTACCAGGCTTAGAGAAAGAAATGTGATGACAGTAAGTGCTGGAGTACTCAGAGGTGGTGCTATAGACATGGTTTTCATCAACTTACTCTATCTCTTTAATGCTCACCTATGTGACACTGTCTCATTTCTCATTTTATAGGATAGGCATATTTGCATTTCTGCAGCTTCATTTATATTTATAAATTGATTTGTTTTAATACAGTTCTTTTCAAATTAATTGTGATTTTTTTTTCTGTAGTACCTCTTGTTCTTATTTCATTAACATGGTTGTTAATACTGCATTTGCCCAAGTCATGCAATAATCTGAACACAGATCACATAACTGAAAGTCTTGTTAGAGCACAGTTTACTTTACTCAAGAGAACACAACTGCAAAGGTCATAGTGCAAAAAGCATCCCAAAGGCTTGAGAGTTGTTCTCAGCCTCTGCTGCAAGAGGTATAACTATTTCAGCTGGAGACTTCAAGCAAGGAATACAAGACCTGTAGTCATATACTTATGCCTAAGCTCAACAAGTCTTTCAAGGGTTAACTTTCTTCAGCACGATTCCAATCCTATAGTTCCCTTGCTCTGCACAGCTGTGTTAGAAGTGTCTATATGGACAAGGGCAATTAAAAGCTTGGCCAGCAATGTGCTTAACTGCATGAAGAACAGGGGTTATATCATGATTTGCTGTTTAGCTGGAACTGTTATCTTTTAATAACATACCAAGTAAAGTGGTAAGAGGTAACCTGATCTGAACGGTGTAGAGCTTGTGACTACTTTCTCCTCTAAAAACCAACCAAACACCACAGCTTATTTATATCAAGAGGACTTCTGTAGAGAAATGCCTGGTATTACTAACAGGTGTTTGGAAGAAATTTGTGTCCGGTTTCCCAGATTCCTTTTTTGCATTTGTCGTAGTGCAGTAGAACTAGCCAGAAACAATTTTTTTAGTGTTTTAATGTTATGGGACTGTTATAGAAGAAAACAAAGTAATCATGGTCACAGGTGGTGAGGAAGATTGCTGGAGTTAGTGGTTATATGTGACATGAATATCAAGCTCAAAGTCACTGGACTCCTTTTGTTGAGATGCACAAATAGTAGAGCTCAACTTTAAAGCATAGTTTATAATATTGGAATCAGAGGGGGGAAAGGAGCAACAAGCAAAACAAAATTGTAAACCTTTGTCTTAGTTTGGCTGATTGTGGACTCCATCTGCAAAAGAAGCAGGTGGGAAACTGGTAATCCTGAACCAAGGAACTGCAGCAAGTCAATTATTTTTGCATGGTACAGACATGAGAAATATAGCTAACACCAGCTGCTTGCCTCCTGTAAATAGAGGCAAAAAAAATGAGATTAAACCTGGCCATCATTTCTAGTGTGGAAATACTGAAGCATCTGTCAAATATTTGACACTTACGAAACCAAACTTTGTTCAGTCTGGCACTGGTGGAGGAGCATCTGGTAAAAAAAGAGCAGAACCTGGAACAACTTCAAACAAAACCTTGCTCCTGGAAGGGGATTGCTATGGTAACTAAGTTAGCCTCATGCAGATGCTTGCTCCTCTTCCCTTTAAAGTAGCCAAAAAGCATTGAAGTGGCCCCACAGGACGTACAGATTCACAGAACAAGTTTATAATTTCTAGTAGTGAAGATACTTTGGTATTCTTTTTCAGACAGCTTACAAGTCCTTATATGCTTAGAAATTAGGTCTCTAATACTAGAATGTCTAAGGAGTGAAAATGAAAACTAAATTCAGTGTGGCGGTTTCCATGGAACTTGTCACTTTGGGAGTGAATATTGTAATGAATACTTGGGAAATCTTGGTGGTGGTTTATTTCTGCTGTTTAAAAGGCTGAAACATAGCCCAAGGTTTCCATTGGTATTTGAAAGTATAATATGCTGAGCTACTCGATTTGTTAATTTTCTGTTTTGTTTTTCTTGCAAATTATTCCTCTTTTAGCATAGTTGCATTATAAATCTTACCTTGAAAACCTTGTGTTGTATTGACAGAAGATGAAAGCATGAATATACTGTCATATTCATGACTTGCTGAGGTCTAATCTTAATTCTAAATGATGTTTCATGGGAATATCATTTAGCTAGAGCTCTCCTACCTTTTAAATGGAGCTAGAATTTGTTTGTCACATAAAGTTGTTCTGAGAATTAATTGCTTAATGTGATATGCTTGCGCCACTTCGAAAATGATGGCATATAGGTGATGATTGTCATTACCAGGTAATTATTGTTATTATACTGAGTTCTAATTAAAGCAACTATTGGGAGATGAAGAGGGTAGTGTCTGATTGCCCATTTTGATGTCAATAATGCTACGGTCATAAACTTGATATAATGTGGTGAAGAAGCAGCTCTGGGAATAGCTGCTACTATTAAAGAATCCCTTTCATCACTGTAAGTTAATGGTAAAATGAGTGTACATTTTAGCATTTACCCTCTTAAAGACGTGATAACTGTAACTATTATCAGACAGGCAGATTTTAGTATGAACAGAAATGAAGGGTCCTGCACATCTCTGGACAGGAAACTTGTGATCTCTGGCAGCATCTTGAGTTGTCTTTTGTGACCACAGAGGTAAATGGTGCTGAGTTGTGCAGTGTTTTTTGTTTCAAACAAAATGTCTAATGTATGTGTTAATCTAAGAGAATTTATTAAAAAGAATTATCTTGACAGCTATATGTATGAATACAAACAGGTAATTGTGTTACAATAGGAGAATCTCTGACTGCAGATCAAATACTAAGAGTTTAGTATCCAAGCTGGGGACGAATTTATGGAAGTAGATACGGTAAGAATAAATGTCAGATCTGTGCACTCACTCTTTCAAAATTACAGTATTGAAATTGCACAGGTAAAATTTTCTGCTCTAGACTGGGTGATTATTTAGTAATGTACAGCAGTGCAATTTCATCTGACACCATGAATTAACAGCTCCTTCAGCTTCAGTAGTGATGCAGTTAAGAAATAATGATAGCCAGTAAATACCAACAATATAGCTTCTAAATAGAATTTGTTAAATCCATATCTATGTTTTTTTTGCAGAAAATGTAGTAAAATCCAAACACCACAAGGTGGAGGATTTGAGAAGTTGATTCATTAAACCTTGTTATTTACATCCAGAGCCACCTTATAATTCTGATAATTGTCAGGGTGCTGAAAGAGAAGAATTCCTAGATCTGGAATATTTTGTGAGCTCAGTGAAGAAATGACTATTGTTGAAAATTTATTGCACTAATTCTTGATGGATCTTGTAAGTGATCACCCTAAACTAAGAAAGTGATTAGGTCTTTTGGTAGGTTTTTGTGATAGCCAATTTATTTTGATGCATGAAGTATAATAAAGGAGCTCATTTGACATGTACATTATTATACTTAATCACTAGATACATGGTAATTTTTCTTCAAATAGTAGTTCTGTTCTTTCATCTTGGAGCTCTAACATCAAGGGTTTGAAGAAGGACAATGAAGCTGGTGTAGGGTCTGGAGTACAAGTCTTCAGAAGAGCAGGTGAAGGAATTGGGCTTGTTGAGGAGAAAAGGAGACTCAGGGAGACCTTGTCCGTCTCTGCAACTCTGTGAAAGAAGGTTGTAGTGAGGGGGGGATTGGCCTTGTCTCCCAGGCAGCAAGTGACAGGATAAGAGTAAGTGACTTCAAGTTGTAACAAGTAAGGTTTAGTTTGGATATTTGAAAAGATTTCTTCACAGAAAGGATTGTCAAGCCCTGGAACAGGCTGTCCGGTGTAGTGGCTGGGTCCCAAACCCTTGAGGTGTTTAAAAGACATGTAGGTAGATGTGATACTCTGGGACATGGTTTAGTGGTAGGCTCGCGGTCTTAGGTTAGTGGTCTGACTCAATTATGTTACAGATTTCTTTCAGCCTAAATTATGCTATGATAGTATTTACACTATATTTATTAATATAGTCAAGTTATTTTGGCTGATTTCTGCTAGATCATTATAATGCAAGCCACTTTTCTGTGCTCATTTGTAAAATTCTTTTTTTAATGGGAACAATTAAATTCAGTTTAATTTTAATTTCTTTTATTTGACATGTTCTGCAATATTTAGTTTTTTGCCAATAAGGTCTTTGACAACAGACAGCTGTACATTAGTCTGGACAGCAAGCAAAGAAATCTGGACAGCACAAGTTTGCTGGGTATCAGTTACTAAAAGTTTATCATGTATTTTGGGGTTATTTTTCTCTCCCTCTGTATGGCAGGTTAGAAAGTGGTTTGAAGAACGTAGTTTTGATTTACATTTTATGTATTCTAATGTCAAGTATTCAACTTGTTTATGGAATGGGCTGCATTTCTAGATCCAACTTGTATAATATGGCTTTAAAGCAATCCTTGTTTTTTCTGAGATCTTATAGGCTTTCTTGCTTCTATCTGATACGAACGTTTGGAGCATAGGCATATCTCAAAGGACATTAATTCAAAAACTCCCTCTTCATATAGTACACATATTGATTAAGTTGGGTATTTTCCCTTTTCTAATGTGAACTGGAGGGTTGCTTGCAATTTATGTTGTTACATTAAGTGTATTATAAAGCTAGGTCAGAGTTGAGAGCTGGTTTAAACAGCAGACCTGGGTTAATTTGTTTGCCATCATTGCCTCTGAAGAAGGCAGATGCAGAAAAATCTGACAAAAACAACCCAAAACCAAAACCAAACAAAAATCCCCACCCCAACCTGTTAACTTTTTGGTCTGTTTTGCTAAGCCGTATCAGGCATAAAGGAGGTTTTAAAGCAAGTGTAATGGACTAAGAGAGCAATTCTTCCTTTTTCTTTTGATCTTATTTTCTAAGGATCCAGTCTGATAATGGATTTCAATTAAAAAAATAAAAATCCTACGGGAAGACAAATAGGTATTGTCAGTTCTGACACTTCTGAGTATTTTTGTTGCTTACCACTTACTATAGATAGTAATAAATTTTGGAAGGATAATATGATTCTGAAGTGTACTGATGTTTGAAGACTTAGTTCATGCTGATATTCTTGGCATAGGCCTCTGCTCTTTTACTCTTTCTGTATGTTTCCTGTCTACAGTTTTATGTGTTTTTACTTATTCCTACATGCAAGCTCAAAAGAAAGAAATAAGTTCTAATATTTTGACTCTACAGTGAGTTGTTTAGGAAACAATGAAAAACACTTTTTAGATGGAATAAAAGCTACAAATGTTCTTACAGTAGCCTGTAGAGGTCCCAAACAAGAAATGGCATCTTATTCTGGAAAGTTTTCTTATAAATAAATAGAATCTGGTGCCTAATGTTCTACTAATCTGAAGCAACAGTATGACTACATGTGCAGTGATGGGGAAGCTTGTTAATATGGTGGTCGGTGAACAGAGTTCCAGGCAGCAGAGAATGAATAACAATAGTCTAGTAGAACATTACTTCCTTTTTGCTCTGGCGCCTCAAATTGAATCACAGAAGAAGCAAAAAGGAACAAAAGGAATGTGGAAGGATTCCATCTACCAAAATCCCAAGAGTTGAAAGTGACACATACTTTTCTACGGAGAGGTGATTGTGGTAATGCATAATTAGGTATGTATGAATTCAGCATTACACTGGTTTAAAAAAAATCCACAAAAAAACAAAGCAAGACTACAAGTGCAGTGTAAGTGACTTGCCAAAGATCTTTTATAACTAAAATAAAATGTAGAGAAAATGGGAATAAGATGAAGACCTAGTTTCAGTTTGGAGGGTTTTGACCAAAAGGGAATTCTTCTCTCATGCTAGTTAGTGCTGAAAATAGCTCAGAGTAATGAAGGATCTGTGAAAGTTTTAGAAAACGGATATGAAATTTTAAGTTGAACTTCTATGTTTTCTCATATTTTTGGTTCAAGTCAAGCAATCAGAATTTAATTACTGTTAGACAACAAGAAAAGCATTCAATCAGTGGCTTCTGTGTAGAACACAGGAAAAAAATGCCAGTTTGTCTTCAGTTGTCTCAGTCATGTACAAAGTTGACACCTGCAGCAGTGTTAAAGGAGCTGGCATGATGAGAGAGGACAGATTTAGCATGAATATCATGCAGATTGTGGGACATAAATTTTACTGATTCACTGGTTTTGTTTCTAATGGCAAACTGCCCAAAGCCCAAAATGTACGAATAGGAAAAGTTTCTCTCTAATTCACTGAAAAATCAGCAGCCTGAGGACATGCTGATTTATCCTGTATGCTTCTGTTGCTGGTTAGTGCCATCTGCCAATACAGTCTCCTGTCTCTGGAATGCTGGTTCTCTAGAATATGTGTATCATGCTGGACTCTAAAGCAGATTCACATTTTTATACTGCAGATCAGGCATTTAATCAAACAAATTATAATTCCTCCTGATTTTAAGGTATTTTTAAACATAAAATTCTTTTAACTATGCTATAAAGTTTTAGAGCAACCTCAAAGGGATATTTTAATCTTAATTATGTAGGTGCTGAAGGAAACTATTAAAATTATTACTAGCTTCATGTTCTTAAATATCTTGTTTTCATCCTAGGTAATTATGCCAATACTACATTATTATATCACTTTAAACTGACAGAACAGTATTGACATCTTTCATGGTTGTGCCATCCAGAAGGACGATGTGTGCTAATTCTGAAGTGAATCACTCCAATAAACATGAACAGATAGTTTGTTGGTGCCTGTTCTCACAAACTACCCCTTCTGTGGGTTTCCTTGAAGTCTGACTGTTCTTAGTCATTAATTAATAAATATTTGCTATAACAGGCTGTTGTAACCTACAGACTGTTAAATGTCTTCACACAGAACAAGTTCAATTAGGAAAGGATACAACTCTGAGCACCCTGGTGAGTGTCAGTGTACTGGGGAACCATATACACACAAGGCTGGCATGAGGAAATTATTACTGAATAACCTGGTTGTCCTTTGGAAAATTACTGTTATATAAAGCTTCTTGATAGGAGTTGCTGTAAACAGGTTAAAATCCCCAAAGTCTTAGCTCCTTAGCTTATGTAAGTCAGAGTTGCTTGCAGTGTTATATGGAATGGGTTTTTCCTGAGGTTTACAATGAGAAAACAGCACCTCAGAAATCCTCTTACCTACTGCTTTGTAACAGCTGACTTCTCTTTCTTCTTGAAGAAGCCTCAACTGCTTTTGCACTATTTCCAGTCCAATATAGTTAAGGCTTGTCAAAGTTCTGAGATTCCTTTGTTGTGCCACTTCTAGGAAAGTAAAGGAATAGGGGGTCTGGACTTTTGGATTTCTCCTCCCTAGAGAGAACTCCCTCTTCTCACTCTTTCTGGCAGAGACACAACCCTGTTATTCTTTTCACAGGTCTCACCTGCTTTCCTGTCACTCTGCCTTAGCATTTCAATAGTGTTAAGCTGTCTCCCAATTCTGAAGAGTAAAATCCCCTTTATTCCATATCACTCATTATATTACTTAATAAAACTCATGTCTGGACAGTCGTCTAATTACTGATGGTCTATTTGTATAGTGGTTAGAGTTGCTTCTTTTCCTAATAGAAAAGAAGCAGTCCTTCCTCCTTCTCACCAAAAAAAGAAACTTATTCCCCTACCCTTTTATCCTTTACCTTAGATTGCTACTGTGCCTGCATGGCATCCTAACAAACAGATCAAATCTGAGTGGATTATTCATATGTTACCTTTTTTTTTTTTTTTTTTTTTTTTTTTTTTTTTTTTTTTTTTTTGGTAATAATGCATATAGTACTTTGCAGTACCTTATGATTGGTACATTTATACCTGATGTAGACTTTTGGGTGCTAAAGAAGTCCAGACATTGACTGGTGTTAAAAATATATGTATTCTTTGGAATAAATTTGCACATAGGTAGACATCTCAATCTTATATGCTAGGCAGGCTTAATAGATGACACTAACTTATTCATAGGATTTCCAACCTAATATTTAGAGGAAATACTTTAAACTGCTCCATTAAAGTACTCAAGAACAATTCAAGAACTTGGTGCTTTTGGGAGATGGATCTCCCTGTTCAGAGCTTTCTGTTACAGTATCAAGACATTATGTCTCAGCAAAAATAAGGTGGGTCTTTAATACTAATTTTACCTGAACTTGCTGAACAATTTATATGGGATACAAATCATATATAAGAAATGAAAAAGTTCTTTAAGAAGGACTTCACATCATATTACCTGGATGTTATGTTGAAAATTAGAAACATAACTTATGCAAAAGATTCTGTTTAGTAGAAATACCTGTATGGAAAATAAAGGGCTGTTACTGTAAGCCTAAAAAAAAATCTAGTTAGTAATGGGGCAGGAGCATTTTGACTTTGAAGTTTTTTTTATCTGCTAATCATGTGACTGTGTTTTTGAAGATGAGGACAGAGGAAAGATGACTAGTAAGGAGAGGTCATCTAAGCATGTTATTTGTAAATGATGTTTTCTTCTGTTGAAATCATTCCATCTCCAAAGCATATCCTTACCAGTAAATAAAGCCTTTAGGATGCAGAAAGTATTGCAGAATCTGGACAAGTTATGCTATTCCTGATTAATTCTTTTGTCCTACTACTTGTCATGAGAATACATCAAAGTAGAGCTGCTCTCCATTTGCTTTAGACATTAAATGCAACTGGATGGTGGAAAATTTGATAATACATGAGAAGTAAATGAAAAAAGCAACATTGTTTAGTTTACATAATTTTAATCAAGGATGCACTAAATTTAGTCTGTTGGGAACTGGGAGGTCACACGTACATTTCCAATTCCTTTTCCCTAAAACACTGCTTTCCACAATTAACTGAACATAGAGCAAATGTGTGGGTGTTCCTGCTTGGAAAATATACTGTTATCAGAAAAAAGGGCCAAATACTAACCAAAGAAAAGCTATACATGATGAAGGCACAGTGGATTTTTACTAACCACATTGCTGTTAACCTGTACAGTGTTATTTTTCCAACTGTATTTGTGTAGGTAATGCTGCAAATTCAGATTGTCTGATGGAAATAAAAATGCTTTAATGTTGATGCACTTTATCCATTAGTGAATTCTTTCCAGTCTCCTTTCTGGAGTCTTAAAAAGGCATAGTATAGTAGACTTTGACTTCTGAAATGTAAAAGTATTTCTCCTCTAAGGATGTCCAGAGGAAGATATCTACAGAAGCAATAAATTAGAATGCCACCATTCAATAATTTATTCTAGTGTAAGCTTTTTGGGCTTATACTTGAGAAAATAAAGGATTCACTGGCTTTATTAAGAAGCATGTTGATGCAATCTGTAAGAACAATCAGTCAGGGTCAGCTGAAATATTCTCAATTTTGATGAATTCTCTGGAAATAAGACTGACTTTTGGAAACACTCACTATTTAATATCTTTTGAGAGATGCCCTTTAGAATAGCATATAAGCACCTATGCATTGTGATTAGGAAGTTTTATTTATCTTTCACAATTTGAATAATACATTGTCACTTAAATTGTTTATTTATACTCCAGACAGTTAAACAGAAATGATTGGGTCTAACTGAACTGCAAGTAACTACTTTAGGAGAAAAGGTAGACTGATAGTATTTTACACAAAACTTTCTAAACAGAAGCATTTCTTCATGGAACAAAAGGATAAAAAATAACTTTAAAGAGTCCATAAAAGCTATAAAGTCACATAGAACTTGACTCTGACAACAAATGCCTAGGAGGTCATAAACTAGGAAATGACTAAACAACAAATGTTAGTGTTTAGTTTTTAATCATTGGCATTTTCTTCAATGGTTTGACAGGGAACATTATGTATCTGAGAGTACTTACTATATGGACACAGCAAGAGGGAGAGCTTGTATACAGTGCTGTGCTTGACTGAGTGGTGTTCAGTGACAGTCCAACAGATTAGTAAACTGTGCTGGTTTTGAAACAAACAGAAATGTAAGATGAAAAAATTAAAATCCTATGGCAACTTTCACCAGTACCAAATCAATATCACTGGCAGATATTTAGTTTTCACTAAAATACTTCAGAGGGTGAATTCTACTTAATGTACTAATTTATTCCTTATTGGTGCTGAGCAGAAAGCTGGAGAATTTTTGGATCTCGTACAGCAGTAATAGTAATCTTTCCTAAACCAAATTATTGTCAGGTTGGGCAGTATCTGTGGGAGAAGGCGTGGGAGAAGAAAGCCTAAGGTTAACAGCAAGGAAGATAGTGGCTAGGAGTGATGGACCCTGGCATATTGCTGAGGATGAAATGAGAGAGATTTGAATGTCGAATGTTTGAAAGCCACCGCTTAATTCATGGACTTGTGTTTCCCTGCTTGTTGAATTGTTTCATGGGTTTGCCTCAGTTGTTCTTGCATGATGATATTCTCTAGAAAGTTCTGTATTCCCTCATGTTTTTTCTCCCTTCCTCTGATTGGTCGGATTGTGGTGCATTGCAGTTTAGCCCTGCCGCTCCCCTCATTATCCTAGCTCCACCCTCACATTTGCATTCCCCTCCCCCAACCCTTTAAATTATTGCCCCTCCCTGAATAAATTGCTCAGTCTGTTGACCCTGAGATTGAGTCACGTCCCTTTCTCCCCAGAGAGCCATCAAATGGTGACCAAAGAGGGACAGGCTCAGAGTTGCTAACGTTTAGGAGTCTGCCGGGAAGCCCGTGGGGAACAGCCGTGAGGGAAACTGGTGACCCCGCTGTGGTGGCAACGTGCGGCTGAACTGAAAAGGAAAGTGCACCATACTATTCCTGCCTGGGTGGACCAGAGGTGAGCAGCCATGAAAGAGGCCCTTTCCCTAAAGTTCTTGATATCAGCAAGGTACTGGTGCCCTTCCACCAATTTGCTTTTACGTGCCTTTGGTGAGGTGCAGGCAACCTTTCAACTCGCTGCCAACATAATGAACTATGTAGAATGGAATCGAATTGGCATACTGCTCTGGGAAGCAGCTACTAGGGGAGACTGGAGGGCAGCAGAAGTGTTAGAGCCATAGAAAGATGTGCTAGAGGTTTTGAAAAATCAAAGTGCTTTAAAAGGGCACCCAGTAAGAAGTGTCTCTTGCCCATGATGAAGGTCGTTCCTTATGTGGGGAGGGACCATTTCAAAATGGTGGAGATGTATTAGACAAAGATCTTGTACAAAATGGTCACGCCCTTGGTAAACAAAATGGTGGGACCCGTAGGCTGGGGCCGCAAAATGGCTGTGCCCACGCACCAGTCACACAAAATGGCGGCACCCATGTCCTGGCCTTGCAAGCAAATGATTGTCATATTGGGCAGTATCTGTTCAAAAGACATGATTTCATACATTTCTATTTATTCACAGGTAACCATGTGTAGTCTCAATTTTCTATCACTTGAACAGACTCGCTTTTCAGTAGTCATAAGGCCTTTACAAGCTTCACAGTTTGAGTTCAGTAGTCCTGTGATTGTTAAGACCTTTATTTGACAGCATTTCTATTAAAAAAAAAAAACAAACCACAACAAAAACCTTAATGGTTCTTCCTGGCTTTTGGTAGTCTATCCCATTTAATATGTGATTACTTTCAAGAATAGCTTGAAAACCAGAAAGGCACCTACTGACAGTTTTTAGACTTCAGTTTGTCAAAAATGATCAGTATATCCCCATTTTGTCAAGTTATAGCTTCAGAGATGGTTGGACTATTTACTGTAGGCAATAAAAATAATAATAATTAAAACAAATCTTTATCAGATGCATTAGAAAAGCATGAAATTATCTGTTGCATCTCTTAAGCTAGAGGGAATGGTTTAGGTTTTAGTAGCTTCCTAAAGAAAAATGAAAAATGTAATTATTATGCAACTTAATTCTTACTAAGAAAAGGCCTTAGTCTTGAAGATGAGACCTTTTCCCAAATCTACTGAGTTTGGAATGAGACAAATGAGCAAGGCAAGTGGAAATAAGACCTGGTCAGCTAGGACTGGAAACCCATCTCTGATTTGGACATAGAAACCTGCATTATCTGCCCAGGAAACTTTGCAATGATAAACACAGATAAATGTTTATGAAACAGAACTGTGTAATTGCTTTCTGGCAGAAGAGTAAACTAATACAATAGATGGATATGTGAAAAGCAAAGGACCTGGTGCATATTAGCAATAAAAATAGGTACAAGTGTAATAGAAATTTGCAATATATTTTAACAGTTTAGGTAAACTGTTACAGAAAAACAGATCAGTGAAGGAATATTGAGAAGATGGTGAAAAGTTTGAAATGTTGGTGGGCATTGGAAAAAGCCTGAACTTTGTTCCCTAATAGTGACTTCAGAAATAAAGGTTTCAGTTTTCCAAGGCTCAGGCTTGTTCATTACCTTAGAATTGTTTTTCTAAGTTCCTCATTTAAATGATGTGTTCACTCCATTGTTAATTATCTGTGTTTTGCAGACTGAGAGGTAGTAGTAGATGTAAATTTTATTACTCTACTAAGTGATTATCAGTTAGCAGTGATAAAAATTCAAAAGCTAGTTAAAGCCTCGCATTTAATTAGTTTGGTATTCATTTTAATATGGCAAATGTCTTTCTGAATGGAAAAAAAATTAAGAATATTTTTACAGTTATTTCTAGGATAGCGCCCTTGGTTCCTTCTGTTTTAATTAGTATTATGCTTGTTATTTCCCCATGGATTTCATTGACTAGATCTAGAGTATGTAGGTTTTTGAAAAACAGAATTCTGAATGTGTTGTTCTAAACTTTGAGAGGATGCAAGGGACTACTTGTGAGCTTTGCTCCGTAGGTATGCTAGTACTGTCATGGAGAGGAGAAGACACCAGTCAGGTAGGCAAGTGAAATTTCTGTGTTCTAAGTTCCTTTGACCTTTGGTAGAAGTCCCATCTCATTCTTCCATGTGCCATTTGGGACAGCTGTGTGCCGTTTTCTGTGACAGTCACCTGTTATGTATTGACAGCATATTTCATATATTATATTTATGTATATAGCGTATTTCATATATTATATTTATATATAGAAATATAACACTGGGGTAGAGTTTAACAAAATAGGAAAGCTTTACTTGTCCACATGTTTCATGTTGCCTCAGCTATTGATTTTTCAGCCTCATTGGCCAAATTAAAGAGTGTACTAATTTAACCTAAAATAAAGGTTTAGATACAGAAGGATCTAAACAGAGAGAGTTACCTTTCTCCCCATATTCTTTCCTCAAGGAATCTCTCACCCTCTGCCTCTTGAATTAATAAGAAGGTGAGATTTGGGTACAGCTGGCAGAATCTGCCTGAATTGGCCAGTAGTGGCTTTTGGATAATGGCCGAAGATGTTTAAGAGAAAGACAGCTGGTGTTTTGGGCTTTGGTTTGGGTTTTTGGTGGTGGTTGTTTTGTTTGTTTGTTTGTTTTGTTTTCCACTTCTGCAGCAGGAAGTCAGGATTTTCCTGTTGGGGAAAGGTAAGGCTAAATGAACTGTGTAAAAAGGCAGTGATTGCATCTTTCTACTACTTGAGAGCAATTAAATGTTTTTGACATTAAAATGGTATGAGAACCAGTCTAAGGGCAAAAGATGAAATCCTGTTTTAATTGTGATGAGGCAGGAGAGGAGACATCTTTCTTGTCGTAAGGTTTGCTTTTAAATAATGTGGTGTGTAGGCTGTGTAAGAATCCTTTAGTGATAAAATGCAGATCCATGATTTTTGTGCAGTTGAGACCATACCTTGTGAGGTGCTAAATTTGGGAAAGCAAAAAAATTTAGTTTTATTTGCTAACAAAATTTAGAAACAGTAATACTGCACTGACTTCAGCAGAAGGATCATTGTAACTATCCTATAAGGAGTCCAAGGTTCCTCGCTGCCTAGGTCATGTCTACCATAGTGCTAGATCATGAGTGTTAGTCACTTTCCGCAGCTCGCAATCATTAATGTAACTAAATACTGGGAAAATATTTTGGAAGCCTTAAATGTTTCAGAGAACTTGAAATCTAGGTGCTGTAGAATACCTGAGATTTCTGAAAGGTTAATATGTGGGTTGTAAATAACTGAGTTTGATCCTTCTAAGTCTAGTTCTGAACACTTGTAGAACTGCTGTGCAGAAGCAACAAAGAATATTTTTCCTTTGAGGTCTTCCCACACCTGCATATTATTTAGAACAAGACTGTGAAACCCTTGCTGTATGCACTTTTAGTTTGACAGTAATGCTGTGTGTGTTCATCATATGTATGTATTTCATAGAGTTCTTATGAAGTAAATGAATAACAGAGTGGTATTTAGTAAGGTTTGTTTGCTGGGCTTATTACTTAAACCCTCTATAAATTGCAGTTTTGTATCAGGGAAGAGGGAGAGTTGCTGAAATGTCAGTTACTCAGCATGAAACTCCTGGGAGACAGGATTTACAGTCCTGACCTGAATCCATGCAACATCTCTGAATTCTGGATTGCCAAAGTGCTGTCTTGTCAGTGTAAAATAGCACTGTGCTATCAGAATGCCAGCAGCAATAAACATGTACTGCATCTGTCTCATGAATACTAAATTGACATGCAAAGTTCAGATAGAAAGTTTCACATGCATCAGTCATGTTTGCTCTTTTTGTAGCGAACTCTGGGTTCCATATGCAAGCACTTAAAAATAAGCTTCCAATGGTTAAACTGTATAAAAAATATTGACATTGGAGACAAAGTTCTTGGAGAAGTAAATGTGATGTTCAGTGCAAACTCCTTCATTGATCCCAGATGATATCACCTGAAGATTGAATAATTAAAGACCCACTTAACTATTTTATTCAAAATTGCTCTTGTACCACTCTCTCTTGCCTCTCGGTAAACTCCAAAGTAATTTAAAATGGCAGGATTGATAGTGGATAGTAGTGGCCTTACTGCTTACATCTGTTCAGTTAAATTAGATGCACTTTGGACCATTCTCAGAGTGAGAGAAGCTGGCCTGGAAAACCCTCTGTCTGTATTATGAAACACTCTTACCCTCCAGCATAAGGAACAGGTGGGCAGAATCCAAGCTGATATGTGTTTTCTGGGAATGATCCTTGTTATTTGCTGTCACCAGAACCAGGGAACTGTTTAGCGGAGTGAGATTTGCTACATGGAAAAACTATTTGAGACTTAAAAATATAACAGTCAAAACAGGTTTCAGTGCCCATTAACAGTGCAGTGTCTCATTCCTGGCACTGCTTAATTTGCTAGCACAAATGTACCTTTGGATAGGACTCATTTTCCAAGCTAGGAATCTAGTCTAAGATGTTGGGCTATAGTTGATAGAGAAAGCACAAAATAATTCTTCCTATCCTAACCTCTCTGAATTTCCCACTGAATATATAAGCACTGCATAAGGAAGAACTGTGCACAAGTAGATGACATCAACCCTTTTAATTACCTGTGCTACCTTGGAGAAGATAATATCTGTACAGGAAGGTTAAGTAGTAGTTTGGAAAAGAAAGTCAGAAATAGATAACAGAACTGTGAGAGGCAGGTTTAGAAAGAGTTGGGAAAATTGTATGTGTGTAAGATCTGTTAGAGAAAAGCACAAAGATTAAAAAAAAGTAAGGAACATATATGTGGAATGTTGGAGAAGGAGCCTCTAATGAAAAGCAAGGCTGTGATAGATCATGGAGGAGAAACAGCAATGGAAAATCAAAACAGAGTATTACAGCAGTGTTAAAAGAAGGTAAAAATAAATGGAAAGGGAAGACCAGAGTTTAAACAAACAGAAAATATGAACTGGCTTAGTAAAATTTAGGTATTTAAAAGTGTGAATCTCTCCAATTTAAAAATCATGTGTTTGGAGGACTTTGAAGAAAAAAAAAAAATCTCACCTGAGCCTCTATGTAGCAAATACTTTGTAATTAAGTTCTAGTCTGTTGGATTAATATTCTGACAGATATAAGAATCCTTGCCTCATTGCATAGACAGTAAAATAGAAATGTTCCTTTCTAATAGATATATAAAGCAATAAGGATATTTTAAAATTCGTGTCAAATCACTCCATGTAAATTACCTAATCAGATACCATAGCTACATAACGTAGTGTTAAAAACAGCAGAATTACACCATTGCAGGAATCAGCTAACCCTGTTCCAGATTACAGGGTTTTATAATTACAATGTCTCTTCAACAACCTACTCCTCTTCATGCCGTCACATAGCTTTGGAATTGTTACACACATTAATCTCTGTATATGTTTCAACCTCTTAAAAATTCGTGTGTTTCAAAGATTTTTTTCTAAAAATCCTTTTTTTTTTTTTTGTGGTGAATGCTGATGCTAGCATGTTGGGTATGTGCTAGTTAGTGTAATGGCAAGACAGGCTGTATTTATCCTGGAATACTGAAACCATGAATTTAATCAAATATCTGAGAGATCTAACTTGCTTATTGCTAAGTCAGAACTATAGAATAAGTTTTTACACCATTACAGGCTCTTTGTAAAATACATCTTTTTTCTTGAATACAAGGCTTTATGCTATTTGAAAGAAATCAACTAAACTTATCCTTGCTCTATGGTGTTCTCTTGTGTTTCATTAAAATTCTTCTTTCTAGATGGAAAAGAGCAAGTATTTGTCTTCTATTTTTTTCTGTGTGTTAGCTACAACAAAATTTAAGTAGATCCTGTAATGATTTTAATCAAGGAAGAGATTTTAAACATCCCTGCAGTACCAAAGACACATGACAATGGACAAAAGACTGATAATTTTAACATATGGAAATTTCTGTTTACTATTAGTCAGATTCATCTTAAATAGTAAAAGGAAGAACATGTGGGGTTTTTTGTAGTGGCTGAGTTTAGTTGATCTTCTTTTTGCAAGTATATGAAGTCTTGTTAAGATACATTTGTTGAAATGTCTGATGCCTTTAGTTCAAGGCTGGCAGGAACTCAGTTCAACCAGCAGTTGTCACTATTGTTTTCATATGGAGGAACTCAGTTAAAAACCAAGGCTCTGATGGTTGCCTTGTCACATTACTGTTCTTTTTCTTCTAGCTTTCTTCTGTGGAAGTGAAAGCAAGGGGGACCTGTCAGAGTTCAGTACTGTCTGACCACGTTCCTTTTTAGGTATTCCATGCAAGTATGGTTTAATGAATAACTATCAAGTTTATTTATTTGATGTATTTGGAGTTTCAAGGGATTTTGATTTAGCACAGTGATACAGCAGTATACTGAAATCATAACACAAATGTAATATCACAAGACCAGTACCTGTGTCTTCACATGATGCTGGTTGTCCACAGTCACTAGAAAGGAATCATTGAATGGTCTGGGTTAGAAGGGACCTTAAATATCACCTGGTTTCCACCCTTCCTGCCATGGGCAGGGAAACCTTACACTAATATGTAGGTTTAAGCCAGCTGTCTTCAAAGTTTTCTAGTTGTTAAATTTTTAGAATTTATATTGGTATGAGCCATGTATGCGCTTTGCTATCCCCACTAATTATATCCAGAAAGGCTGTTCTATAACCAGGAGACCCCACTGGTACAACAGTATACCTAAAACCAAAGGTTACCGCTAGCCCTCCTTGCATTGAGATAACTTCAGCTTGCTTTATGGTAACTGCTGGTCATCCTTCACATTATTCTCTAAGCTTAATATTTTTGCCCATCTCCTCTTAGCTGCTTTCCATCATGAGGATGCAGTCACATTCCACCCCTTGGCTCAGACAAACACTGAATGATTGATTAGTAGCATCTCCCAGTGAGCTTAATACATTCATCATATAAGTGACCAGTCCTCTTAAAAAAGCAAATTCTGCAGTCTTAGTAGTTCAGAGTTACTTTTGTTGACTTCAGAGCAGTACTTGACTCCTCACTATTTGTACTGACCTTCAAAATATTTTGGGGGCCCATATAAACAAATATTTGGCCAGCATGGAAGTATCTAATGGAAGGTTGGTGTCCTAACAGAGATACTCTGTTTAGTAGAATTAGTGTTACCATAACAGATATTTCTGGTTTGATAGTGCTAGGGTTTGGGGTTTTTTCTGTAGTGCCTTGTCTTCTCTAAAGGCTAATGTAATACATGAAACCTCTGGTTATATTTCAAACAATTTGGCAATCCTAAAGATTGAAGGTGTCTGGAAACCCTTACATTTATATCATGGACCTTTCAGATTAAGAAAACATTATTTCTTTATCATTCTCCATTCTTCTGTTTTACAATCTTGTTGAACAGGAACTGTTTTCCGTATCAAAACTGTGACTATCCAGATAAGGCAAAGATCAGCACTCTTTGGGTTCCCCCCTGGCCCTCAGAATACATTTCCTCTGTTCATTCACAACTTTTCTAACCTCACAGCTGACATGAGCCAGCAATTCACAAAGCAAAGAAGTGTTGATCGGGAAAGGAATTAAATCAAAGACCTGCTCAATTTCTGGCTAATAGGTTCTGGTTTTTAGCTGTTTTTTCTTAAGTTAATTTCCAACCAAGAGTAGAGTCTGGACAAGAACCCAAAAGAAAGTACCAGCAAGGGCTGGCAGAAAAGCTACGAGTCTAGCTCACTGGTGTTATGAACATAACACTGACTCAGACTGAAACAGTTTAGCAGCAAAATAATTACGCCCTTCTCTATGGAAAATATGAGGGAGTAAAAGGATGTTTGGCTAGATAGGAGATTAATCTGTTTATACAATATGAGTCAAGTTTCTGTATCTGAAGGTGACCTGGGGAAGATGTGTCTGTGACTTAGCCTGAGTATGGCTGACCAGGAAAATTCTCATAAATATTTGCTTCACAGGAACATAGGAAAGGGCAACTTCGGTCATAGTCCTTTCTCTCAAAGTAACAAACCACTGTGCAGCTTCATTAGAATTTGTTGGTTTGCTGAAGTCAGACCGTTTTGTACAGACCATTTTCAGTTCAGCAAAGCTGAGGTTGGGCTCTGACAGATTCCTGCTGGGTTTCTAGCTGGCTCTCCTGCCTTAGCCTTTGGCAGTCTGCCTGGCAGGTTGACAAGCAACAGAGAGCATGACAAACTAGGGATTTCTGGCAGTTGTGCTCATCACTCCTTGAAAGGTGAAGCTTGCAGGCTTTTTAAGGCTCATGATTCTAAGGCAGCTTGGTAGGTGGACTACTCCAGACTTAGGAGCTGCTTTTCTTTTTAAACTGTAGTATAAGAATATAACTAGTATGAATGCTGATCACAGATGACAGCTTTTTATATAGCTTTGAAGAAAGACAGGCAGGAAGAAATGAAGCCAAAAGTTTTTTTCTAACATGCGAAGGGGAAACCTTTCTTGATTTAAGAAGAAAATAAATGCACACTTTTTTTTATTAAATTAATATATTTTTTGACATTGCTGTCCCTCAATAGCAAAGTCCAAAGTTAAAATTGCTATATATTACCACAGTAAGACTGTCTTAATGAGCTGCTGCATGTTTTTGTCAGTAACTGAAAATCAGATATTCTAAATCTTGTTACCACATGTAAATTGGGAAATTCATATGTGAAGCAGATCAAATGAAATGTAGAAGCTTTTTTCTTTGGTGCTTTCCCTGTCTGATATCTTATGTCACCAGGTTGTCCTGTTTTGGCTGAACATGTTGAAGGGAAGTGGAAAGTAACAAACTGTGAAGGCTTTACAAACTACTCAATAATGAAATGTTAGCCTGACTTCCAAAATAAAACTCTGGCATCCTCAAATAAGTTGTCAGTGGTTATAGATCAATCTAGATGTGGCAAAATATTATGTGGGCTCTACTAATAGGACTTGTACCACCTAGTCTGATGGACATTAACCTTTCTAGTATCATAGTGAGTTCAAAATTAGGTTTGGTCCTTTGGAGAGAGAATACATCTCATCCTGGAAAACACAGCCCCCTTACCACCACCATTTTGCTCCCCTATTCATACATGGTATCATTATTGTTCTGTGGTCTCATGTGTCTCTGCAATTGGTGTTTCCAGTGTCTGAGGTTTCTCAATAAAGACTGACAGAGCACACAGAATGAGGATTTTTTTTCTTCAGAGCTAGAAACTCTCTGCAACTCTTCCTTCCTTTTCTAAGGTTGCACTGGGCTTGCTCTCTTGTTTCACTCCTGAATGATGGTTCAATTGAAATGTAAATGTATTTTGAGCATTTTTTTTCTAAGGGGGATTTGATTCAGGCAGATATCTCAATTTTATACATGCATGAAATATATGCTTTAAGAGAATAAATTTGCAGCACTATATTGTAAATGTATTTTTAAACACTGTTAGCTTTAATCACGTTTTATTCAGGTACCTGCTATTTCGCTAAGCACAAGATTTCGGTTCATTTCTTAGTGTCAAGCTGGAAGTGCCCATGAACATGGTATTAGCATTGCAGGAGAAGTGTTTTCTTTCAATATCATTCTGCAATCTTTATCCCATCTAGGATGTACCTCATACAAACCCTTCTTGATCACCATTCTAACTTTCCTTTCCCCTACTAAAGATTGCCAGGTCTGGCTTCTTATCTTGCCCTGGAGCTCTACTGCAATTTCCCATAATATTCCAACCATACATCTTTCAATTCAGTACAAATTGGCAGTGCTGCTGCAGTTAGCATGCATATATCTTTCCTTTCTTCTGCCTTGTGCTGCCGCTCCTTCTGTAGTGTATCTCTACACCCTTTTCTGCCTATAGGAATCCATCCTTTCTATAGACTTTGTTCTGAAACTTAAGCAGTTCTGTCAGTTTCCTGATTACACCCGGCCTCACAGGCTGCAGTTTGCTTCATGTTTCTTCTTAGATTCACATACTTGAGTTCCTCCTGTCTTGTTTATTATGTCTTTTGCATTCTCAGAGAAAGGATCTTGATGCAATTTGTCCATGTCTTTTAAATGATCATTCTTAAAATCCTCTTTTTCACTTTCAAGCCATGGCCTCTATTTCTTTCTGGTTTGATAACAGTTATCCATCAGTGGCTTTTCCCCTTAGTAATGTATGTCTCCTTTTTATCCTTTAAACCCTTTTGTTTTATTTCAGATCCAATGTGTATAGTATCTACTGTGAATAGCTAATATATGTCTTCTTCTGCTATTAGAATAAGTGGATATTTCAATATAGAAAGTTTAAAATCAAAACAAACAAAATCCTGAAAAGCTGTTTGAGCTACATTTTCCTTAACCTGCATTTGTATTTGTGTCCTCTTTATTCTCCTAGCCATCTTTTCAGCTAACAAAATGACAGGTTTTATAAAAATCTATTTAATTGCAAATTTGTGTCTCCCACAATATTAGCAGAATTTCTATAGTGTTACTATAGAAAACAAATTTATTTCTGTGTGAATAAAAAAAAGAAAAAACTACTGGGCTTTGTGCTATTGGATCATTAAAATTTATTTGAAATGAAGCAAGGGTCAAAAGTGAACTTAGGTTTAGCTTGATCAAAAGCTGAGCAAAGCAGTAAACTCAGCATATATGGTCTGGAACAACAGCTAATGTGTGGTTTATGCTAATTTCAGTGATCCCACAGGAATATTGCACTTCAGGGTAACCACGGACAAAATCTGCTAGGTATATCTCTAGGAACATGGTGGAAGATTATACGTAGACCTGTCCCCATAAGTGCTCTGATTTAAATAACAAAGGAAAAGCCTCAAAGAGTGTAGTTAAAAGTTTACTTCTCCTACCTGACCTGCTAGCCTATATGCCAACCGCCTTTCCAACTCTGCCCCAACAGGGATTTCAGTTGTTTCCACCCACCAGAAGATCAGCATGAAGACCAGAATCTAACACTGTACTCTGTTCTTGCATTTGTTACTGCGCAGTGATCTTCAAAATCTTGTTAATCCCCTCGGGAACTCATTCCCATTGTTATTTTTTTTGTTATTATTCCCTTGAAGACCATGGAATCTGAAGAATCATTTTCTGGTTCAATTATGTCATTGGTTGTTTCTGGACAGGCATTGTCATCTTGCTTTTCCTTAAGTTTCCCATTTTCAGTGTTGTCTTTCATGCACAAAGCTTTCCCTGGTGCATAATCCAATAGTCATCTATTTCGATTCCTAACATATGGATGTGGAGGCTTGCATGAGGGACTAGGAGATCATTGTCTGTGGTGGTAGAACTAGCTCAACAAGCAGTCTTTTTCTGGGCTCTCCTTGTGTTACTCCAGTGGATTGAGAATGTGTTGGTTTTTTTTTTTTCCCCTATATAATTTTTTGGAGCTCCTGCTCCTTACTCTGTCCAGACATGGGGAAAAATCTTGCAACAAAAATAATTGCATACATACCCTACATGTGCAGCAAAGATCAGTGGGCTTGTGAAGTTCAGTTTTACACACATCAGTAGGACATGTGGTGTCATCTATAAAAGTCAGTTGGAGGTGGTTATTTTTTAGACAATGGAACTCTGTGTGTTTCATAAAATGGATTTTAAATTGTAATCCAAGTGCTGTTGTGCTTCATAGCAATTGCAACAGGAATCTCGGTTGGCTTCCTAAGATGATTTCTGCTGAAATTTTAGATAGAAGCATAATTGCATAAGTCATATAATTGCATGTTGCCCTCTCATATGCATTCAGATCTGATTAAAATAATCCCTTCTGCCATCCTGTTTGTATATTCATAAAGGTCAAACGTGTTATTAGGCCTGACTATTCAGCTGCAGGATATAGAGGACTTTCTACAGCATCTCTAATGTGATATGCACAGAAGCCTTTCTGCTTACAAAATGACACCTATTGGTCTCAAGGGTCACAGGCACATTTTTTCTTACTTACTTTGTTGCAAGTCATGGTGCCAAATCTAGTTGAGCCAAAGGATAAATTGTGAACCTGACTAGAAACCTGCAGTGTTGCCTTCACAATGTTCAGTGTTGAAATGCTGTTAGTCTTGAGTCAATTATCTCTTTTAATCTTTACACTTATGTTGCATTCAGAATACTTGCAGCAATAATTATTTATGGGGAAATAGATATAATTTCATTTATGTTACCCTCTTTAAACAAATGGAGCATGGTTCTCAATACATTTAGTGCAGTTTATTTGAATGCTGTAGCTGCTTTCTCTGGGCCTGTGGCCCAGCTTGCAGCTGCCAGGGTAACACTTGGACATGTAAACCTGTCAGTCCTGAAAGATACTAAACACGGGAAGAGACAGAGGTTTAGATTCAGGGCTGGTCTTGAGAAGGTCTGAATGTAATTTCCAGATCTATAATAGATTCCCTATATTATTAAAAAAAAAAATAAAAAAATTGTTATTCAGTGCCAGAGTGCTCTCTTCTGTGAAAAGGCAAACGTTTTACAGTACTGCTTGCAACTTTGTAGTCTTCCCTGGTGTCTCTTCAGGCTTTTCTATAAAGGGGAAGCCCATGTGGCACTGCTGCTCTCTCTGTACCTTTTTGTACCTTCTGACCAGTATGGTCAAGAGCTTCCCAAATTAGATCAAGGTTGATTGTTGCTTTAGAAAGGATAAGAAACACTTGATCAGACGGACTTTTCTACTAAAAGAGAATTCTCAGAGACTCTTCAGTAACACAGATCCAAGGGGACCTTTAGATTTCTTCTCAGTGACTCTTGCATAACCAAGATCTGTTAGCAGCTACCAGCACCTGGATAATCTGTGAAGTGAATTAGTGTTTTCATCCTATTTTCTCCTGTCTTGCAGTTACCTTCTCCTCTTAATCAATAATGCTGAGGTTATTCAGTCTCTGGGCAGGTCAAGAATACAACAATATTGAAGGAATGTGGGTGAGGTTAAAAAGGCTGGATGATGGATTATATGCATATTCTTAGTCAGGCTTTAGTTGGCTTGTACCTTTAAACACCACCTATCATGGTTATTTTATGAATTAATATACCCTTTTTTAAAATTTTAAAATATTTTTTTTAACAAAACCCCCTTCAGAATTCTGTTCTTGGCTCAAAGTAAAACAGAATAGTTACACTGAATTAATATGATACAATGGACAGATGAGACCCTTTTAATTTCTTACTATTCTATCCCCTTGTAGTCAGAACCATGTGGCACTCTGGGGAAAAGAGTTCAGACAGTGTAAAATAAATTCCATCTGGCAGTCACTTCTCCCATCTCTACATCCAGAACTCATTAGAACTAAACAGAATTCTTCAAAATTAAAATGAACTTTCCTACTTAGTGATTTTGGATCCATTCTTCTCTTTATGCAGGACCTTTTACATCCTTCAGATGTAACTTCTCAATTCTTTAAAAATTAATGAAATGGGAAAATTGGGTGCATTTCTGTTTTCCATCTCTGTTAGCAGTTTCTTTTGCATGGCTGCACTACTGATAAACCACAAACTGCTCGTTCACAAGACTGAGTCCCACCTGAAGACATTTGTTGTAGGAACCTAGTTTTAGCTTACATTAAAGCCATGTTTATGATCACAGTATGTGCAAAAGCTGAGGTAAACACTTGCATTTTAAAAGCCATTGGAAATATATACACAATATACTGGTCTTCAACGAAGTCTAAGACATACAAACCCTTCAATGTCACCTATTGATATTACAGGTGTTAACTACCTGCCTACACCTGTACAGACACCTTTAGAGAGTAGCAGTTATCCTATCTAGAAACATTGTGATTAAACAAAAGCAGACAAAACTTTATTAACTATCCCTGCCTTCCCTGTTTTTCTTCTCCCACTTTAACAGAATTTACTAGTGTTTTCTTATATCTAAGATTCTGAGTTGTGTAACCTTGGATCTGATTTGGCAGGGCAATTGCAGCTGGTCAGGATGCTGATATGATGCAGGTTGAAGTACTGTCTTTAATCTCATTAAATTAGTGGCCATGGAATGAAATGGCAGAGAGCAGACAAACCAGGATGTTGATGGGACATTGTAGACACATGTCCTCTAAACAGAGTTAATGTCTATCTACAGCAGGATCTTAGGGTCAGTGCAGGGGTTCTGTCTCCTGAAAACAAAAAAAAAGGTGCCTGTTTTCATTTGTTGGTCTGGTCAGTCACACATATAACCTCTCCAGTTCTAAAGAATATGTTAGGATAATTCTGCAAAGAATTCAACCTCTTGCCTTCTAAGAAAAAATTCTTAGTAACTCCCTGTCCACACATTAATCCCTTTCATACCGTAAAAGGAACATCCTGGCATGACAACTGCTCTGATGCTTTTCCACTGTTCAGGACAGGGCCTGTCTAGGCCCTTGACAAACTGTCAAGCATTGATCCATCAGCCTTATGGGATTACAGCAAGGCATGTAAACCCAGTAAATCATTAAGCTTTGATTCCTGAAAATGTGTGGCTTGGTTGTATTGCTTGTGTTTTAATTTGGGGGAGGGGGTGTTGGTTTTTGTTTGTTTCTTTGTTGTTTTTTTCCATTGTCAGATTATGGGAGGAACTTGAGCAATATCCTAAAGAACTGATCTTTTCCTCTGCTATTATGCTACATGGAACCAAATTATCTGTGCTGACTTTAGTTGCAGTCCTGAATACTTATAAAGAGCAGTGGCAAATCTTTCCGACCTTTAATCGCATGGCTCTTCAGGATTTTGCTTCATCCTGTCTAGCTTTTTCCATTATCCATTTACTGTCTCTGCTTCAGTACATTTTCCTCTTACTACTTAGCTTTCTTTAGCTAAATTATGTTTCTTCCTGTTTTTTAAAGAAACTTATCTGTCTAATGTTCTAGCTTCTTAACTCTTACATAAGTCAGTGTTGTAAACAATTTACTAACAAAAGCTTTTCTTTATTTTCCTGAATTCTTGAGGTTGAAAGCAAAGAGGACTTGATATATGTAAAAATCAACTCTGTTATGGATATAAATAGTAGTCCATAGAATAGGTTATTCTGGTTTTGGATACTAATTTCCCTTAAAGGATAGATAGTTCATGAGGAGATATCTCAGAAGCAGTTACTTGTATATAATGTGTGTGTGTGTGTATATATATATATATATGTAGCAGGTACTTTTAAATAAAAGTATCAAATAGAGTATTTTCTAGACTCTGCATTTTTCTCAGGGTTGGCATTATATATAATGAGAAAGAGGTAGAAGAGAACAAATTCTAGGGATAAGTCATAGTGCCTTCATATGTGATGCAGTAGTTTAGACCTGGAAATGCTTCTGCAACCATTATTTGAGGCAGAAGCTTCTTTTCAGCTCGGAAAAAAAGGGTCATTGTTTTGAAAACATTTTAAACTTGGATGCACTACCTAAACTGATTCTGATCCTACACCTTCTAGAAATTGTTTCTATAAAAGCAGTGGCTACTTCCAAAAGGAAAGATAACCTTTTGTCATGTGAGAAGGATGTGCCTTCCCTTGAAATATGTGCAATGCAGTGAGACCCCAAAGTATTTGTCAGCTGACAGAAACATCACTCTCTTCTGAGAACAGAAATGCAGAGTAAGTTGTTAAGGATGTTTTTCAAAAATGCAAATAGGGTGTTTTGAACTCTTTTATATTTGACTGTATTACTCTGAGGCTGTTAAGGGTTTTAATTTTGTAGTTACCCCACCTGCTGTTTCATTATTAAAAACTTAGCTCTGATTAATCAAAAATGTATTCTGCAGTCAGATCACACATATCTATAAAATTTGTAAGCATGACTGTACTGTGGAAGCTATTTATGACTGAAATAATTTTAAAAGTTTCTGATATGTGTATAACTGTCTTATGAGAAAGCAGTATGGCAAAACAGTGTTACACTTATAGTCAAAACATGATGCTGCAGTGAGGTAATTTGCCTCTATTTGTATAAAGCACACACTCCCCTACACACTAGATGCAAAGGGAGAGTTCATGTGACAAGTTATTTTCATGAACATTTAGAGATGTAGTATACCAAAAGAGTATGGCTGACAAAATGGCAAAAATAATGGAAAACCTTGGCAAATGCCCCTACATCATGTAGTTTTAATGCATGCAATTCTGTGTATCTAAGGGCAACTGCCACTGAGAAATTTCTTTTAAAACACAAATACTGTATGAGGAAGGTATTAATAAATTTTCACACTTGACTTAGTTCAATAAACCTCTTTATGTCAGAGTTCAGCTTTTACTGGCTCCCAATTTTGCTGAATACTTTTCTCCCAACAGAAGGTGTGATGAGAACTTCTCTCACAGTTCATATTTTCCTGTAAGTCTTTGTTTGATATCTGTAAAGCCTTTACTGTAATGTAGCCTAATTTAATTCTTCAGTCTCTTCATAACTCTGCTTGTGGAATTTATCCTTCCCTGGCTTTTGTTTTTACAGAAGCTAGCACCAGAATGTTGCCGTGTTTCTGGATTTCTGTTCCCTGCTGCAGTGGTTGGTAGCTTGTATGGGAGCTCCTATTAGGTTTTTTTCATACTGATACTCACACCATATTTAACAAGTATATTGAGGTTGAAAAATGACAGCAGCTCTGCAAAACAAGTTTGAGGACAGTGGTGTCCGGAGTTGAGAGGGACAGAAAGTAGCAGCAGAGGAGTTCACACTAAGGACAATATTTGTTCCTTTTACTTTTGCAGTACAAATATTAGCAGTAATAGCGTAAGTAGATAAATTTTTTAGAGTAATGATTTCGCTGCAGCTGAACAGTGTAAATCACAGTTTTCCCTAGTCCATTAGACTCAGAACAGAATGAAAACAGTCTCATGTCTGGAGCAACTTAGAGAAACAGTTAATTCATGAGGAATATATTATAAGAAATCTGTTAAGATTAAGTTTACAAAGCAAAATTTCCAATCACATGAGTTACATGTTAAAGAAATAAAATGAACTTGCTTTTGAGAGCCCAGACCTTAGCTGACCTTTCTGGTTGCAAGGCAATTAGTTCCATCTATAGTGCTCTGGCTGTATAAAAAGCACTGGGGAATGGCAAAATGTAGAGTGGAACTTAGTGAAAGTGAATGGAGTTTTTAAAAGAAGGAAAAAACTGCTAAAAATAGGAGTGCACCTCACAAGATCTTATTCTAGTCTCATGTAATTAACGTCATCCTGTAACAGGAGAATTGGATCCAGGTATGTGTGTCTCAAAGCTCTTCCTTACCATTGCAGACTGCATGACAAGGCCATGTGAATATTTGCTCACTGCACCCCATTAATCAAGGGGAAAAGACTCTCACTGACAGGATTTCTCACAGCTGCTTCTTGCACAGCTCTTTCTCAGTGGTTTTCACAGCAGTTTGATCCACGGTTACAGAGCCGGTGCAGCAGCAGCTGAGGTGGCTGAACTCCTCAGAGCTTGCAGAGCCTGTTGGTGCACTCCAGTTGCTGACATATGCTAACAGCTCGATTGTTCCTCTGAGGACCAGGAGGATGCTAGAACACTTATTGAGGCAGCAGTTCAGACCAGCGTTGTACTTTGTAGTTCTGTAGGGAAAAAGGCTGGGTAGAAGTTGAGCAACCAGAGGAGTGTTTGGTCTGAACAAAATTCCCCACAAGAACAGTTCTGGTCTTGTAACCACTCCTGTATGTACTGTTTACCTCAAGGAATGAGAGTGTCATTTTCTGAACATGTTTGATCTAGTAAGTTGAAGACTAGTACCAAGCTCCTGGAACAAGTCATCCAGCTCCAGGTAGCTAACCACGTATTCTGACTGTAGTACCATTAGAGGAAGGTGCACTGTACTAATGTATCTGGCCTTTGTCCACAATTGATATCCCAGTTCTGTCTTTGGCAGAAAATGGGGCTGACTGGAACTTCGCTGTCAGTATCTGAAGCCCAGTGCTGAGTATAAGCAACATAATTTAGCATTTTCAGGAGAGACTAAAATGGACATTAAGCTTCTTGAATTTTGTTTATGAGTTATGTGCAATCTCACATTGCCTGCCTTTCTCTCCTTTGCTCTCACAAGACGGCCAGTTACTCTAGACAAGTCTTACCAAAAGAAAATTGAATTTCATCAAGTTATCAGCCTCCTTTCTTATATCCTGTGAATGTGGTGATATAAGAAAGGATTGAATCTGAAGCTTTTGGTAATAAGTTACTGAATGAGACATCTTGGAGGGATTGAATCTTTTAAATAGCATTGAAAGAAAAAAAGCTTTTAAGTAGTGTAAAGGTATACCAGATTGCTTTCAGGGGAATGTGTCATGATACATGTGTGGTGCTTGGCCTGTGCAGAAAAAGGGAGTGTTGGAATTTAGCATGGAAACATAAGAAACCTGAGAAACTGTGGTTCAGTCTAGCAGTGGTCATTTATGTCATCTGCAAAGATCAACTATGAGACCAAAAATGAGACATGCTTGTAAGATTTTTGTTGTTTCCTCATGTGATATTTAAGGTTCTGAGTTTTGCCTGAGCAACTGTGTGCATCGTAACAGGCAAAAGGTTGCTTTCACTTAAACTCTTTTCATGAAGATCACAGGAAAACCTTGTAATTCATGATGCTCAGTGATTGGTTTTGGGTTTTTTTCGATTGCAAGGACAGTCGGCATCAGTATGAACCAGGGCTATACAGATATCATTATTTTAAAGATCTCAAGAATAAGCAAGATTATTTAACCATTTAGTTGACTTGAAGTATAAAAAATTACTTTTACTCATATCTTTCTAGAAAGGGTTTAACATAAAAATACATTAAACACCTGCAGAATGTTGTGCTCATTTTCTGTTTATCCACACAGTAAGTATTGGAGCTTTCAGTCTAAGAATACTGTCCAGACTGTTTATGGTTTTGAGGTAGTGTTATTTCATCCCTCTTGGTTAAACATAAACTCTTGTATTTTAAATTCTAAGAGCTACAACTTATATAAGAGAAAAGAAAAAGTTGTTCTGGGAAATATGTTTCAAAGGGGCAGCCTGATCTCAAAGGGTCTTGAAGAGAGGGCATGGGTCTTCCTGTTGTTTCTTCTGACCCTGTTTTACTTGCTGATGCTTTATATCCTGAGGTAATGAGTAAAGGAAAAGGAGTAAAGGGATGAGTTAGTCTTTTTAATTCAAAATCCAAGTGGAACTTCATGACAAGAAGACAACAGGCTACCCTTGCTGTGCAGTTGATCAATAACACATCTGCCCAATGGGGGATGAAACCAGAATAAGATTCAAATCAAATTGTACCTTCCTTTGGATTCAAACCAAATTGTACCGAGTCTTCAAAGTCACTCTGACTTGGAACTTGGACAGATATTTGTGCATTTTAACTTAAGGTATAAAATTTAGTTAAGAATTTGGTATTTTCTATTTACTTAACAGAAAGAGACAAGTTCCTAATCCAGAATACTGACACTTAGGTTTTGGAAGCTCCATCTATTTTATCAGGAACCTGTGTATTTAGGTCTGAGGCTTAAAATTGAGAAAGTTGTTCTGTTTTAACAATGTGGGCACACATCTTTAAAATCTCAGGTTTTATAGACAGCATAAAACAAATGTGGTAAGGTAGTCAGAACCACAGCAGTACTGGGCAGGGGGAAAACAGGCATGAGTAGAAAATAATTTGCCTGGAATTAAGGAGAAAATTGCATGGGCAGTAAAAACAGAAGGTGTAGAATGTTGCTGTCCTTTTAGTTTTTACCTGTCTCTTGAGTATAGAACGTGTAATCTAACAACTTGAGTTAAATACAGTGACCTGGGGAAAAATACCCATATTCATTAAAAAGCAGTGAATTACAGGCTGACAGAGCAGTTAACATTGGAAGGGGACATCTGGAGATGATATATTCCATCTTCAATGCTCAAAACACAGTCAACTTAATAGCAACATTAAATTTGAAGTGAAGAATAACTCATTTTCCATCTAATGCATTTACTTCTGGCTAAAAATCTATAAACAAATAATGCAAACTGTTAACACAGTTCTGTCTTGTATACCACCTGCTTCTCACCTGTGCTGAAGGTCTACACTACCTTTGGCTCAAAGAGGCTTTGCAAAGTCAAACGGAGCCCAAGTGTGCGCTTCTATACAGTACCAAGGCATTTCCAGTGACTGCATGTTTGTGGTGGTTGGTAATTTTTCATGTAAGTTGCTAGGAAAAACACAATAATATGACTGGGTTTGCCTCATTTCTTTACCACTGTATTATAGTGGTAAGGAAATAGGTGATTATTCAGCTATGTTTTGCCCACGTTTTGTTTCCATAACAGCCTTCTGCCAGTTTGAGTATTGTGCATAGCAGTGCAAAAAAATTTCCATTTATCAGATCTCTCCTGTAATGATGCAAAACAGTGTGATGAGACAGGACTATGAACTTATTCAGTCAGTATCATTATTTCTAATTGTTCTTTGTAACAAAGGAAGACAATCTTTTTCTTCCAAAACGGTTCAATATGCTGTTGTACTAATGACATTCTTGCTCCTAGTAGATATTCCATGCACAAGGTTCCTATGGATAAAATTCCATGCTTCTCTCAAAGCAATTCTCCTCCAGAACCAAGCTGTGCATGTATTAAAGATAAAATTTTATGACTGAATTTTTGCTTAGAATGTTGCTTAATATATTATCTGCATTAGTTCAGAAATACTAATAACACTTTACAACTCAAAATTAGACTGTTCCTGGCCTCAGTTCTATTATCTGGGTTAGATCGCTTGAGTAAAATACATGTATTGAAATTTCTAAAGTGTGTTTTGGCTAAAAGTGGGATATGGAGGGCATTATGCATATGTATTAAAATTCTTTGTATGTAAATATTTGACAAATATGAATAGCAGGTCCTCTTATGTGTGAACATTGCAGCATATATTTCATTCAAATACACATACAGAGATCATGCCTATTTCATCAGCTCCATGCTGGCAAAATGTGAGCATTTAATATTCATTGCTGCTCTGTGATTTAGGATTAGATACTATTTTGTGGGAAGATGGACTGAATTCAGATTCTGCAGTGCTAGGTGAGATACGCAGAGGATTCTGCTTTGCATTTTCTGCTCCACCTGGTTGTCAGTGCATCTCAGTGTGAAAGATGTTACTGCTGTGGAGCAATGCTTTATCTGGCCAGTGAGAGTCCTCACCTCTGCTTGGGGAAGCTAGGCAAAATTTGGAGAATCTTTGCTATAAGCCTCCAGGAAACCACTTCAGACTTTATTTTAGCACTAGGATATCATGAACTTCTTACTCCCTGAAACTAGTGACACCTTTCCGAGTTTCCTTAGGGGGACCTCCATAATTTTAAAGGAACCTTGAAGTTTAC
The DNA here is from genome assembly GCA_035583155.1 of Acropternis orthonyx. Lineage (NCBI taxonomy): Eukaryota > Metazoa > Chordata > Aves > Passeriformes > Rhinocryptidae > Acropternis > Acropternis orthonyx. The sequence continues at coordinate 9,370,605 of JAWWEU010000160.1, read as the reverse complement.
AATTCTCCTATTTGGCACATGGATGAAGAACTAAGTTCCAGCCAGACAAGCTCTGCCTAGACTTTTCTTTATATATGGTTGTATTTCTGGTAGCATAATAAAGTATGCAAAACTTCCTGTATTATTTGATACAAAAGGCATTTGTTAGTCAGTCTTAGCCCTAGGACCTTATCAGATCAGGAAGGAGGAGTTTGAACAGGACCCAGTATGTGCAGCATATTTAGGTCGTTCTGTGATTACATTTCTTTAGTCCCCCAACTTCCTAAAATGTCTGTGGGCATAGTTTGTAACTAAACCTCTAATGGCATACGGAATGCAGGATACAGTAGACTTTGATAGGTATAATGTATCACTGAAGGAGTTCTCCCTGCTGCTTTCAGTCACAGGCTATGAATGTGCCAGACACAGCTTGATATGTAGTATTTGATTTGATTCATTACTCAGCCCTCTAACTGTAGCCATATACAAAACAGGTTCAGAGTAATATTCCTTGACTGAAAGATTAATGCCGGAAGGTGGATGTAAATACAGTTATAAGAGGCAAGGCAAGCTGGTAGAGCAGCTACAATCATAGAATCACAGAAGGGTTTGTGTTGGAAGGGACCCTAAAGATCATCTTGTTCTATCCCTCCTTACCTCTCCCCACCTTGGACAGGGACATTTTCCACTAGATCAGGTGTCTCAAAGCCACCTGGTCTTGAACACCCCTAGGGTTAGGGCATCCACAACTTTTCTGGGCAACCAGAGGTTGCCTCACCACCCTCACAGTAAAAGACTTCCTAATACAATAAGAAATGCTTGAATTTTCTGTTCTTTCTTGACAGTTTGCTTGTTCTTTTGACATTGAAAACCTGACCCAAATGTTAGGTTCCTGTGTGACATGACATATGTTTTTTTGTAGTCCTCAAAACACGGAAGGAGGTTTTTTAGAAAAGTTTGACAATAACATGAAGTCAGGACAAATACATTTACTCAACATAGTGAAGCAAGAGTCTATTGCATGTGTTCTCAGTCCATGTGAGAATTTTAAGAGTTAGGAGGGAATCCAGTGAAGTGACAGCAGAATGTCCTGGCTGTGATTAGTAAGTCTTAAAACAAGTAGGAAGAACAACAGAAAGCTGCATAGCCTGGCATAAAACAAAGGGAGCAGAGTGCGCTTCTGTTCCACACTGTAGGATGTGGTATATTTAGGAAACTGGTGAAAAGTTGACAAGTGGGGAAAAGAAGGGGAAAAGAATACCAGTGGAAGTCTAGGCAGTGTATATTTCCACAGGTGAAACATAACAAAGCTCTATGGATATCAAATAGAACAAAAAATAGAACCAATTGATATTGCAGATTGCAGAGAAAACGACATAAGTCACACTCTTATCACCTCCTCCCACCACCCCTGCCCAAACAAAGCAAAAAAATCCCTGCCTATACATCATGTGTCTAATGACTGCATTAAAACATACAGATACTTGTAAATGAAGGATGCATTTAAATGGAGAATGGTCATTTGCCACCTTGAGGAATTTGATTTCACACCAATGCTTCCCTCTCTGTAATACAAAAAATGCCAAAGTCCCACCAAAATAATGTTGCCTTTTATTTTCAAGAATATTGAAAGGAACAAGAAAACCCAGAACTGAAATAAAAAAAAAAAAAAAGCCACTGTTTTGTCAATGTTAAGAATTTGTCAGAGAGGAAGGAGTTTTCTTGAAGACCAGTCACTTATAATCTTTGGGATTATGACAAGGTACATCCACTCAGAATATGAGTCAGCTGTGTTATGATTTCCCTGAATGTGTTTTAAAAGATTATGGGACGTTCCATTCATGATAAATAGGAAAGAGCTGAAAGAAGGTACATGAGACATATCTTTACAGTGCTAATCTTTAGGTAATTTTTTTTGTTAGACTCTATCCTTTGAAACAGGTATGAATAATGCAAGAAGGTAATGCCCTGAAAGTTATTTTAGATTCTGTGTTTTAGTCACTTTAAAGTTGTTAATTATCTTCTGATACCATGGAGGACTGGTGCAGAGAATCTTTCATTCCAACAACTGTTCACCAGCAATCTTCACTGTAAAAAATTTAAGTCCCAACATTTTACTGGTATAAAAGGGTGCAGGTTTGTTTATTTCAGTGGCATTAAACAATTCTACACCATCTAAAGATTTTACAGATTATTGTATATAAAGCTGTGTATTAGAGCCCTTACATATTTCATCAATTGAAGATGATAAATAGTATCAGGATGTATTATTACATTTCTTTAAAAACACCTCTCAATTCTTTAAAAGCTTCAGCTTATTTTCAAGTAGTGGGGACTTTGTGATGCTAGGGTAAAAAAAAAATTCCTTTGAAAAGATACTTTTGCTAAAACCAGAAAAAAATCTATCAAGAAAAAAGAGAAGAATACAAAACTAAATAAAATACTATGAAGTCAGTAGAGCTGTGTTTTTAAGCTTTCTTTGTCTCCGAGGAAAGAAATTCTGGAACAGAATAAAAATTCATACAAACAATCAGAAATTACTCAGGGAAAAAAAGAGAATTTTTTTTTTTTTTTTTGAGAACAAAATTATTATGATTGAGGAAATAAAGTAATGGAATTGTTAGTGAGGGTGTTAAAGAAGATAGAATGCTCCAGAGTTCCACTGTGCAGGCAAACATGGGAGGTTTCACAGGTCTGTTGCAGATTAAGTCAAGTGTGGTAGCAGTCTAGAAAAACCCTTTCAAGCAAAGAGTAGAAAAAAGTTTAACACTGAACTAAAACATGGAAATAGTCGGGTTAATACAAGGAACTTGGACTAGTCACACATCCCTGAGAAGAAAAGGGTAATAAACAAAGTATATTTGGAGGAATTATTGGTTGACTCACATCGTGTCTTTCAGCACAGTTTGATCTGTTCATTAAAGTTCAGTAGGGAACACCCAGCTAGTTTTGACTCATTGCCACAGGGAAGTGGTGTTCTGACTTAGTGATATTTTTATCCGATTGTTGGTGTGGCTGGTCTCTGCTTACTTGTTAGTGTAGCTGACACTGTTTATCATTATTATTTATCACCACCCTGTCAGAAACCCCTGTTGTGCCTGCCATACTACTAAGGAGAATAGAGAGATGCTGTCTGTCCTGGAAAGTTTACAGTTTGTGTGCTGAGGGGAAAGAAACAGGTGACTTTAGGGTATGTAACTTATTATCCTGAAGTCCTTAATGAACCACACAAAAGAGCCTGTTTCTCCTCATTAGCCACAGAGGGGTTCTACAGTGATGAGCTCTGCTGTAGGATCTCCACTGCTGTGAGTTAGGTGAGATGGGTATCTCCCAGTATGTCACACTTGAAGCCATGATAGGATGTCATGGCTCACTGGTGCTTAAATCTTTAACAGCTTTATATGTATGTCATGTTTACATGTATTTAAGAGAAGACAGTTGCAGACAATATGTCAGAGAATGACTGCAAGGAGCATAATCAAGATATTTACAGTAGTATTCTGACAATGAAAGGGTGACAGTGTGGAGTGTCTATGCTTCCTCTGAGTAACCTTGAGCACTGGCATGAACTCCAGGCAGGATCTGTTGGACTTTCCTGCATCAATCTTTGATCTCTGTGCTGTTGCATACATTTACAAGCATTACAAGTTACATAGCGTACATTTTTATATGCTGGGAGTGTGTGTGGGAGGGGTTGCGGTTCTATGTTTTTGTTTGTTTCTCTGGTGTTTTTTGTTTGTTAGATTGGTTTGGGGTTTTGTGTGGAGGATTGTTTGCTTTTTTCCCTTGAAAGTAAAGGTCTTGACAGAAAAGGTTCTTTGATACAGTAAAAGACTAATATGAAAGTAAGGGCTTATATGTTCCTTAGGGTCGTTATAGGACCAGTGACATCTTCCTTTTGTTCAAGAGGAGAAACCTTGCTAATCTTGACAAATGCAGGTCCCTCTGTGGCTGACCTTGGTGAGGCAGGGTAAAATAGGTAAAGCCAGAGTAAAGGAGAAGAGACAATGTCAGCAACCTAATCAAACCTTCAGAGGTAAGAGGATCCAACAACAGATCTTCAACACAACCAGCCTTGGGACAGTGAAGCCTTCTAAAGCAAGTTGGGCTAAAAAGATGAGAACTAACACATATTAATTGAAGTTGTATGACTCCAAGACAAATATATGGACATTTTAATGCAAAAACTAGTTTAGCTACTCACATGCTGATTTTATGCGTGCTTTTCTTCTAGAGTTTTGCTAGTAGACCTGTCACTGGTTAAGTACATAAAACTTTTTTGATGCATATGCATCAACATATATCATAGACTCATTAAGGTTGGAAAAGACCAACCACCAAGACCAACAAGTAACCAAACACAACCAGGTAGACAGAGAACAGAAGTGTTCTTCTCTGTATTAACTGATTACCCACACTGCAATAAAGGAAGGTGTATGGGAGAAAAGGAGTTGGTTTGAGCTTTTGGGGGTGAGGGAGGGCGTGTGTTACACTTGCCTTTACACAACCGCGCAGAAAAATAGCAGGCAATAGGCATAGATTATTTTGTTCCATTCACTTTTAAAAGAATAGCTTTATGGGGTAGTGAAGAGTCTTGGTAAGACCTAGCATAGAGATTTCATCAACAGAATAAATTTTTCCAGCAGTACAAAATTTTGGTTACAGTGTAAACAAATAGGGAAAGAAAGATTCTACAGTGAGGTATAGCTATGGTGCAGCAGAACATGCGACCTGAAGAGCAGTATTACAGTAACACAGCCTAAAGCACTTGCTTGCATTTGTAATTCTAGAATACCTGAATGGCAAGGACTCTTAGGATAGATGGCATAAAAGCTTGTAGTAGCTTTCTTTCCTGTAACTCCAGTTAAGAACTGACTCTAGGACTATGCTGATCACATTCCTACTGATAAAATATTAATTGTTTTTCAGTCTTGTCTGAAAAGTCTGAACCTAGGTATGGTGTAGTTAAGCCAAGGGGTGAAACCAGCCAAAAAATACAAAGCAGAGGGTGAAAATCTATGCTTGAAAGAAATACAATGGGGTATCAAGGAAAAAAAAAAAAAAAACACAAAACAGTAATAGAGATTCCCTTAACCATTTACATGCAGTGGAATGAAAATATAGCACTCCTAGCTTTCCAAGGGAGTTTTGTGCTCTGTATAGCTCAGGAATCAATGGGGTGATGGGGTATGGTCCCTTTAATCAAGCATTTTGCTATGTTTCCAGACACAGTGAATCTGTGCCGTTTCCAACTGTTGAAAACTAGGGTAAAATTTGGGTGGTAAACCAGTCACTCTCTTCTGCCTCTGCCTGAGCCTCAAACTATTCTGCATTACCAGGACTGTGTAAGAAGGTGCAAATACAAGGAAGAAGTGCATTTTGCATATCCTTATCTGTCTTCAACATGTTTCACAGTGGACTTCTACTGAATGAGTTGTTGCCTTAGCAATACTGAGGGACAGAATGCAGAAGAACCTTTTAGGGAAGCAGCTGGCAGAAGCTTGGATTACACCTTCCACAAAGAGGATAAGTAGGCTGATTGAAGCTGTCTGTCAAAGTTTGGCTAGAGCAGTTAGTTTCACCTGGCTTATTCCACTACAAGTGAGTGTCATATTTTAATGTGAATTAGTTTTTAAAGCTGGAGGCTGAAAGAAATTTATTTCTCTTATATTGCCTGTACTGTATGTAGAGATAAACAGAAAGCAGTATTAGGCACTGGTAGAATGTGAAGGCTGGTGAGCCATATAAAATTCCTTACATGTTTATAGTACCTTTTAAACAAGAAGATTTTAGAATGTACTCTATATTGTGAATATAGAAATACATGTTATGAATTATGCTGTTATAATGGTTCTTGATAGAAGCTAATACAAACTTATGTGCGTATAACAGAATACAATTAATACATTTAACATGCTTATTAGTCCATAAGCTTTATTATTTCAGGAATAGTTTGTTATCTTGTGGACTGTGTATAGTGAGGATTGTGATGTAGGTAAGTGATGGCTGTACACAGAATTCCCTGAAAGATGAATGGGAAAATTACATTGATTCAGTTTAGTTTTGGTCACAATATGCCTGCTTGGTCCTGATGGCAATAGCTCTAATAAGTACTTAGTTTTTATCTGTTAATTGTGACATGTGTTTGTCAGTGCAAGAAGGCTTGCAGATGAATATTACTAGTAGCTAATTAGAAGAGTTAAAGTCCACATTTTGGGTTTTGACAGTCTATTAGTAGAATAAAGTGATTGACTTCAAGGTGATTGGAAACATGTTCACTAGGATTACTTCTTTTGAAGCACTTCATAATATTGGCTGAGGAAAGTTGATACCAGTCTTGCATTGTGTAATCTTGCTTGTATGCAGCCTAGTCATTCGGTTGTGGATTTAGTTAACTTTACCCATGATGCCAGGAATAGACAGCAATGGATTAGAGTTCTATTGTCATTTGTGTTTCTTAAATAGCTACTCAATGGAAGGGGAAAAAATTGATTGCATGCTAGATGCCTAGTGAGACTTTTGCTAAAACAGATACACAGTGAGCTGATATTCTACTAAGAGGGTCATGAGGGTTCAAACTGGAAGTAGACTAGAGTACTTTGTCTAAATCTATATTCAGCTAAATTTTGCACATCTCTCCTGATTTACTGCTTTACTTATGAGAAGAGTGGCTGTGGATTGTTTTGTAGTGAATTAAAAAAAACAGAGGACATGGAGAACAGAAAAACAAATGTCTTCCTTTCAAGATTAAAACTTTCATCAAGAAAAATCTTTTGCAGTTATTCACACTTGAACTATATAATTATAGAAAAAACTCCTCATAAAAGATAGAAAGGATGGCATTCAGCATCCTCTTGCTCAAGAGAGCATAGTCAAAAAATAAATTCCTATTGCCATGACAGTTTCTAAAATCTTTAGGGTTTGACTATCACAATGATATTTTGTGTGAAATGCACTTAAGGATATGAAGGAAAGCCTTTCTTATATCTGTGTGAAGCTGATAGAGTGGTACCTTGGTCTATCTGGTGCCCAGCATCATTAACAGATATGCAAATCAAAAGCATAGTAATTGAGTCTTTTGGTCAAACAATAATACAGATTTGAGATAGCTAATTAGCTTAACCAGACACAAGAATATAAATATAATAGCCTCTTACCTATGGAATCTACCTACTATGGAACTAGATCTGTCTTGTTTCATTTTTGTTTCTTAAGGATGTCATGTTTAGGCAATATTGATGAAATCAGATGCATAATTTCAAAATTAGAGTTTTCATATTTCTGTCCTAGCTGTTCTAGTATTAAATAACTTAGAGATATGTGACAAGCCTAATAGTTGCTCCATGCTCTCTACTCCACACTGGTGATGCCTCACTAGAGTGCTGTGTCCCGTTCTGAACTTCAGTACAAAATACATGGACATACTGGAGAGAGCACAAGAAAGGGCTATGAAGATTATTAAGGGAATGCAGCATCTCTCCTGTGAGGAAAGGCTGGGATTGTTAAGCCTGGAGAAGAGAAAGCTTGGGAGAATCGCAGTGTATATAAATACCTGAAGGAAAGGTGCAAAGAGGATGGAGTGAGAGACTTTCCAGTAGTAGTGCCTGGTGACAGGATCAGAGGCAATGGTCTCAGACAAACACAGAAGATTTTGTCTGAACATCAGGGAACAATTTGCTGTGAGGGTCACTGAGCACTGAAATAAGCAGTCCAGAGAGGTTGTGGAGTTTTCATGCTTGGAAATATTCAAAAGCATTCTGGACATTGTCCTGCACAGCCAGCTTTAGCTGGCCCTGCTTGAGTGGAGTGTTGGACCAGATGACTCCAGAGGTCCCCTGCAGCCTCAACCAGCCTGTGATTTACATTCAGTTTGCATAAATCCCTCTAGAAAGCTCTGACTAACAGACAACATTTGCTAAATAAAAGCCAGTTGCAGCAGTGGGTTTCCTGCAGAAGTTTCAAGACTGTTGAATTAGTTCTTATACAGCTTTTGATTTTCACACATGTGGTGTAATTATTCCTAATTTTTGATCACTACAGTTGGATAAAAGATACAGGAAATGCATAAAATGCTGATTCTCAAGGCCAATAAGGATAAGCTAACCAACCAAATAAAAATACTTGTACTATCTATCATGAAAGGCAGAATAATACAGAAGAAATTTATGTTAATGGAGTTTTAGGATAGGCATAAGAATTATTCAGACACCAAAGGACTTGATAATAGACCAACATAAACAGAAGCATCTGTCTTTCTGAAGTGCTGGCTGATTAAGAAAATTACTGCATGTGTTTAACTAAGCTTTTCTACTAACCTTAGGTTACTGGTGAGGATTAGAGGCTTTGTAATTTTTTTATGGAGAATTTTTAATTCCATCTTTGTGGAAAGGGGTTTAAACAAACACTTTCATTTACATGTTTGGTTCGAATATTATTTGTAGATCTGGAAGCTGAAACTATAAGTAGCTGTAACTAGTGGGGAGAAAAGATGGAACAAAAGCTGTTGGAGGGCTTCTTTGCCTCCTGCTGATATCCCTGCATAGAGAAGATTCTCTGAGCACATACATGTTTGGGATTTAGTGTCACTTGGAAATGCTGAAGCAGCTATTGCATCATGCAGAGGTGGTTTTCTTTGCAGAAGACCAACTCCTTGTCTCCTGCTCCCTCTGTTTTCTAGAGGAAATACAGGTGTTTGGCAGTTCTGAACAAAGTAACTGGATTCTTGAAAGTTTCACAGTACCACAGAAAGGTATAAGCTTGTCGATTCTTTTAGGTGCAAGTATGGGTTTGGTTTGGCTACGGTAGAGTTAATTTCTTCACAATTGCTGGTATGGGGCTAAATTTTGAATTCAGTGTTGAAAACACAGGGATGTTTTCATTATTGCTGAGCAGCACTTAAGCAGAGTAAAGGCCTCTTCTGCTCCTCATCCCACCCCACCAGTAAGGAGGCTGGGCATGCACAAGGAGTTGGAAGGGGACACAGCCAGGACAGCTGGCCCAAAGAGATCCAAGGGATATTCCATACTATATGGCATCATGCTCAGTATACAGCTGTGGGAGGAGGAAGGAAGGAAGAGGGATGACGTTCAGAGTGATGGTGTTTGTTTTCAAAAGTAAACATATGATGGAGCCCTGCTTTCCTGGGAATGGTTGAACACCTGCCTGCCCATGGGAAGTGTTGAATGAATTCTTTATTTTGTTCGTGTGCACAGCTTTTGCTTTTCCTATTAAATTGTCTTTATCTCCAACCATGAGTTTTCTCACTTTTACTCTTCCGATTCTTCCCCCATCCCACTGCGGGGGGAGCGAGCGAGCAACTGTGTGGGACTTGGTTCCTATCACGGTTTAAACCAGAACAAAGAGCATCAGTTAAATTTTCAGGGAATAGATTGCTGAAGTATTACATGGACTCTAAAATTCTTTTCATGACTGAACTGACTAAAGTGCTATGAGTGTATAAGAAATAGTCCTATCCCAAAATCCAGTTTCTGAGTCTGTGCTGTAACCTGTGCTTACAAAGAATTCATGCAGCATGTCCTACTTTATCGTTGACAAACCCACAGCTTGCCAGTGTAACACTGAGTATTTACTCCTAGGGAAATACATTGTTTGCTCCATGCATGCTGCAGCATGGCACACAAGCAGGAATAGCACTACAGAGCCCATCAGAAGGAATGTCACATATCTTTTTTGTTGCTGCTGTAGTCTGACAATGAACAGAACAGAAAAGAGCTGGTTGAGTGTACTCCAAATTTTAGCAAACCACTCCCTTGCTGTGGAGCTATGTGATGGTGGGTAGGAGAAACAAAACAAATCTGCAGAGAAATGGCTATTAATGCTTCCATAAAATCATGTGGAAATTCCATAAACTTTTCTGCAGAAAAGACCCTCTGAGTAGTGGGATTCCTCTCCCTTAATATCATTCCAACCAGGAAATAGTAGAGAATATAGCATATCTATGGAGCAGGAGTAGTGTGACATAACCAGCTACTTGCAGTGTGCCATCAGAACTGATCTTGCATTCTTTGTACCTCCACCTGGATACTTCCCACAAAACAACACAATTCATATAATGAGAAAGCTTAGTCGTCAGATACTTAATTGAGCAAGCTCACTTGAGAAATTCCTTTCCACAAGTTTTAAAAAGTTTATAGGCTATGGCTTTTCTCTTCTCTACTTTGTCTTGAAAAAAGAGATCCATTAGAGCAAATCAATTCATAAATTTCAGTGTCTTCAGTACTGAAGGTTTTTCTCTTCTGTCAGAGTTGTGTTTACAAGCAAAGCAATTGAAACCCAATAGCAAGTAAGCCCAGACAGAGATCCTTTCCAGGCCAGCGTTTAGTAGTCAAAGAAAGTTACTTGCATTTCTGATAGGTTCTTAGATGCCTTAGAATTTCCTCGTTAGTTGTTCTCCTTTATAATAGTTGCTCTTTTGCTTTGACAAGAGTAATTTCTGTAGATCAATTTAACAGGCACACAAATGTGATTTGGAAGCTCCAGCTCAGTATTGTCACCTCCTTAGCTGTTTAATGAACCGGCACTTCCCTCCTCTAACTTTAATGGATTAGTCTACAACAGAATGAAACTCATCCACAAGGCGCAGCAGAGAAAGCAATTACTGAAAATTTCACCAAAGAAAGTTTTCCGCTCATTTTGTCAATTTAGTGAGTTGTCTGTAAAGTTGAGACACATTAGTTTAATTTTACAGCTGTATTACTTGTGCAGAATTTTTTTAAAAAAATATGTACCTTCACAGTTATGACATATATTTAAGAACACCAGGGCAAGGGTTACCCTGTAGTCCCTGTGTTAAGTGGGGAACAATAGTCAACTTTATCATTTCCAGAGGAGCAGCAGCACAGAAATTTTCTTTAATTCAACCAAATTACCTAATCCTTTAAGGGTCCAGGAATTTACTGAAATCTTGAATGAGGTACAGGGGTTTTTTAGTTCAGGATAACACAGGAAAAAAAAGCATTACTTTTTGCCTAAGAATCAGTTGTGCAAGACACCAGAGTTCATGGGTCCTGCATCTACAGTGCAGCCAATTACTGATTTTTCTAGCCTATGTGATGGATTTTTCATGTCTTCATGGTTCCTTGAGACCAGAATGCATTCTCGCCTTAAATTTCTGTAGTCTACAATTCCATTTTTCATTTGAGCAAACAGCGGTTTGGATTATAGGTAAAGAGCTGTTGCTAATAATTTCAATGTTAGAAAGTCAGCAAAGTACACTAGCAGAAATAATCCTTCAGGAATGATTTGTATGAGAAAAAGAAGAGGATCAAATTCTGTCAGGAATTAGTTCAAATACATCAGTGAATATTGCAATGCCTTTTTAAAGGGAACGTGCAGTTTGAAAAGAAAGATCAGTGAAAAGGAAGGGATCTTTTTTGCATCTTCTCAATTATTTTTGTCAATAGTGTGTGTATGTGTGTGAAATGTCTTTTGTACATAATTAGATAATATATAAAGTATGTATAGATGCATATATTTTCATATACATATAAAAAATATAATCTCAATATGCTCATCATCCCAAGTCTTTTATGTTTTTCCATCTTGATTTTAAGTTCTTTAATCAGGCCTCACATCTTTAATCTGCTAATTTGTTTTGTCTTGTCTTTGTAAAATGTAGTATTCTTGAGGATCCAAAGGTATTGCTTTCTTTCTGGAGCTCTACCTGGCTGAATCTCTTAGATATCACTACTCAAAAAGAGTTGTTACACTGTGAGCACTGTACAGTGTGTGCAATTATGAAGATTACATAGACAGTAAAGCTATGGACTGTATTCTATTGCACTCTCTAATGAATTCATAATGACTATCCATAGTCATTCAAAGAGATAATTTCCTTACTAAGATAATCTTTTATGTACCCACATTTTCATTCCATGAACCATTATTGTGTTTTTCATGTCTCAGGCTGCTTCTACCTTCCTAAAGGGCCTCTTTAATTTTCCTGCTCCCTTTTCTTAATCTTATGTGACATTCTGTACCTGAGCACTTTTGGCAATTCTTGAGCAAGCTTTCCCTGTCTGCAGAGAATCTGTTTTGGCTCATCCTACTTCCACAGTGCAGCTGGGCATGCTAGATTGAGTTTTTCTGCTTCATACTTGCCAGCTGTCAGACCTTAATCTCTTTCTAAAACTAAGAATTATCAAACTCCTCAACTTTTTCTGTCATTACCATAGCTTGAGGCCCATATGGCAAATTTACATAGGAAGACAAAACAAAGCAATTCTGCAATTATCCTCAAAGCAAAGGCTTCTGTGTTGAATCAGACAGTCCCACTGCACAGATTGTAGTGGAGTGGTCTCGTGTCTTTCTGACAAAGAAGCAGATTAAACTGGGCACTGAGAGCACTGAATTTTAGTCTGGATTTCAACATTGACTGCCTATGTATCCTGTGGCTAGTAATTTCACCTTTGGCATTTCAGATTTTAAGGTTTCCAGAATGAGGACTGTCTTTCCCTGTCTTGCTAAATTTGCACAGTACTGCTACAGTAGGCTTGAAACTTTTATTACTGCATCAGACATTTCCTTAAGTCACTGACATCATATTTGTGATCTGAAACAGTTTTAGCTGCTTCCAGGTATTAGAGGACCTTGCAAATATTTTCAGCTCAGCTTACACTGAGTTTTCATTCACTCTGTTTTACAGTAAAAGGATTAGAGATGAGAAAGCCTTCAAGCTGAAGTTATATAATGACTGTACTCTGTCCCCTAGAAGGACATGGTATCCTTGATTTGAGGTGAGGCCTCAGCAAACCAACAAGTTCTTCCACTTCTGAGAGATGAGAGTTGACAGATAACACTTTAAATGCATATGTTGTTATTACGCTAGACTGAGTTAAGGTAGCAAAGGTGACAGGAGTATAGAATGGTTGAATTCTAATCTGGATTTCTGGGGAAACATATTAATTATAAAACTGTATTACTTTATCGCTTCTTTAACAGTACACAGATTTTGTTTTGAGGATGGCTTCTGCAGCAGCAGGAAGTCAGAAACATGAAGCTGTAACTGATTCAGCACCATTAATACTAGTCTAATGGCAAAAGGGCATTTCCCACCAGCAACCTTCCTGAAGCACTCTGGAAAAGTTGTTTTCATATTTTGACCTGATTAATTAATAGAGCGCAAGATTTTTCCCCTGCATCCTCCTTAGTGTTACTGTAAATCTGAACTTGGCATGACTCATATAGGTGGTACTGATGGAAAAGCCAAGAGAAAATAATTGTCTTAGTGAAGCATATATTTTGCCATTTGTATGAAACATTTGTCAGTGGAGAGATGAGAGGGGGAAAAAAGTATGAACTAAAAGTGAAATATACGTACAACACACCACTCTTCAAATGCTTTGTTTTCCCTCTTACTTTACTATGGCATATGCTTTTGTTCTTTTGATTACTGAATTATATACAAATATTTTTCTTTCATAAGCAGGAATACAGGCCATTGATCGTTAAACAAGATTATGTCCTAGTCTTCTATGTCTGATTTTAGATTTTTTTTAAAGTAACCACTATTCAGCAAGGTATCGATCCTTGTGAATTCATAGGGGCAGGAGGAGGAAGTCAATAGTGATGGTTGCTGTCCTCTTTCTGTTGTTTCTGCTTTGCAGTTCTATCTTGGAAGTTGCTCAGCCCTTCCCTAGTGCTCTGTTGCTCAAAGAAGGTAAGTAATGGAAAACAGTGTAACTAAATGACTTTGTCATACTTCCAGAGCCATAACTAATTTTAGTGGGGTTTGCACGTGCACTTAATAATAAAATGTACAAAACACCCAAAACTCTTCATCAGCAGTGTTGCATTGCTTTACTTCAGTCCCAATTAACCTTCAGTTTATGTGAAACAGCAGGCACTGTGTCCTTGTTTGCAAGTTCTACAAGTTTTACGTGAGCTGTACCCTGACCTTACTAGCTAATAAAAATATGTATTTAAAAATAGACAGAAAAGTCAGAAAGGAGAAGGAACTTCAGAGAAGCAATACTATTTGACATCACATGTCCTTTTCTCTCCTAGTTCTCCTTGTTCCCTACCCATCTCGTTGATAAATAATCTCTGTGTTGCTTGTCTCTTTTGTATGAAAAGGCTCATTTGTACCTACAGCTAAGGAATAGTTGGTTTGGTTTTTGTTTGGGTTTTGTTTTCTTTTTTGTATGATCCTGTGTCAGGAGTCCTTGATGTGTCTTCATATCCCTATATTTCTATTATTTTGTGAAATTTTGGGAGTACTCGTCTTATCTAGGACCTCAGGAGGAAAGTGAGCTCTTATGACATGTGGGAAGCAGCAGTCACTGTTGCAGACTGTTCCCACTGACAGGATGCTGTGGAGCAAGGAAGAAATTTAGGTTAAAATAGCTGGGCTGCTGCCTCTCTCCTTCCAGTGGCCTTGGAAACACCTGGTGGATGCAGCACTGCAGGGAACTTGTTTGTCACATTCCCTGTTTCTTAAGCATGGTGTAAAGCGTCTTTTTACTAGGAATTTTTACTTGTAAAAGCTTTTTTAGGGAGCTTGAATGGTGAGGAGGAAACACATAGCAAGTTGTACACCTCTGGAGAACTAGAGAGTAGGGCAAATATTGTTTTAATTGGGTTTTGTAACTAATAATATGTTCTGTCAAAGAAAATTGCTTGTGACTGTTGCTGTTGGAGCATGTATTTGGGAAGGTCACCTCTAAAGCAAATGTCCTTGAATAAAAATCCAAGAAAACACAGTGATGTGGTCGTGAACTGGTCCAGGAGTAGATGGACAGAAGATAAATGATGTCTGTGTAGTGTATGCTGGTGAATAGCTGTTCTATGTGGCCAGTGCTTATTGCTGGTATTATACCCAACTCTTAGCCACTTGTCAGGCCGAGTTACACCAACAGCAAGCATGAAGATGTTTCCTTATTTTAAGGGTGTTGAAACACTCTCTAGTAAAGGACTTGGCATAAAAATATTCCTGCAGCAGTCTAGATAAGGTTCTGTACTGTGCCTAGAAATGTGTCTTCTGTTGCTTTTAAATTCTCTATCAGTTATGTTATTTGATCCATTATGGCTGGACTTTTTTTTGGTGGATATGTTAGTTGACTTTATGACTAAAGGCTAGTGTTGATATGGAGTGATAAACCAGTCTGCTCCTTCACCTCTCAAAAACCTGCTGACAGATAGCAACAAAATGGCATCAGATGCCAAGCAAGAACAGGTATCACTCTAATAAGCTAAGAAAGATATTCATAATTCACATCCAAAGTCTTACTGTAGCTTGCCTTCCTCTCTAATAAGGTGCAAGAGTCTGGCTACCACTCCTGAATATCAAGTACAACAGAGCAGCAAGAAACTCTTCTTATTTGCTTCTGTTGGGCCAAAGCCTTTCTCCTCTCCCAGATACACTTGCAATCTATGCACTGAGGGCAACATGGAGTTAACCAATTGATGACAAATGCTGTGCTTCTGCAGACATACCTGTTTGTCAAGAGAGAAACATCACCTTAATGCAAATTACTGTACTTGAGATCTAATTCCAGCTTAAACTGCTTTATATTTGCTGTGTCAGCAGGCTCTTGGAGAAATCATGTTGATGTAAGTAAAAAAAAAAAAAAAGGGCAAATAAAACACTCAAAAAAACCCTAACCCCAACCCACCCAAACCCCCTCAACAGTAAACAACAACAAATTCCCCCCAAACCCCCAAAACACCACAAGTCCGCAACAGAAAAAAAAATAACACCCGCTCCTCCCCCCCAGCAACAAAACACAAAACAAAAACCAACCAAACAAAACCCCAACAAAACCAGGTCTCCACAATGACTACACACTAATGAGTGTGTAGAACCAAATTAAGACTGACTTGTCCATGATGAGGAGTAGAGAAGGACTTAAAAATTCTGTAGATTTGGTGTCTCCTACAGCACTAGTCAGGGTTCTTCCATAACAAAGTATTTATTAGGAAGTAGTTATTAGGATACTACTTGTGCTTACATCATAAAAAGAACTAATAGAAGAACATAACAGATGGTGCTAGTATAAAAATTCCCACTGGCTAGTCTGCATTAATAAAGATGTATTTAATGTTTGTTTTAAAGAGGAATAATATATTGGTTTTAGATCAAAAGCTTTTGTTTTGACCTGTATATTAAGGGAAGATGAAGTATCCTAACTGCAGCTGTTCAGGTAACTGAATATGGGAGCAGGTACCCCAATATAGATGACTACATAGTAGAGCAGCCAGTATGTTAAAAGGCTTATAAATAAATAAAAAATAAATACAGAAAATAAAATGTATAGAAGTATCTAAAACAAATCATGTATGTATTTTTCATATTTCAGGGTATTTTTGTCTATCTACGTTGACAGTGATACATGATCTTCAATCTGAATTTATTTTTATACTTATTTGTACATATTGTAACTACTGTTTTACCTGAACTGAAACATTCTTTTTTTCTTGCTGCATTGTAAATATACATGGAGCTACAAATACCACATGCATATCTGTTTATTGGATTGTCATCCAATTTGGAGTGGAAGATACCTTGGGTTTCTTGTAGACTCAGTTTCCATTAAAAAAGAAATCAGTATCATACTTGGTTTAAAAATTCAGTATGGTTTGTAGCTGTTTATCCACAAGGGTTTTGGGTTTAGCTTTTTTTCCTTCCAACTGACTGAGTTTAATCTTCATTCACATATCATGCCTCAGTTTTCTGATAGATCTCCAAGCCCTGCTTTAATATGTCCTGAGAAGACAGTTTATGCTTTGTTGTGTTTTAGCTCCTCCCATTATTTTTCTGGCAGTTTTTTGTGTCTTCCCCCCACCCCAACCAGTAGCTTAGGGCTTTTCTATTTGTTTCACAGGAATGCAAATTGTAACTTCACTCTTAGGAGATGCCACCTTTCTTCCAGTGCCAGTGTCAATGTCCATCCAAGCTGTGTAAATTCTGAAGACTGTGGATTAGCAGGTAGTTGAGTTAATAAGCCATGAAGTAGATGAACCTGCCTGAGACAGCTTTTTCAGAGAAATTGTCAACAAATGATTCTATCATAAATGTTGTTCTCTCGGCAGACTGTATTAGACTCATTAGACTGTCCACTGACTCCTGACATAATAATATTTATTCTGCAATGCAATTAAGGCCTTTATTTAAGGACTGTCTTTGGTAGGATCTCAGTTCCTTCACTCCTTCATTCACAAAGGAGTATACAGCGGTCTCATCAACAGGGTGTGAGATTGCATTGCTGTGCTAACAGCTTATGGGACTACAGCAGCTCAGGGCCACTGTAGTGTTCTTAAACTGTTTTTTATTTCCCTCACAGGTTACATCATTAAGCAAATGTGTCTTTGATATGCTGAAAATTACCACAGCAGGTCTCAGAATGCAGTGCCAGTATTACCTCCTACCTTGTGTACTAGGTGGCACTGTTCATACCATCAGTGTTATACTTCTACACATTGCACTCTGCTTTCCAGTGATATTTTAATGTCCTTCACCTGGCTTCCTTTTTTGCTTTTCATCCTTCGTCACCATCATCTTCTTTCCAAGGTGTTATTGTTTTGGTTTGACTCTTGGCAAAATGCCAACCACTTCCCAATGTGACAGAGTTTCAGTTAAAAGAAGT
>JAWWEU010000160.1:9320503-9352923 GCA_035583155.1 Acropternis orthonyx | reverse complement strand
ATGACCCACAGAACTGGGGCCTAGCTAAAACTAAAACCTTAATCTGAGTTTTTTGGGATTTATCAAACCCATCACACAAGGACATTTGACCTTCTGCTTGAGTCAGCCACTCTAGTTTTACATATTAATTGCCATATATGGAAGTATCAAACTGAAACCAGCTTATTGTCTGCCTCTAAAGAGGAAGGCATGATAATTCTATAAATTTCCTCTACATTTTATTTCTCCTCTGTGTCAAGGATGATTTATTGACTGGTAAAAATGCTATTTTAAGCATGCAGAATACACATAATAGATGTTTGTACCAGAGGTTATTCTCACTGCTCTTGGGGTCATGGACACAACAACAAGAAAAAACAGAGCACAGTTATGACTCTAGGGCTTTTGTGCACTTGATTCAGCGTATGGGTTATAATGACCCAAAGGATGTGAAGAAAGTGTTGGAAGTTAAACCAAGGTCTCCCAGCCATCAGAATACTGATGTGCAGTTAGAGGCTGTGCACTAACCAAACTGTTTCCCATGTCTTGTTAAATGTCACTGTCATTAGAACAAATATACAGGATTAAGAGCAATAATAATGAGGCCGGTGCATCTGTCTGTGCTCTGAGTAGCATAGTGTGTGCTATCTTCCCACCTGTAGTGTTCAGGTTCTCTGCAGAGAACATATACTGTGAACTGAAGAAGAAATATGGAGAAATAAGGTTACTATAGACTTCAAAAATAAAATTTTACTAATTCAAATGAAAAATGGCCATAGATATAAAGTCAGCATTATTTACTTGGTCTCAAAATCGTGGAGAATTGCTTAGAGAAGGTATCCTGAACTACAATTCAACCCTGTAGAAAGTACAGTGAAATGGAAAGTTACAGGCATAATCTAGTTGCAAGGGGTGGGTCTTACCTAAGGCATGACTGCATACCCTACAGAGGGCATGTATGGATGTGTGGGACAATATACATGCTTGCTTTTGTTCAGGAAGGTGCTGAAAGGGAAAGATGCTGTGAAGAATTCTTCTTCTTTGGTCACTGTTCTTTCAGTAAAATTTTTTCCCAGTTATACAATGTGATGAGAAGTCAGGACAGGGACTTTATCTCCTACCGAGGGACAGGCTCATTAGAATCAGGGTGTTTCAAATTGAAAATAACTAGAAGATTTGGTATAACTTTAAAAAAAGCCCCAACTAAACAAGCCACAAAGCAATATTTAAATCTTTTTTGCATTGCAGGTGACTGATAAAAAAAGTGGTATTTTCAGTTTCATGGTTAAGGAAAGAATAATTGAATGTGGCTTTTTAAACAATTCTCATTTTTCTTTTCTGTCAGCTAGCAAGCAATAATCTAAGTGACATTTATATATTCTAATACGCAAACTGTTCTAAATCAATACTTTGCTTTTGGTTTTTGGTTTTGATATTCTTTTAAAAGTTGACATAAATTTTAGGCATTTCTGACACTTCTACATTTTTTTGGAGCAGTGGGTAAAGTGGAGTATATATTTGGCAAGCATTTGTTTAAGCTGGCATATGGTAAACAGAGGATGCCAAGGTACAAGTAGCCAGATTAATTAATGCTGCTTCCTGGACACTGTTGGAAACATTTTGTGTCCATCCTTTCACTCTGCCTTTGATGCAACCATTCCCTCACTCCAATCGCCAGAAGACACTTGAATCTCTTCTTGTAAAGCAAAGAAGGATCATAAACAGAAAAGTAAAGCAAGATTGTGCCCAGAATTTTACTTTCATCATCATCTTTTGACAGGTTCTTGAGGGCTTTGAACCTCTCCTGAAATGGGATCAATAGCAAAATCTCGTGTTCAAGGTTCTGGAGAAATCTGTCTAATTTTTTTGGTCTCTTGAAGCTCAGTGCTGGGTAAATATTCAAATTATTATTGGAATTTAATTGTACTTGGTGTTTTCCACAACAGATAGTTATGAATTCATAATGATTCAATTATTTGCTTAAATATTATAGTCCAGCATGAGAACTTCAAGGATGACAAGAAAATCATCAGTAAAGCAGACTCTGCAGTGAGTTCTCTCCACCATAAAACTACAGTGGTCCACAGCACAGGCCTTTGCAGCAGATATAAAGCTATTATCCATTACTAGATCTGGCATTTGAATGCAAACAATTTTTTTGCCTTCTTTAATTGTGCTTCAATGAAAATCAAACCAAAACCAAAAAACTTCAAAAAACAAGCAAATAAATGGAATGCAACCTCAAACCCCACCCAATTTATTTGAAAAAACAAGAAATTCAACAACTAGATTTTCAGATGAGACTGGGTGCCAGATTTGCAGAGTAACCTCTTTTCTTGCTTTCATTTTTACTGCTTGCAACACATTTTTACAGTTTCTTTTCCTGCAGATGAATCAGGAATATTCAACAATATTTCAGCAACTCAAGTTTAAATGCTTTTGTTTTAATGTGCTATTAATTTTACTTTTAGTTACTTTAAAGAAAATCCTTGGGTTCGGTGATCTTGGTATCAAAATTAATTACAGAAGTAGTTCTTCTAAATGCTTCACTAATTTATTTCTGCTCAAACTTCTGGAGTTTCAAGTTTCAAGATGCTGTTTTGATCCTCTCTGTGATCTGACACTTTCTCTAGTAATGTTAAGACTCAGATTTTTCTGTTCCTTTACTAAGGATTGTCATCACCTCATGAGTTTTGGTCACAGCTCTTTGCAGATGAAAGACTTTCCCCATGCATTTTCTCAGTACTGAGTGAATCAGTTTGCTGTGAGACTTGTTTTTTCCTTTCTTCACAGACTTTAATTAGTACTGTATCTAAAGGTGTGCAGTGACTGCATTTCCTATACTGTCACTTCCACTTTACTCCAAAGTTTGCATGTGGTTGTGCTCTAAATACATGTGATGTATCTGTAAGTTTACCTGGCTTTACCTTGTGCCAGCATACTCTTCTGTATGTCACAGTGAAGACTAGGTTCCTTTGTTTGAGATAAAATGGAAAGTTAATGTCTTCAAATCTGAGTGGCCAAAGCCTCTATTCAGCCCATTATTAGGTTTGCTTTCACGCCTTTTAAGAGAGGAGTTAAAATTGTAGTTAAATGGAGGCACTCAGGCAATGTGTTCAGTCAAATGCCGTGTCTTATGGCATTGTGGACTAGCAGCTTGATTGCGTGATGGGGTGTGGTGGAAGACACACAGTAGAGGAAAATACTTTTTTGGCAGTGACAGTCAAGAAATGCTTCCGTCTTGGAGCATATTACAGTCTTACAGTTTCTGCGACTTAATGCCAAGCCATAATTCTTACTACGAAATCCCCCTTGAGTTCTCAAGAAATTAAATACTACATTCAGATATGGATCATTATGCTGGCTTCTGACATTTATACTTGCAGATTACCTTACCTGAGTGGATTGAAACTATCTAGGTTTGTTTGGTTGAGCTTTTGGGGGTTTTGTGGTTCAGGAGGACTTTTTCTTTGTTTTAAGGGATTATTTGTTTTCATTTTGAAAAGATCTGAAGCACAGTTCTTACAGGGATTGTATGCCCCTGTGAGCAGGGACTATATGCTTCTAAGAGCTCCCCAATGGATGATAAAATGGACCTTCGTGGCCACTTCTCCTTCCTTTTTTTATTCCATTGAACAAATGTGCAGACCTAGCACAAAATGTCTGAGCTTCCAGGTGACGATCTTGTGCTTTCTGTGGGCCATCAGGAATGAGAAGAAAGACTATTGCAATAGCTTGTGTTTTACAACTTTCCTTCCCCTGCAGCTCTAATATTTTTCTGAGATTGACTCTTCTAGGTAAGTGAATACTGATCTTATAATAAATTTAGGAAGTGTTAAATCTTAGGAATTAGTTTTATATGACTAATTCAGGATTTAATTTTCTCTCACATAGATTCTGGTTGGTCATAATTTCTTATCTCTCTAAGCTTTTTCCCAACTGATTCTGTGATTTAAAATAGTAATCTTGTGGTAAGAGGCCCACAAGTGCCTAATTAGACTGTATGCCAGAATAGCATTCCATTGATAATTAAATATGTCAGCTTAATGCAGTAGGTGTGACTTAAACATATTAAGCCACTGGGAAGTCATTTGAGCTGCCTACTGCACAGGAAAGGAATGCAAAAAAATCTTTCTTTTGAACCATTAAAGTTCCAATTTGCAGTAAGATATTTAAATTTGAAAATCCTTGTTCTTTCACCAAACCTATAATCCTGCTTGCTACATCAGCAACCCTTGAGATCAACAGCAATGTGCCAAGTTACCAGTTTAAGGTTAGCTGATGATCTGTTTCTGTAAATTCATTCTCATTATATGATAGAGGACACAAAATCTGAGTATGGTATATTTTTTAGAAACATGGTACTTAACCAGGAGATGTGATCACATGCACCTTCTTGGCCTTCTCTCAATAGAGAGAGAAACAAACAAGCAAACAAAAACAAACAAACAAAACCCCCAAAAGGCAGCAAATACTTCATGCATAATAAAGTGGCCTTGATCCAGTATAGACTTGAAGTGAAATAATGTGATTTCTTTAAGGTAGGGAAATGCCAACACAGATCACATAACAGAACCATATGTCAGTTTTTAAAGTGGAAGGTGCTACTAAACTCTAGTTTTACGGTTGCTGCACTGATATTGCACTTTGGGTATAACTTTCAGCTCTGTACCTTACGTTTTGGCCCTGCATGTCAGTGTGCAAATAGGATTTGTGCTCAGTGAGGCACCAACACACAGAAATCCATAGAATCCCAAAAGTGAGAGTCTTGGGAGAGATCTCCAGTGGGCTGCAATCCAACTTTCTGCTCAGCATGGGTCCAGTTTTTGATTGCTCAGGGCCTTTGTCTAGTGAAGTTTTTACTACCTCCAGGATTTTTTTGGTAGGTCATTCAGCATTGTTGGGTTTTATGGAGATAATTTCTCTGAAAAATTAAACCTGCAATAGGAGAGCTCCATATTCTGTTCCTGTAACAAGTCTGATCAAATATAAACCATAAGGAAAATAATTTTCCCCTAGAAATTAGGCTGCTATTACTACAGTGTTATAATTCTGGGCACCCAGGGTTCAGCAAGAGAAAAGTTGCTACACCTGGATTCTTTTTTGGCCAGAGAAAGAGTACATGTTTACTGAGGTTGCCAGGAGAAGCATTGTCTTGTGACACCAGCAGGGCTGACAAGAGCTCTGCTGGGTCATACCACTTTTGAACCCCTGCATGAAAACCACCCTCCTTGCTATCCTGTCTGTTGGGCATTACCAATTTTACATCTTACACTATAGTCACACCACTGATTGCACATTTTAGCTGACAAAAACCAATCCTCTAACACAGCAAACTTAATTTATGATATAGCAAATGATTGATTTAAACTGACGTATTGTTCCTTTTCCCCAAATTTTACTGGTGCATGATTCTAGCTTTTTAAAAGTTTATCTCAGCCTGCCTCTGATTTTCACCTCTTGAACCTGCATTGCTTTCTATTTGTGACATGAAAATTAGTTGCCATGGAAATGATTGCAGCAGGAACAGAGGACCTCTTAAATAAGGGACAAAAAAAAGGATTGCATATATAAGCAGATGGTCTTAGCAGTCAGCAAGGAAGAAAAATCACCTAAAATCTAAGGTGTAAGGAGCAGGGGAGCTTGTTTTAAAGAATTCTGTCTATATTTTCATTTGTATACCAGCATCATCTTAAACCTTTGCTGATTTCCTAGGGCACTGTATGCTTGTAGGTGTTTACATGACATCCCAATTTATATGCAAGTGTATCCTTATATCTGTGGGGATTGAGTACCAGCTTTAGTAAGACACATGGTAAAATGAGTTGCAGCTGTAAGAAGAATGGTTCAGAAAGTTCCTTTGCTTTGCTGGTCCAAAAAATGGTGCATCCCATATTCCCCAAATGCTGTGCAACAATAACATCTGCCTGAAGAACACGGTGACAACAGCCTGGAGGGCTGGTTCTGCTTAGCTATATTTGCAATTTTTTTTGGTCTTAATAAGAATCTGACCCGAGATATTTCAAGGCTAATTCTTTTGATTTGGATAAGAATGGAATAAAATGCATGAGAAGATTGTCAGGCTTACACTGGGATCGCTTTCATTCACAATATTGACACTAAGATTCTCCTAGATTTGTTGGAAAAATCAAATGCAGTTTTCATTATGGAGGATTATAGTCTTTACATATCTATATCCATAGTGATGGGAAGCTGACAGTTTCTTCAAACGTGATTTTAGGGAGAATGCTTAGTAGATTCAGCTGTGGTGTGATTGGTGATAAGGACATTTTCAGGTAAAAGTAAACTAAATTTCATGTAATGTAGGGGACAATATTTAGGTCTGTAATTGTTTTGCCTAGGTATAATGCAAGTCTAGACATTTTAAGAGGGCATTTATAGATGTCCATTTTGTTCATCACTGTGGAGGAAAAAAAAAAGGCAATTAGATCTGTGTGTTTGCCCAGTGAGAATGTTGAAAGGCACAACAATCTCTTGCTAATGATCAGAAAATCTAGTCTTCTGTAAGGTGACTGAAAGGATCACAAGCTGTCTGGTTTGAGTTCTTATTAGAAACAAATCTTGTTTCACCATGTCTTTTGAAAAGATACTGGCTTTGACACTTTCTGTGCAATTATCACCTATAGTGATCACTGCAAATCTTCATAGTATGTCCCAGGCAGAGCAGTTTGGCTCCACCCATAACCTGGAAGGATGGATTTTAGTGGTATGGTGTGAAATATACTGCACCATTGTTACAGAACTGCTGTCCTGTCATGCTGGGGCACTGGCTTTTGCGGCAAAGTAAAAATCTAAACAAATACCTCAGAAAGAGTTTCATGCAGTCACTGGAATAAAGGAATGTTAAACAAAAAAGTTTAACATTTAGTTCAGGCCGTTATTTTGTTTGGTTTCTATGAATATTTTAGTGTATAAAAAAGGTCTGTACAGAGCATGAGATTTATGTACGTGAAAAATATTTGCCAAAATCTCATTATGAATTTATATAGATGAGTATTTAATCAGAAGACCCAAATTTTAATGGTTATGTTTATAAATATATATTAAAAAATACAATACCCAATCCAAGTTAAATGACAATGTTTGAGTTTTGCTTTATATACTCAAGATGAGGAGTTCATCAATAATCCCATCATGAAAGATTAGCTGTGGGAATGATTCTTGAAATAATTAAATTATGACATATTAGAATATTCTAAACTGCTTAAGGCCAACTATGAATAGAAAAATAATTTTATACAATTCACTTGATCTAGATGGGAACTTCCACAACAATGGTCAATGTCATCAGAATTAGGAACATCTTATTCTTAGCATCCATTTCTCTAAATTTAAAATGAACTTGAGCCCATCTGGCACATCTCCAGCTCTCTTTATTGCTTGGCAGTAAATTTTGTGGCTTGCTTTGGAACAATATGTTTTGTTTATTTTAAGTATTTTTGTATCAGCACATCACTCAAAACTCACTCAAATCTCACTCTTCATTAGGGCTCTGTCAGAGGTAGGCAAAATGTTATTTTTTTGTTTCAACAACTTTTTTGTTAATTGTGTGCTCTTTTGTGGTCCTGATGTCTTCAAGGGGTGGGGAGTGCCTGGGTTTTTTGCTCTTTCAACATGTGCTGTGAACAGGGAAATTAATGAGAAGTGCATTTTGCGATACCACCAAGACAGACAGATAGGTTTATAATAGTTAGGGATGATGAAAAAAATGCATTAGATATCAACATCACTTCTGGGGGGAGAAAAAGTCCTTAATGAGGATGAAATTCTTGACAGATTGGACTGTGAGTCTTCACTGTTTCATCTGATCAAAATGAAAAAGAATTGCACTGTTAGGTAAAATAATGCCCTGTAAGATGTGTGGATACTGCTCAAAATTGGATTTTTGTTTTCCATCCAGCTTGTAATTAACTTTAGTATTAAGAGCTTTATTTTTTTAAAGATCCAGTAGATTCTGTTCTCAAAATTTGTCAACAAAATACTTTTGCTGTTCACTCTCTATCCAGAAATTATAATAATACTTTGTAACATAGAGGATGAAAAATAATCAATTTAAATGCCCATTTAAATAAGGTCAAGGCCAATGCTCATTCAAAAGGAGGATTCATTTGCTTTTCATACTACTAGTAAATATTCTTAAAAATCAAGGGCCTTCACAGGGCTGAGGTAAGAAGGCCTATAGGTGTCTCTCCCACTCCTGCCCAGCCACTTCAATGCAACAACAAAATACTGAACCTCTTGCAGAACTGGTTTGAGTTCAGTCTTGGTGAGCAAGGACTGGGAGCCAGAGGCCTTCTTCCACCTTCCACACTATTGTTTTGAAATGTCCTTGGATGTTTTTAGTTATTTAAGGTTAGTTTTTAAAAGGCTATTCTGACCCTTTCTCATGAGTCAAATTTCCTAGTAGCATTTCTAGTCTCATGGAGTAAAATCTTTTTAAGTATTTCTTTGAAGTATTTTTGGCCAATGTTTTAAATGCTTTTTTTCTTGATAAGCGTTTGTGTAATCTATGAATACTTTTTTTCATTGCAAAGGTAAACATTTTTTATTGTTTATATTTTAAACTTTATCAGTTTTTTGTTATTGTCCAAACATCTATCATGAATCTGTCATGTTTAAATATCTTGTAGTCAAAGCCTCATGGTTTCTACCTTTTTTTAACAAATTGTATACATGTGGTTTTCAGTAGAAGTATAAAAATGTGAAGATTATCTTGCTGTTTCTCAGCCTGCAACTGATAATTTTGGGCACAGTTAAAAGCAGTCCTTAAAGTGAAAGGTTCCAAAGGCTTCTGTACTTAACTGTCAAATACAGTATCACAGAAATCACAATATTTGTGGAGACTTCATTGTTTTTATCTTACTCATGCACCTTCTAACTCATACTGAACTGGGCAAAAAAGGGACTTCCTGCCAGTGTCCGTCTACCAGTCAATACTCCAGTGATGGATTTGTAGACATCCGAATCCATGAACTGTGGGTTTATATTTTAGCATGGAACATTTTGGACTCAGTGATCATAGAGGTCTTGTCTGCCCTAAACAATCAATATGTTGTAGGAACACATGGAGTGTGAATCAGGCTCATGTTGATGCTCTATGATTACATTCCTTCCTGGATGGATGACTTGCATGATGCTCCTAAATGGTGCTCCACAGCTTTTGCTGGCATCAATTGATGCAAACATACAGATTTTGGTAGGCAAAACACTTTCTGTCTGTGCAACGACACTGAGATGAATGCACAGAGTATTAAATGCTTCTCAGCTGTGATGAGAGTTTCTAATTTAGTGGAGAGGAATTCAGTGCCTTTCCACTTTGGAATAGGAAAGAAAGACTTCTAGGCCAAAAGGAAATGAGATTTTTAGACCTAAAAAGGTAGAACAAAATCAAAACAACCACAAACACATTCTCACTCTGAATGTTGGGGGTTATTTATTTTATAAAAACCTAAGTTGTAGACAATATGGTTATCACAACGCACAGTGTATCTTCTGACTTGCCTGTTCTTTTGCATGGCAGTAACAATACCCTAAACAAGAAACATATTATGAGATAACCTTTCATGGGGGAAAGCTTTTTGAAGATTAAAATGGATATTTCTGACTCAGACGTGAATGTTTTGTTTTACTTTATGCAGCATCTAGTCTTCATGCTTCCCTTTTGTCAGCAAGTTCCCTTCCCTCTTTGTCAGAGAGCGCCTAAAAACATGACCATAAGGGTTCTGTGTCCTGCCACACTTAAATGGTCAGCTGGCACCTCCACAAAAAAAACCCAGCTGGAAAGGGTTTTTAACTTGACCATTTTCAATTGATATCTGGACTCACTGGCAAACGAGATCTCTGAGCACTGAGTTTTTGGCTTTTGGTTTTATCCTTAAATACACTTGATTTAAATTATTCAAGACACTTTTCTGTGCTTGCTTAGCTTACAAACCATTATTTCTACCATTTGGAAATCTATATCCAGGATTTCTCCACACTGAAGCAGGCATCATTCTCCTCTGGATATTGGTTACAGCTGTGTCCTGCAGTACTTTAGTACTTTCAGCCCTAACAGGTTAGATAAATCTGGCTTTGGAAGGTCCATTCACATTGCATTGACTGCAAGTACTGTAGATTTATTTGGTGATTCAGGTACCAATGAAGGAAAAACTTTTTTTCTGAGGCATTTTCAAGGGTTATAAAACTTCTGCCTGTGCATAAGAGGAATGGAAATATGTTTTCTGTGATTTTCTCTATGCCCAGGCAAGTAAGATGCATTAATAATCAGTTAGAAATTTATTCAGAACTCTCACTGGGAGGTGATTTCTATTGTCTTACTAAAGGACAGTGACTGATGTGCACAGTGCTGGTTCTCAGCACTACCAGTTGTATTTTGGAAAGTGATGATAAAAGAAATTGCCATCTTGCATCATTTGTAAAATGGGTTTATCCAGCCTGACTCCAAAGTGAAACCGGAAAGAAGGTCAGCATTTGCCCTAGAGAAAAAGCTGTAGTCAGATGAAGAGGAGGACAGGCTACCATTTAAATTACTCTTGTGCGATACACCACCAAGCATTTTTTTGCTAGCATAGCCAGACCCTTCCCATCAACAGCATGCCTCTATATTCCTGTGTTAGCCTCCTGCATGCAGGGAGGCTTTTTCTTTTCCACCTCACAGCAAAACTTTTGGTGTTCAGCATCCTTCCTACAAACTTTCCTAGCTGTCACCGGTTGGTTTGACTGCTGCTGTCTCTCTTTGCTTTGGCATACAGGAGAAGCACTTGCTATGACACCACCTGAAAGTCATTTTAAGTTGTTCCTTGCTGTTTTCTGCACTGTGTTGCTGTTTCTGAGCTGAACACATGCCTGATTATAAGCTAACTTGAACCCAATCTCAGACAGTAATGCTATTTGTCAGGCCGACGAACTGGATTTAGGGATTAAGCATGTATTAGGATCTTGGCTTGAATGAGTATCAACAAAGTTACCAAACTAAAAAAATCTCACTGCCTTGCAAACATAACATAAACCTGACACATATAATGAAAATCAAAGTTAGCACATGACATTTTTCAAGGCCATATGTGTTGTAGTGAGTTTGCATAAAACTTCAGTCTTTTTCTAGAAATAACAAAGGAAATTATTTTGTATTTATTTATCTGTGTGAATATATTTGATGCTCCTGAGCAAACATTTTATGAAACTCTTTCACATTCAAGTTTTAAAAATTTTAAAAGGAAACATTTAAGAATAAGAGCTCAGTAGGAAACCACTAAGTTTCAAGCACTTAGGTATAACTTTCTTCACAGAACAGGTGGTTAGATATTGGAATGGGCTGCCCTGGGAGGTGGTGGAGTCATTGTCCCTGGAGATCTTTCAGGAAAAACTGGATGTGTGGCTTTTAGTGCTTTGGTCTAGTTGACATGATGGTGTTTGGTCATAGGTTGGACTCAGTGACCTCAGATGTCTTTTCCAACCTAACTGATTCTGTGATTCTCAACTACTGAAAGCAAAAGACTCACTAAACCAGTAAATCCTATCTCTATTATCATATAACAAATATGTAAAGCAGAATCGCGCTAAAAGATGTTTTGCAGTCTACAAGTATGTAATATAACTCTGATACTCTGCATTTCAAAGACTAGTGAAAACGTAGACTGAAATCCAAAGAATTTAAATTCAGAATCTGGAAATGAGTAAGAGCTTACTATTAAGGATCTTGGAAGTGTAAACAGCAGTGTGTTAATTTAAAATGGTTTGGACAATTAAAAGAATATAGATATCTCTTTACATAACAACTAGTGTTTTAGTTTTGTTTGTATGTTGTTAATATTTCATAAGCCTGCATGAGTTTCAGTGGGATTTAGAAAGTGTGCTACTAATCACGAAAGTGTTGTGAAACTGTGATTTTAAAAAAAAGCAGCGCCTAAATGGCTGTACTTGGCCTTGTTAAAACCCTTTTGCATCTGAGAGTGTCAGTCCTGCAAACTGAGCTATGCAGTCTCCCTGCTTTGTGAAATCTAGGGGTGTCTTTCTTGGTTCTAAACACAGTGGGATCAGGATGTGGGTCTGTGATGTTCCTTGGGCTGAAGCCATACTTGCTGCTTGGTTATTAAAAATTGGACCATTTAAATAATGAATAACAAATAATAAAGGTTTTAATGCTAACAGAATATTCCATCCTTAGGATTTTACAATGTATGAAAATACAGTAAATGAAACTGCAAATTTGCCACCATGTAATCCAGCTGGAGAGGAAGGTAGAGGGAAGGGAGGAAGATCAGCAGGAGCTAAGGGTGAGCGTGGATGCTCAGAGATAAGGTGGGGTTTTTTGTTTCTGTCATGATGAAGGAGATGATTGCCACAGTTGTGTGAGATAATGATTTCTACTGAATTCCTGGTAGGAAATATATCTGCTTACCCAGAAAGGGCTGTATAACTCTACCACACTTCTCCCCATATCTCTCCCAGTAGAACCATACTTTGACTTTCATGTAACAAAAAACAGGCAACCCACAAAGCTGGTATTTATTTGGTTTTTCATTTGTTTGTGTTTTGTTTGTTTGTTTTGGGATGGGAATTTTTTTTCTTTTGGGTTTTTTTGAGGACAGGAGAAGCATTCCAATTCTTTTCCTCTGTTTCTGTGTTGTGTATCCCTGCAGTCTCAGCTGTGATATTGACTCTGACCCTCAAACCACTCACAGAAGAAAGGGTTCTCTAGGCCAGCCTCTCTCTCACCCTGCCACAATCTGTCTGCAGGGGTGAGAAAGCAATTCGTTCTCTGTTCCTGTTCTGACTGATCAAAGTTCTTGACAAAATGTCAGTGCCTACTGCAACAGCAGTTCTTAGCCTTTTTTTATGATTTGAATACCTTACTTGGAATAGTTGGAATAACTCCAGAGAGACTCTGAGAGAGCCTTGAAATTTCAAGACCAGTCAGTAAACTTCACTGGCTTTGAAATATGACCTTTCATTCAGTTACCTCTACTTAATTCAAGCTGTGGTGTCCTTGCATCTCTGCCACTGTTCAGCTGTATTTTGGGTTTGTTTCAATGTTTCACAGGGCAGATAGAGGCTTAGGTCTGTCTGTGACAGTCAACAGTAAATGCGCATGAAGTTCAATAGCATGATATAAAAGGTGTGGTGTATCTACTGTTTCCTTTGAATTCTTATAAAAACAAACAAACAAACAAAAAAATAGTCCACTGTAGCAAAAGCTCTTTGCTGAGCAAGCTGCTGAAGAGCTGGAGAGGACAGCAAGGCATTCTGTGCTATGCAAAGGGGAGTTATCAGATTTCTGCCCTGATACCAGTAGTGTGTATATTCATTAATATGTTTCATCTTCTTCTACTTTACCCCTACCAGAGTGTGATACTGAAACTTAACATTGTGAAATTTTATCAGATTTCAGTGACTCTAGTGGGGTTTCTTCCTTTCTGCAGCACTGGATCACAAGGGAATGAGAAATTTTTGACCAGATACCTGCTCCACTATTCTAGGATGGTAACTTTCTTTTCTTCTCCTAATAATAAAACCACATGAAAATCTCCCTCAGGAAAGAAAAAAAAAAAATCTTTTTTCCAAACAGTCACTTTCCTGAACATAACTTTATGAAGGTGACTCATTTTAAATTTTCCATCATTTAGGGAACCATGGTGTCTCTGTTGTGTGTTGGTAATGTCCATTAAGCAGCAGCAGAAACGCATTTTTTTTTCCTTTGTTAGACACTCCACTGAGTTCAGTTCTGCAGGCAGAAATGTCTTTTACTCTAAATATTTTTTTTGTTCCCAGTCTAAATCCATTATGAAAATAATTCACTTCATAAAAAGATAACAAATGTTTGTGTAGTTTTGGGGTTTTTTTATACAGCCCCAAACATGATAGTTCAGGAAGCCAGTGTAATTTTAAGATCTTAAGAATAAGCAGCTACAGTATAATAGGATCTGAGTTTTATGCAAATAAAACCATTATGACCATTACTGGAGCATAACAAAGTACAGAGACCTCTGTACTTTTGGGCAATATGACAAGCACTTTATTTATGATAACACTTAGAATTTTCTCCTGGCATTTTCTTGCAGTATCATGTGGTCTCCAAAATGCAGAGTTTTGTGTTGCTGTAAAGAACCCTCAATATACTAACAAACTGCTTTCTGCAAAACAAATGTTCTTCTGAGATTTTTGTTGCCTTTTAGCTCTTCAGGAGTTCAATATAGTCTTGACACTATGAAGGATTTTACTTCTGTATATATGGTTAATCTAACATAAATATGAAGGTAAGAAAGGTCTTTGTATGATTAAAGAGATATTAAACTTTACAAGTACAGTGTGTCCAAAGTCAACAAAAATTACATTGCCATGGGTCAAACTGCAGAGTCCCCCATTCGTTCTCCTGTAGCACCAGGCAGTGGAGTATGTGTGTTTTCTCAAGGTCAACTCAGATGACCAAATGATTTGAACATCTCAGTCTTAATGTCTATTTGTCATTTTGTTTGCTCAGGTTTTTGCATTCTACAGGCAGTGTCCTAAGGCATAGAAAAGCTGAGTGACTTCCTAAGTCTGCAAAAGAGCAGATATGATCCTTGACTCTGGAAAGCCAAGGGAGTGTTTTGATCATCCTTCATTTCTAGAAAGTCTGGCTTACAAGCTTGTGTGTTCAGTGACAACAAGCTTTTGATAATTCAAGTCCTTCAATGATACTAAGGAAAACACCAAGCAGCTTTAGGCTAAGGTGAGCCTGAAGTTTATTAACCAAAGGCTGTGTTATACTGACTTGAAGGACCAGAACCTGCCATCAGACTTGTAGTCAAGCTGCATAAGATCCATCTGCAAGCCAAATCATTCAGTTTGTTCATTTGAATTGACTGCTTAGTTGGAGGGACACCCAACACTGGAAAAAAAATTTTCTTTTCTTCTTAGTCCTAGTTTTTATTCATCTTCTGATTTAAAATTACAGAGTTATTAGATATTTCTTGGTATCACACTTTTATATGCATCCTTGTATTTGTGAACACATACAAATTTAAACATATGGCATCCAATGAGATGGTGCTTTCAGTATGCACCTTAATAGGAATTAAATCTCTGAACAGTAATCTTACTGACCTGTAAACATGAGCAGTTGCTAGGCTCATTTCCATGGACAAATTGTTACACCTACTGGAGTGCAATTAATGTTTGCTTTTTAAACTTGCCTATGTATTACTTGGTCTCTGTCCTGTATTGTGGCTGTACTCTTCTGTCCCCAATAGATGTGAATTGCAGGGCATTGACATTGAAGTGACCAGTGAAGAGTCTCCTCTGTGCCACTGCAGCTCTTAGAGCTTTGCCATAAAAATTATTATTAATCTGTATTTTGGGAAGTAAAACATCCACCCACCTCAGTTATTGGAAGCTTAAGGCACACAGTGGGGAAACCAGTAGCTAAAGACCTCTTGTTTCTGTGGTGGTACTTTTGTTGTTGTGCCAAAGGTTATAAAGAATAAACCCCCTGGAATTTAGGGAAAGCACACTCTGAAATCTTCTCACTTGGAATAATATTTACTCCGTTAAAAAACAAAAAGTACGCAAGCCTTTCTCTTTAGTTTCCCACTCTTTCTAGGTAAGTCTTGCTCACTACAGCTAGTGGTAGCAGGAGAGAGAGAAAACTGATGTGTTGTAGCAAAATGGGACCAGCTAATATACTGTATTCCTATACATTTCCAGGTTATTATGGTGTGTTCTAGGAAAATGGAAAAGTCCAGCTATGCTTCTGTTAACCACAGAAGGAATATCAGTTTACATCTGTTTGAACACATCAAAGTAATTTCTATTATGAATCTGATTAATATTGGCTTAGTTCAATCAGCACAAGTCAAAGATTATTCTTCTCTTCTCTAGTCAGTGCTGGGGTTGCTGTGCCTGGTCATTTATGCCTAAAAGGGCTTATTGGTTAAGGCAAGGCAAGACTTCTTTTTCAGATATGGAAGGACTGTTGGGACAGTAATGCTATAGCACTGAGCACCGAGCACCTGTTGGATGCAATATTCCCATCTGGAATAACCTCATTAACATTACCCAGCAGTAAAGACTGCAATGTAATTTGCTTCAGGTTTAATGTGCAATACATAAAAGTGGCAACAGCTCCTTAAAGGCATTGTGCAGCTGCCAGCTGACCTGTCTCCTTGTCCTTATTCACCAGTGGGAGGGATTTGTCAGCAATACCTTCATAAACTGCTTCAAAAATCCAAATCTCTCATGATTTTATTTATTTATGTTGACCTAAATACAGGGCAACTGTACAAATGTATGGACAAAACACTTCAAGGGACATTGTCAGCAAACTATCATTCTTTATATGTGTGGTAAGACACCCACTAACCCATGGGTACAATCAAGTAGTCTTCATGCGAATATGTGAATGCCACTAAATAGCCCTTGTGAGCTTAGTAGTTTCCCTCAGTGAAAAACGCTGTAAGCAGAAGTACTTAGGTTTACCCTTACTACTGCAGTAAGCAAAAATCCAGATATTGTGTGTAATTAAATGGAGCTAGCAAGGTTAGTGAAAAGTGCAGATTATGCTGGCAAGTATTAGGATATATAAGGTGGGTTCTTCTATCCCATGTGACCTGGCAGGGCGCAACAAACCTGTTTAGCTTCATAGAGCAGCTTATGAAAAAGAAAAAAATACCTATTTATAATCAAATTTATACAAATTTATTCCTGGAACTATCAGCTTTTGAAACAAACTCAAAACCATTCAAGGCATTTGTACTTAAAAAATTCAATCCAGAACACTCGAAGTCTGTTTAATATTGGTACAAAGTCATTTTTCACATTTCAGTAACTCAGTTTAATACATTATTGACTTGCATCTCAAAAGATGTGTCCAAGTCTTGGCATTGAAAAGACTTTCCTGAACAAACAGTGAATCCTCAGACAAGAAACTTGCCCTGTAATTCACCTGTTCATGTAGAAGGTGGCATGGGGTTGCCACCCAGAGGCTGTTTTACTTTCATGAATTAAATTGTGATACCCTAGATTAGAAAACAGTGCCGTCAATAGCAATGTCATCCAAAAGCTGACATGGTGTATCAACATGAACTATTTCCTCAAAAACACTGTCTAACGAAGAACTTCACATGCAATGGGGCAAATAAATGTTTTCAGTTAAGAAAAGAGGGACTAAAATGAGACAGATGCCTGATAGTAAGCAGAGCTTTAAGAAGAGAATGGAATTACAGAACTGATAGACTCATTTAGATGGTAGAGCATGGTAGGCTTTAAGACTCTGTGTATAGTTATTTAAATTAACACATGCAGTAGCAGAATAGACTAAATAACTCAAATAAGTGTCCCATAAAGTCATATTACCTGTCACTTGCAACCTGGATCTATGCTGGAATAACTTGCCAGCAGAAATTCCTGTACCTAGGGCTGCTGGGGATGAAGGGCCTGACTTGCAGAATTCACTTCTAACTCTTATTAACACAACTGTGCAGCTTTATGTTGGGGGGCTACAGGGAAGGGAAAAGGTTAATGGTTCAAAAGTTTAAAATTT
Organism: Acropternis orthonyx; assembly: GCA_035583155.1. NCBI lineage: Eukaryota > Metazoa > Chordata > Aves > Passeriformes > Rhinocryptidae > Acropternis > Acropternis orthonyx. The sequence continues at coordinate 9,335,402 of JAWWEU010000160.1, read as the reverse complement.
GGGAGGAAAAATTAGTTCAGTACTATAAATTGGATAGCTTTATATTCCAGCATTTCAGAGAATGCACAGTAAAATAAAGGTTTATTTACCTTTACTTATTTTTAATTGGTCTCTTACGTACCAACAGACAGTTGTAAATATATAAATACACTCTCTGTCCCTTGTTAGTATGAAAATACAATATTTGGGCCATAATAATTTTTTTTTCTATTAGAAGTCTAATTTAAACCATAACATTATTCCTCACAAAGAAAAATACCCTTTTTATATATATATGCATAAATACCTTTAAATACCCTTTTTTTTTTTTTTAGGATAATCATTAATATAGACCTAATTTTGTGCTGAAAATTTTCAAAACTACAAGAAAAATATTAGATTTAGAGCGATCTCTTGACAGGATTTGTTGCCGAGAGGTTATACACTTAACTAATTTGGGTCCGGAACATTGCGCTTTGGTGTCTTACTTGCTGAATCTGCTAATGTTGTTCTCTAAAACCAAAGGATCTCCTTTGACAAAATATGAACTCTTTGTCACCTTCAATATAAATATATTCAATATAGTTGGTTGTGAGTGACTGACATTCCTACTCTGCTTCTGAACACAAAATATTTATAAGCAAATTTTGTAGAATTTCCTGGTACTTGCAGCTCCCAAGTATTTCCCCTTATGAGATCATGGATTTAGCTGGGTTGTAGACTTTGACCGCTTTTGTTAGACATTAGCCTCAACTTAAATTTCCAGCTTAATATAAATAAAAATTATTGAACCATATTGCTTAAATAAGATAGGGTGAAATACCTTGTTGTGCTACATATTTTCTTACAACTGTTTAATTGAGAATCTCCAGTGTTTTGAAACAGAGACTAAAAATTTGGCAGGAGGCTGATTTACTATCATGGTTGTGTCTGCACCTGGCCTGGCTCCAAATTTGGAAAACATCATCTTCCACATACTCAGCAGAGGCTTGTCAGAATTTGTTGGAGTCTCTGAGGATGTGTCCTTTCATGTGGAGCTGCTGGGGCTCTTTCAGTGTCCCTGGAAGTTCTGGTCCTGCCAGCCAGGCCTGCTCATGGGCAAGGCAGAGGAACAGAGAGGCAGTGACAGTAACTGTGCCTTGTTCTGCAGCCAGATGGCAGAGAGGATATGTGGGCTGGGACAAACCATTGGACACAGGAAGAGCAAAACCACTGGTGCATTTAGAGTGGGAATCAGCAATGTCCAAGAATAGCCAGGAAAGCTGCAAGTTTAAGAGAAAACAACACTTTTTTTCCTGTCTTCATCTTTACTTTTGTTCAACGTGAAGAATACACTTGTCTCCCTGATATAGATTACCCCATTACCTGAAGATATACGGTCTTGATCTAAAAGCATCCTTTTGGAGATAACCAACATGTATCTGACCATAGTTTCATCTGATTAAATTGGTCTTTTTCCATCTAAATAACAAAAAACAAACAAACAGACAAAAAACCCCTAAGTAAATTAAGCTCTTTTGGGCTTATGTGAGGCCATTTTTACTTTTATGATTGTCTAGTAAGTTTTTCACGGCAGTGTACTGGTTTTATTGCAGCTGTATCATTTTGCTCTGGGCTGACATTGCACTCACAAAATTACATTACTGTGAGCTGACAGTGGAAGCAGGTTTTTGTTTTTATTTTTTGAAAGGGAAGGTGAAAAAGTTGCAGTGAAATACTCAGTAGTTTTATGTTTGCCTACGGTAGTGCAACAGCAATACAAACCTGATGACATGCAAATAACAGTTTTCTAATCAAATCTGCAGAACTATTTTTGGGGTGTTTATTATTACAACTATTTCTGGGAGAAATTGTCAGACTATCTGGCTTTCTGTAGCCATAATTGTGAGAATACTGTTTGAGTAAAGCCCACATGCTTAATACAATTGAAAAAACTAGAATGTTTCTCTTTCCCCTAAGATCCTCTTTATTTTTATCCATTCAGACACAGCCTCATGGAAGCAGTCGATTTGAAAGAAAAGGGTAAACTGTTTCACAGATTAGGACATTTAAGTCAGGGTTTGGTCTGAATGAATCTCCAGGGGGAGAACAAGGTTGGCTGCTGTGGCTTACTACTCCAAACACTGTGCTGGGGACAAAGTTCCAGTTCACCAACCTGAATTGTTTCAGTTATTCTGGTTTTTTCATTTTCTCATAGCGTAGAGAAAAATGCATATATGTTTCCAAGTTCACAGATGATTTGAGAAATTTCTATTACCATCCTATTCAGATGAGGCTGTTCCTCTCTTCTGGTGGCTTTTTCTGCAGCATCTGGTTCATGCTATTCTTCCATGACTTGAACTCAACACTACTTGCCATCCTGTAGATAGATACTATCTATTAAGTCAGCATTAGTACTTTCATCCTCAGAGCCCCCAGAGCAAATGCATCTCGAGAAGCCTTTGAAGGACCTGATGAGCTGTGCTAGCTGGGTCTGCTCCTCCTGTCTTATTGCATTTTTGCTGCTTTTCTACCTTCTCTGCCTTACGCGCTCAGGTGTCATTGCAAGAGCTGATAATCTGTTCAATAGCATACAAAAAATTTACCTCAGTCTTGATTGCTGATGATACACCCCAGATACAAAAAGGGACAAAATACTACTGGAATATAAATGGGTGGGATTCAGTTAAAACTGAGATAATTAAATTTAAACATACAGGTATTCTGTATTACTCACTTCTTGTGGAGGCATGAAGGCCAAGCACTCAGGTTAAATCTGTGGGCTGTGACACATCATTTGCCTTAACACAGGACAAGCCTAACTTGATCTAATGCTGATGGCATTCCCCACTGCGTGATCAGTGAAACCCTTCAGTGTTCCCGTCATTCGTCTGTATGCATGCATGCAGGATAGCATGTGAAAAAAGTATCTGTATGATACTCCACAATACAATCTGTATATGCTGTGACTCTAGATGGAAGAGATAAGAGAAAAACATTTCCCAAAAGAGTGTCATCCTAGACTTTTAGCATCCCTGCTGCCCTTGATAGAGATGAGTGGAACACAGTAAGTAGGGAATGAGATTCCCCAAAATAGCAAACACTGAGTTTAACACACAAAGTGTGTCTTTACTCTGTTACAATCCAGTGTAACTCATTTTGCATTTCATAAAACACAGCCTGGGATTTTGAAGGTGGGAGTCTTTCCATCCCATACGTGAATTCTGCCTACCTCCTTTGGTGGCTCAAAAGGCAGATGCCTTTTCTGTAAGAAAAAACAAAGCCTAGAGTGGCAAATAGTGCATGAACTGACACATCCTTATATTCTGCTGTGCTTTGATTTGTGATAGAGTACTCAGTTGGTATACAACCATAAAAATACATGAGAGTCAGGAAAAAAAGTACTGAGAACTGTTATTTTTTTCTATTCCTCTATTAGTTTATACTTATCTCCACAAAACTCAAAAGCTCTGTAATTTGAGAAGAAAATAATTAATCACAAAATTCCTGACACCAAAAATAGGAGGGTTTTTAAAATAAAATCTTCACAGAACTATTTTGTCAAAATACAGGTTTCATTGATCTTGCATCTTTTACGATCTTAATTGAAGTTTGGGGGTTTGTGTCTGAAAAGCATGGCAGATGAACGGCTTTTGGGCAAAGAACAATGCTTGACTGACACTAACACATGTTCGCATCTTATTACAGATGTGAAATATGATTTCAAGCCTATCCCACAATATGCCTGAATTAATTTCGAAGTAAAATTCTGTCCAAATCTTACTTCCTTTTTTTCTCCTCCCCAGTTCTGACGTTTCTGTGTAAAAATGTAAAAGTTCAGATTATGACACTTCAAGGTTGGATTGAGACTATGATTTGATGTGCATTATAACAACATTTTCAGAGACCAAACCTGGGTGAGAAACAATGCTGATCCCAGAGTGAAATTCTGATCCTTCGTAAGCCTCCATGTGCAAGTTTCCTATAATCCTTGCATTCCTCTAAAAGAGTTTTAATTCTAAAACTGCTTTTCTTATGTAGTGTGAAGTTTGTATAGCTGAAATCAAATTACTTGGCTCCTGATAAATAAATGGGTATCTTAGGAGACAGCATGCACTACTGATGCCACCTATTTCCAGACAAGCTTTTCAAGCTCTGAGTGCAACCTCTTCTAGGAGACTGATTTCAATTAAAAAGGAGTATGCTATATTCCTAGTTTTGGTATGATTGGAACATCTGTGAGATTTCACTGTGACTGTGGAGGCTTGATAAGCAAAGCATTCACAATTTAATAAGTTCTGTGGCTTGTTTTAGCTGAATTTATTTGGGTTTTGTGTTAGCTTTGGAATAAAGATAGCCTGCGAAAGTGGTGAAGAGTGAAACAGTTAACTTGAGATTCATGGAAAATTAAGTAGATAGCTAGGAGTAGCTTGGTGGTATGTACGTCTGAAGCTAGAAAATTAAGGTTAAGGTTCCAGCCGACTAGTCAAGTTACCTATAGTGAAATAGTTTTCAACTACTGCACCAAAACCTTCACATATTGAAAGTCTTTCTCATCACTGAAGTTGTAAAGAAATTGCAATTGAGAGGAAGTGAAGATGCAATTAATTTGTAAATAAATTAATACAAAATCTGAGATTGAAGAATTTCTCATTACTACTTGAATGACTTTTTCTTTGGTGAACAGGTAAGAGTTTTCCATCCTTTATTGATGAGGATTTCTCCATCAGAACTCTCAAAGGTGAAGCACTTTGTGACTACTTTGGGAAGGCAAAAGTTGATTACAAAAGGTATCTCTGATAAGGACCTCAGTGCCTTGAAGTCACATTACAGAATTTTCACATCAACGATCTGTCTTGACGATGAAGAGGACTACTCTTGTATTTAAGTTCTGTGTAGAGGGAAACCTCCAGAAAATGTACCTTCTAGGAAAACCTCTTGCATGTTGATGGCATTATTCTAGATGGAGATCTTAGTATTACAGTGAAATTCATACAGTAGAGACAAGCATAACTGGGAGGAATGCCATTCCTGGCATCCATTAATGCCTAAGAGCTTTGGCCTTTCACTGTAGCATTCTGTTATTTCTTTCTTTATCAAAATTATATATTTTTGATTGTAGTAAAAAAGTGAATGGCATGCACTATTTTCAAGCAATCTTCTAATGACAGAGGTTTTACACTGGCGGACAGTGACGAGTGTGGAGATCAGTGACAGTATTCTCAAAATTCATAGCAAACAGGCAATATGATGTGAAGATGAACATTTGCAAGGCTTTCTAAGTCAAGGGCAAGTGTCCTTTTTGTGGCTCTTCAAATGTAGAAACAGTACTTTGCTCTTTGAAAACTCATACTTTTGAGCTTTCAATCTTTGAGCTTTTGAATAAGAGGCTTTATGAGAAAATGTGTTACAGCATATTTTGAAGAATGATAAAAATGTTTTGTGCAAACAAATACTGGTAATTGTAGGAAGCACTTTCAACCACTAATACAAATGTGTGTGTATTCTGCTGATTATCATTAGTGCCAAGTTCCCCCTACTGAACTGATCTTCATTTTTCAATATTTTTGACTAGGCTTGAACCTTATTGGTTTTATTTTTGCTTCCCTGGGATCCTAAATGTTAATCTGGTATGAACTCTATTTAAAGCATGCATTTGAGAAGGGAGATGGTCTATAGCAGAATTTCATTACTAGAGAGGTTCTCTGTCTACACCCAGAAATGTCTTGTGTTTGTCAACTCTATTCTCCCTCCAGGAACATTCATTAGTTTAACTGAGTTCTTGAAAATCTCACTGACCCTGCAAATTTCTACTTTATGTCTGTACCTGCACCATTTAATTTCCATAATGTTGCTCATGCAGTTTTGCAAAACAGTCTGTGTGTTGACTAAAAATTCAGCAATTACATCTCTGTGCTGCTGTAGAGACATGGTTCTAGCAATCTGTAGTTGCTCTATTCCATCATCTGCTGACTATATTCAGTAGCCTCAATAAGCTTAAACAAAGACAACAGTTAGTTCACTGAGAGAGTGGATTAATGTTAACTTGGATCCTTTTTCAGTTGTTTGTATGGCATTTGGTATGGCATTCTCTGCGTTTTGCACACACAAAGAGATTTGTACAAAAAAATATAGTGCTCTTAGCTGAAAATAAACTGGATTTTCTCTATACAGCACTGCCAAGATGTGTCAAATCTGTTCTGGAATGACACTTTCTAGAGGAACGTTTCATTTGTAGTTCTAGTGATCTGCAATTTCTGCAGTCCTGACTGTTTATCCTTATTCTTTTTATTTGCATGCTGGCACTTCGTTCTCACTGTTGCTCAAATTCAAACCTTAGAAAAGGTTCTCCAGCATTTTTTCAGTTTAAATGCACTGTCATGCCTGTACTTCCTCTCCCCTCTCTTGCCACTGATATTTCTCGTGGCCTTTTCTGTATTATCTTTGTTTCATCTGTCTCAGCTTTCTGCCTGTGTTTATATGGTACCACGCTCCATGCATGAAATAGTCTTTGACTTGATGCAAACCAATGTTCTTTAAGCAACATATGAAACCTTTCTAATCCATTAAACACTCAGTCTACAATGGCATTATCCCACATCGCTTTTTTTGGTCTTTCATGCTTGTACTTAAGATGTGGAGTGACAGGGAAGGTACTGCTCATTCAGTAACTTTTGCTTGTGGTACTCATGGTTCCTTACTGCTTAAGGAAAAACATTGTGAATGCTTATAATGCTATAGCAAGTAGTTTGGGTTCCTTTGCTAAAACAGTCAAAGATGTGGATCTTCTGTCTGTTTTAACCTCCATATTTTTCCAATGGAAATAGGATTTAGATTTTAGATTTTATTTCCTGTAAGTTATGTGGGAACACAAAGACTCTAACAGTCTCGCAGATGCATATTTTAATGCCATGGAATTCTTTAGTGGAGGTGACCTCCTAGGAGGAAAGCAACAGACAATTAATTTGTGACCCTAAGTGGTAGTGTGTCTGGGAAAACTAAAGACTAATTGAGCTAAGCCTTCATTTGACTGTTTATTTTCATAACCTAATTGTTCATTTCACAATGACTGTAGGCAATGTGATTATTATAAGCTGTGAGTGCAATCAAGCTGAAAGAAGATGGTAATGGACTACATGAGGATTTTCGTGTTCTCCATCCTCTTATTTTGCTGTAGTTTTATAAAGCTCTTCAGCTGAACTATGGAATGTCCTAAAATTACTTTGGTAGCCAGCAGGTATATCAAGCTCAATCTATTGGCAGGCATATTGCCATTGGTGGTGATGTTTAAAGCAGTAAAATTCCTAAATAGATTTTTCTATTTTGTTTGTTCTTTGGTTCTTCCCTCTGTATCATCCTGTATCATATTCAGACATAAACAGTGTATAAATGCTAATTGACTGTTTGCAGGTGAGGTCTCAGTCTTAGGACAGAAAGACTCTTTCCCAGGAGATTCTTTCTCTCTTGCTTACTATTTCAGCTTTGTCACGTATCAACTACACCATTCAAGTTACATTACTGCTCCATTTTCCCCTTTTGAAAGGGCATAAAAACCCTTTGTCATTGGCCTTATTTCCCTTATCGCTTTAAAGCAATGTGGTGCTTTTTTGTATATGAACAAGGTGAGGTTGATTGAAAGAGAAATTCTTTCATGTACTTGCCTGCATTAGACTTTTAAATTGCAGGGCAAAATTAAACTAGATATGCAGTGATGCTTTTATAAGATATTTAAAAGTCCAGTTCTGCTGGCAGCTGGCCTAGATAGTCACAATATTAGATTGCTTCAGCAAACTGGAAAAGCATAACCTTGACATCTTTGCTTCTGTTGGCTTGAAATAAAGGTGGTACCAGTCACTTGCAAGTTGAAAAAATACCTTACAAAGACTAAAGGTATTAACACAGAGTGAATTTTGGAGCCTAGATATGCTTATTTTGGAGCAGGTAGACTTAAAAATCTCAGGAGGAAAAAGCAATTTCTTCAGTTCAGTTTCTTATTTACAAGCATTGTATGCTAAGCACTTACAGTCAGCTGAAAGATGCCTCAGCCTTTTATTTTTTAATTATTTTCTCCCTAAAAATAAGCCATAGGCTGCATAAATATATTTCATAGGTGCTGCTCAAAATAAAAATGAGTACACAGCAATAAAGCCAGGCTCACTCGCATTAAGATAAATAGCCCACATGCAGAACAAGAAAGCTATATCATCATTAACATTTCATTTACACTTAGATAGTGACTGTGGAATCTCACTCTGTTAAATCAGTGCAAGCCAATACTTAGATATGCCTTGGTCACAATAAATAAATCCATGTCTCTAAAGCCATTCCTTTCTTTTAAAGCCCTTTCACATACAGCTGAAATAGTAAGCTCCTCCTGGTGCAATGGATAAATGTGACCCCACATTTGGCCTTCACATTCTAATGATAGCCTGAAGTAGAGTCCTAAATGTTGTTTTGTAATGTATTTTAGTTATTTTCCAGGTGTACTGTTTGTGTGACACATTGAGACATACACCCAAAAACACTGACCAAGGATAGGTTTTCATAATTTTATGTTTTAGGTGGTAAATTTGCTAGAGTGAGGCCTTCAATGCTTATTAACTGCACACAGCATCAGTAAATGAATGTCAAAGAACACTCAATTTTAGAGCACCTAATAAATTAATTTCTACTGTTCTATTCTCACTGAATAGTTTACATGAGAGAGATCCAAAATCTTCACCCTTTACTTGTGAAACAGTAACAAAGTTCAGTATTGCAAAACAGCCTTTCATGAAACAGAAGCAGAGGATGTTGTTATAGCTTGCTCAGATTAAAATGCATCAGTACAAGTACCTGAGGTGTACCCCTTCCAGTGGGATTGGAAACAAGAGTTCCCTGTCAAAGTGAGGTCCCACTGAAGAATATGAAATCCCAATGATTGGAACAGCATCACTGCAGGATCTACAGAGGAAAATAATTCATTCTATTCCATAAAGCAGAAGCTGATTTTTTCCTACATTTTTTAATGTTTTCTTTTCAGTGAAGTTGACATAGGCATGTTATAGCCAAAGAAACTCATGACTGTGAGAAGAAATAGAATTGTTTTGAGTCATAAAAAAATAATAATAATACATTTATTACCAATACCAAGAAAAATACCAGCAAATACTGGCTGCTCATCAAAATAGAAAATGTGATTAGATTTTGAATGTAAAGCAGCATTGTGCCTGTCCAAAGTGCAAACCACCAAAGCAGGAAAAATTACTTTTCTAATTTCTTCTGGTTTTCTTTTTCTTTTGTTTTGTTTTTTTTTTTTTAATCTTAAAAAAAATGCCTACTTGTAGGTAAGAACTTAGTAATGTGCTAGATACGAGAAAACTAACCAAATGTGAACTTGTCTGCCTTACTTTGGTTTGGGAGTTTCCTCTAAGGAATCTTCATCATATCTTAAACTGCAGTCTAGTTCCTTCTCTACACCTGCAGCTAGATAGTGGATTAAATATTTCATAGTTGAATGGAAGAAGTCATTAGGTCCATGCTGTGTTTCTGTTGCTCTACATGTGCCACCAGGTTCACTGTAATTAGTGGCCCTTGTGCTTCAGTTATCACTAAGGAACACATGCTCACCTTTGCCATTGACGAGGGAGGTCTACATGTGCACAAGCAAGTCAAACATACTCCTATGGCAACCTTCAAATAGCTAGTCTCTATTATCTCTGACTTTTCTATAGTCCATGGTTTTAGTCTTGTGTATAATACAGACAGGCAGAAACAACAGGCTATTTTACATACAGTGTTAACCCTGGAAAAACTATTTCCTTGTAGTATTGCAGAGGTTGAAAGAGTCCATGTTGTCAGAGACCAAAGCCGAATCATTAAAGCCTTAAGGCACACCATTTATTATTTACTGCCTCCTCCTCTTTGCATGGCTCTCATTTTCTTGGTTGGTGGTTTTTTGTTTGAAGAGCTCTTTTACAGCACTAACACGTTTATTTTTGCTGCAAAATCACCTTGTGAGAGATAATTTGTGTGACTCCTCCTGAAATACATTGTGCTAGAAAAAGTCTTTCCTTCAATGTCAGTAACTGAATACTTCTCTGGCATTGGCCTGTCTGCCTGTCCTTGAAGTCTGCAGGATGGTCCCTGTACTCACCCTGTCTTTCATAATTTGGTATATTTTATTTATTAAAATATGCTGGATACAGATGAGTTTTTTACTTCAATATTTATTGCTGCATCTGTCATTAAATGGAAATTGCACATGCTTTGATAAATAGATGGGGAAAGTGCCTGGTGTGATTTCTCTGGTGATTGTTAAATACTATGCACTTTGTTGAAGTGCTCCATTGTAACTTGCATCAATATATTCCAGAGAACTAAAAATGTCCTACCTCATGTTGAGGAGCAGCACTTTTGGGAGGACTAACTGTTCTTGTGCTTCAAATTGGAAGAACATCTCCGGCACAAAAGTATAATAAAGTTTTGATGCTCTGTCACACTGAGAAATGCTGTGTTTGGGAAATTCTGCCTGCAATTCGTTCATCTAAATGTAGAAAACTGTTCAGAGAAGAGGATTTCTCTGGCTGTTACTCTGTCCTAAACACAGGGTCAGGCTCCAGTGGGGGACTCAAAAATGCAGTGATATTATTGTGATGTATTACAAATAGAGCAATCAAAGTTGCAGGGCTTAGTGTAGCCCATGAAATGCAATAGCTGGAGGCCATGTCAAATAAATTCTCAGCAGTGAGTCTCTTCTGCCCTGCGTCATCTATTGATCCCGTAACTCTTCCCTCTGGCACAAGAGAAGGACAGTTCTGCTACAAGTGTATCTTTTGTACTTGGAACAAGTTGCAGCAAATGTTTTGTTCTTCAATGACTATAATAAATTGATATTAGTTTGAAACTTTCCATTACTATTGGAAGTCTTGGAATCAGAATAAGCTAGGGTGCATCTTAGTGACACTTCTACCTAGCTTCAAACCAACATTATTCAAGTTGCTTTGAGGCTTATCCAGTATGCTACTAAGCACAGACAGCAGAAACACATAGCACTACCTTTTTGGAAAGGAAGAAAATATCCAGGCAACATGTAGTTAACTAGTGTATATGAAAAAATTTCAGATGTCAACTGATTTGAATAGGAGATGTAAGGAAATTGAACCAGAGTGCCTGTAACTCTTCAGCTAGGAAAAGCATGATTACTTTCAGGGAAACTATTTTCCCATCACCTTGTGCTGAACTTAATTATGACACTAAAACCCTCAGACAGAAATGAACCCAAAATACCAGTTGTGTATTCAGCAGTTGTTGCAGATACCACAGTGTGTAGTGTCTGATCCTAGGAAGGTGTGTGTAGGAAGACTGGGTATGAAAGAAGATTAACTGAGAGGTAATGATGGCAAAAGCAATAGGAAAAAAGGTCACTAACATTTCATTCTAATTCCAGCATGCTTTTGTGGAAACATCTGTAGAAAAGCGAGTGAGCTGAGAAGCAGCTGTGCTACGGATGCAAGGTCTGGAAGCCAGCCACTAGTTCTGTGAAAAGTGATTATGCTCAAGTGTCATGTCCTTTGTTAGGCCAGTTCCCAGCAGGTAGTCAGAATCACATTAGCTGATTTTAGTGCTTAAAACATGCTTCCTCCACTGCTTACTTCTATTAACCAGTGATTGCCAATGCATGAGGAGGTTGAGCTGCTCTGGGGGTTTCTGCTTTGTTGCTTGTTAGGCCCAAGAAGCTGCGGCTGAGCTCGAGTGAGCTCTGGGCCTTCCTGTCCTGTGGAGCCTTAAGTTTGACTCCTCTTCCATGCTGTTGAGCTGGGACCTGGTGGGGAGGAAATCTTTGGTTTGGAAAAGTTGATTTTCTGCTCAGCAATTCTTTTCTCATGTCCTTTGCTACTCTCCCTCAAAAGTGCAGGTAAACGCTGATTATTCTGACTCTGCCTGTGGCTTGTTACCTGAGGCAGCAGTATTTATTGTTCAGGCTTCTGTGTTGCCTTGGGCTAAGCAACCGTGAGGGAAGCGGGATTGCATAGATGACTGTGTAGGTACAGGATGTAAAACTTACTCAAAAAGACCAAAAAAAAAAAATGTTTAAAAGAATGTATTTTGACCAGGAGTATACCACCAGTGGGAAAAAAACAATTCATGAAAGATTTAGGAAAGCAGCTGAAAGCCAGACCTTTGACCAGTATGAAATATGTTGCTTCATCTGAAGTCTGATCAGCCCCAGCTGAGAGAGAAGCCTGCAAAAAAGGTCTGAGGAAATGAGAGAAAGTAATGTCCTATACATACTATGCTATATGCCATATAATTCTTAGAGGAATGGAAAGAATGGTATAAAATCAAATAGCACTCCTCCTTTTTTTGCTCTCTATTGATTGGAAATTGTTGACCAATTTTATGTGTTTTAAGTAGCAATCCTAGTGATGAAGGTAAGGTGCAAAGAATAAAGTATATGTGGATATATATATACTCAGTATTAGGTTCCCAAAGTATCAAAGCAGAGGTTTTGAAAAATGGTTTGTACTAGTTGAGTTACATAACAAACAGTATCTTCCAGAAGTTATTTCAACCCTAAATTAAACAGCATATAAACTTTCTTTAAGGCTAGTCAGTGCTAATGATACTGAACTTTATCAAGACCTTAACACTTCTTGTTAATACTGTACTTTTAAATTTAAAAAATTATCACATGTAGACAGCTTTCAACATAGTGTCCTAGTTCAGCATTTGAAAATTATAGTTTATATTTTAAGACTGTTCGACAGAAGCCCTGAACTAAATCCAACTCTAGAGATGTTTGAATTTGGCAGTTTTGTCCCAGGCTTTGGTGTTGAGTTTGCTGATACTGTGACATAGCCGTAAATGTTTTCTCTTACCCTAGGCTGGATAGCAGATGTTTAGGAAAAGCACTAAGGTAAGGAAAAGTGTTGCAATTGTTTAAACTTGACTACTGTCCTGGTCCACTTAATCTTGTGACATCTGCATACAGGAAGGTACATTTTAATTTTTAATTAGAATCTGACATCTTAAAATGCTTCTGGTACTCAATGAAGACCAAAATACAAGTTGCATACACAAACTGTATGTGAAGGATCCTGTTTACTATCCAGAATATTCTAAAATGTGTGAAGTTGCAGTTCGTAACTGTTCGTCTCTAAAGCTGAAATTGTTGCAAGCATCTTTGAAATTCAGCAGCTATTTAAACATTTATATAATAGCATTGCAAAATGTATGCCTACATAGGCAGCCTTTTCAGCTTGGAGATACAATGAAATGGGTAGATGAGTACATGAATTCTTCAAGTGCTCATTTATGAGTTTTTAGAGGACTTATTCTAAAAGTAATAAAATAGTACTAGTATTGGATACTTTTAGAGTATGAAAGCAAGGTATGAAAATGCAATGATCTTGTGCGTGATGGTAAGACATTTTTCACTGTAGACTTGAGAAAGCACTGACGTACTCTAAAAGTACCATGGAACTTGGGACTTCTCTGTGTGCAAAAATTCATGAAGGAGCAGGGCAGTTTGAATCACACATGTATACAGGTTGGTCCCTGCCCCACTGGTTCCAGAGGTGGTGTGATGTTTTCTGCATTCATGCAGCATTATAATAATAAATGATAGTGCAGGATCGCAGCTGTAAGAGAAGATTGTACTTTGTTGTTTTACTTGCTTTTGTACTTTCTTGTTTTCCTGATCATTTAATGAAGCATTTGTAGGTCTTGAAGCATCCAGTGCTATGGTGTCTATTTAGTACTATCTGTCAACATCAAAGGCCACTGAATCTATATAAAGATTGCCATTCAAACTGTGTGTAAAAATGAATATCAACATTCTAGGTCCCTGATATTTCAAGAAAAACTTGCTGCTTCAATAATCAGATGTATTTTATAGGAAAAAAAAATAATTAATCTGTGAATGTTTACTTCTTTTCCACAATAAGAAACATTTGAGGCTTATCAAAAGTCAAGATAAAACTCAACAGAATTTCAGTGGCTGATGGACTAATCACATTTAAAACAAGGAAGGTGGATTACATTTGGGCCTATCTGAGCACATCAAGGTCCATCGGGGGCACACTGACCTGAAAGACAAACTAGCAGTGTGTGCCACACTGTACTGGATTTTACTTCCCCTCAAGTTTGAGACAGCAGTTTAGCAAAGGACTAGCTGGATAGGTCAGTGTGCCTTCAGAACATCTGACTGTAGGTGGAATTGGGAGCTTAGCTATGTGCTCTGACATACTGCCAGTGTCAGGGAGCAGGAATCGTGGTGGCAGCACTGGAATTCTTGCATCATTGGTAGAGTTTCTGTAGTGGTTTCAGTCAATGATAATCCCAGTTCCACTATCTTTCATCAAAAAATGCAATTCCTGGCTAACATTCTGTTCTTCTCACTAAAAATTATAGCAACAGTTGAAGTGAAGATAAATTTACTGAGTATCATGTTTTATACCTTTATTATCCTGAAGGTTAAGAGTTGTTGAGGTCAGTACCTTCAGCAGTAGGCATCTTTTAGTCTTCCTTAGATTATTTGAAAAGTTTATTGAAAAGCTTTTTTTTGGGAAAAAAAAAAAAGATTATTTGATTATATATTGATTATTTGATTATTTTAAAAGCTATATTTTAATTTTATTTTCTCCCCCCCCCCCCAAAATTACAAGTGCAAATAAGGAACGAAAAGCTAGTAGTGATCTAGAGTATGATGGTACCTGGGCTATGCTTCAGAATCATTTCAAACACAAGTATAAGCAAGCTTTTCATAATGCTTGACTTTGAGGCCAGATTATGTTTAATCATGTCAGTCATCTTGACACCGGGGCAGTCCCGTGGCATAAAGGAGAGCACTCTGTACTCTGAATCCTAAGGGCTTGAGTTCAAGTCTCAGTAGGGACCGTCCCCTGGGCAGTTAAATGCCTCCCTGCCATCTGATCCCGTCAGATCTCGGATGCTCAGC
>JAWWEU010000160.1:9300823-9320403 GCA_035583155.1 Acropternis orthonyx | reverse complement strand
GCTGTGCCTCACCTAAAAAATCCACTGTGCAGGCTGGAAGGGCACACCCATGTGGGGAGAGCCCTTCCCCAGATCTTAGTTCTCAAAGTCTGACCATATATATATACACATCTTGACACCCAAAACTACGTTGGGCAAAACTGTTAGGGTGTGCACAAGTTTCTAATTGTTACCAGGTCTGAAAAGGAGACCCCATGTAAAGGAATTAACGTAATTCAGTGTTTGTTTGCTCCCTGTAATGAAAGTTAGCGTTGAGATGCTGCTATGGACATTTTACATAATGATGCCTTCGGATTTTCAGTCTGTGAGTGTAGTGGTTTTAATATGTGGTGAACTGATGCAAAATTCAAATTGAGCAATGTAAATATTCATTAGCTATGATGAAGTTAAAACTCTCTTTTAAAAATATTGTTTGTTTCATTTCTGAAGGAACAAATGGGCTGAAGTACTTCTGCTAGCTGCTCTTGGTGTCATTTCT
Source organism: Acropternis orthonyx (assembly GCA_035583155.1). Classification (NCBI taxonomy): domain Eukaryota; kingdom Metazoa; phylum Chordata; class Aves; order Passeriformes; family Rhinocryptidae; genus Acropternis; species Acropternis orthonyx. Next base: position 9,319,925 of record JAWWEU010000160.1, on the reverse strand, counting down.
GTTACGTCCCCCAGTCTGACTGTGTGTACAGAATGGCTGCACAGGGAGAGTAGTTCTGCTTTCACTGAAGCTACCTAAGGAATTTAGCAGAGGAATAAAATTATATATTTCAGCCTTCATTTTTGTTGACAATATAAGTACATTTCAGGCAGATCACCTTAGCAATTTAATAATTTCTATTTATAATTTCATAACTGCCTTTTTTGAATAACATAAAAGTATGTTTCTGATGAGCTATGTAGAGCAAGCCCTGCAACTGGCAGTTTTGTTTTTTTTCATCCAGTTACATGTTGACCCCAATAGACACACCAGATGGTTTTAGAGAAATGTAAATTCTCAGTTTAAAGGACTGAAATTCATGGGGAATCCTCTACACATTTTGGTGAGTAATTGCAGTTGTTAATTCCATTACCTCCTGGGCAAAACCAAAAAAATCCTCTTAGTATAGCTGACTGTTTCTAGCACCACTTTTCAGCCATTGCATCCTGTTATCCTTTTCTGTCTGCTAGCTTCTAGAGTCAGATACCTTCTTTACAAACAAGTAACTAGACAATGTGGAAATTTATCATACTGTACCTTTTGATAAGGAAAAAAAACAAAACTCTCAGGAAAAACATTTTGCAGCCATGATCTATTTTGTAAGGTTCAATTTTTCAACTAGTTTGCAGAGGTGTAAATACAGAAAATTGGATATGGTCATTCACTACTGATAATATATCCTGTCTAAGTGCACTCTGTATTCCTGTATTGGAAGTTGTATTAGTGAAACTCTGAATGGACTGTGTAGGCTTTGATGCAACCCGGGGAATCTGACAAGTCCTCTGCGCTGGAAGTTGCTGAGTGCAAAGGAGGATGCAGTGGAAAAAAGAGACTTTTTTTTTTTTGCAGGTCTGTCAGCCAACAGATCCACGTTTTCTCTACTTAAACATTTATTTTACTCTTGTTGAATATTTGTGTTTGAAAGTTTTGTGTCTGAGACAATTCTTATCAGGAGCCCCTTCATGTTTAGCACTGCCTTGATGAGTGAAGAGTTTGCATTAACCAAGAAGGTGAATGTACTACGTGTACAATTAGTCATCTATTGGACTTTCACATAAAATACCTTTTAAGAAGCTCTGAATAGTGGCATTTGATACTGTGTAGCAGTCCACCTTGTTTTACCCACTGACAATGAAATATAACAAGGACAAAGGATGCAGATGCCCTTATTCAGAACCTGCTAAATAGCAAGGCTTTCATACTCCTTGCTAAAGCACAAGGCCTGCTGGATCAGGGAGGCTGGTCTCAGGTCTGTATTCTGCATACGTTTGCTTTGCAATGCTGGCCAAGGCCCTTTGAATGTCTGCATCTCCTCAGCTGGTTGACCCAGTCTGAATGCCAGGTGTCCACTCTGTCCCTGCCCTCCTCAGCTAAACAGGGAAAGGAAATACAAGGAAGGGTCCTGGGTCGAGATAAAGACAAGGAGGTATCATTGCCATTTACTATCATGGGCAAAATAGACTTGAATTGGGGATATTGTTAATATTTGGGATATTTAGTTTATTACTAATCAAATCAGAGTGGGATGAGAAATAAAACCAAATTTTAAAACAGCTTCCCCCCCATCTCTCCCTCTTCCCAGGCTCAACTTTGCTCCCAAATTCTCTCCTTCCTCCTCTACAGCAGTGCAGGGGGACAGGGAATGGGGTCATTTCATCACACAGTGTCTCTGCTGCTACTTCCTCAGTGGGAGGACTCCTCACCGTCTTCCCCTGCTTCAGGGTGGAGTCCCTCCCACGGGAGACAGTCTTCCAGGAACTTCTCCAGCATGAATCTTTCTCTCTTTATTCTAATATGAGTTAATAGTAACAGGGTAGATCTCCCTTACCACAGATTTCCGGTCTCTCTGAGTGTCTAGACTTGTGAATTGGCTGTAGGTCTCTTCCAACAGCAGAACAAAACACAGTTGTGGATCCCTGAGAGATGCAGTTTTATATACCACCCTCTCAAATGTACATGTAGAAAATCCTCTGTATCCTGAAGCTCAAATCATGACAAAGTGATTATCAGGTGAATCCTTGAAATCATGGCATATGGCTATATCTAGCTTGATACAATGTCGTCTTATCTGTGATTTTTGAATTATCTCTAATATCATCCTGCATGGTAAATTACATACTGCATCTGTTCTGCAGGAACAAGTGAGAGCAGGACTGAAATGCTATCAAGCACACTCCCATCTGCCTAAATCAAGGGGTACATTTAATGAGGTTTCTTTTCTTCTGCACTTCCATTGTGCCAAATGGAACTAAGCATGGCACGAGGTGTTTTTTTTTCAGGAGATGATGCAACTTTTAAACAGTTGGACAATAGGTTAAGGCATTTTGTTGGTTTTGGCCTTTTTTATCAGGGCATCTTAAAAACTAGAAAGACCAGGAAGGATGAAACTTATTTTCATATAGCTTTTTGGAGTTTATTTTGCTTCATTTTGTTTCACACTAATTTCCAGTGTAGAATGGGATTTCTACTACTTTCAGTTAGAAGAGACACTCCAGTTAGAAGTAAGCTCCAAACAGCCTGGTTCAAATCAGAAAACTGCTCTGTCACTGATTGTGGCTCAGGTTGGGACATTTATCCTTCTTCTCTGATCCACCCAGAGCAGTAACTGAGTTTGCAAAACCACTCAAGGAAAGAGTAAGAAGAGTTATTCAAAGAGCTTACTGACAGTTCAGAATGCCATATCCTAGAGAATTCTGAGCTTATTCTATGGGAACATGGAGCTGGAAAGCAGTTGCACCTGTCCTTCAGTGTGCCCTAGAAACATATGACATATGTGTTTTAGAAAGATCCACATTACTAATGTACCTGTGATGCCCTGCAGGCTTATTTGTAATGGGGTACTTGCCTGTCCCAGTCTAGTGGATACGTGATGCATGAGGACTCTGAACTGGCAGTTCAATAGCCAGCAGATGAAGCTGGCATTTCCTAACTACACTTTTTCTTGCTCTCCATATGTGTACTGTACATAGACCTTCATCAGTGTTGATTCCTTTTCCCCTGAAAACTTACCATCTATTTGATGATATCAAGAAACCTTTGATACCATAAGAAGTACTTTGGCTTCTGTTTGAAAGGTCATGCATATCAGTAATTCTACAGCATATGTATTCTATAATTTGGGAGTAGGAGAGTCCAGGAGTTGTTATATGGTTTGAATTTGTTTGGGTTTTTTTAAGTACTACCCTTTGAAAAATACTGGGGTTTTTTTCCTTATCAACTGATACTCTTTGAAAAGGGTTGTAGTCTTCTTATTATTTTATCCTGATAAGAATCGAATTTCAGACTGAAATCCTGAATCTTAACTTGAGAAGATCTGGAGAGCTTTTACTGTATAAGAGAGCCTATCCCTTCTGCATGTTAAGCCAAAAAAGTGCATCCTGGCCCTTGAATTTGAATGAAAATAGGGTATGAAATTTGAATACAATAGTACTTTTTTTATTTTTTTTTAATTATTATCCATGTTAGAAGTATAGACTAATATGAAAATGTATGTATATACAGGTTAATTTTCTTTTCATTATGACAGGTTGAAAGTAGACTACACTGTGAATTTCATTGTAGCCGGAAACCCCCTATTCTCTAAAACTGTCTGAAGAATCAGAAGTAATTCAGGCCTGCAACTGCACCATTTCCTGCTATGTATGTGTTGTCTGTTGGATCTAAGAAGCACAAGAGATTTCGTTTTTTCAAACTCCTTAAAGGCACACATTTTTTCCCCAGTGCTGTCAGATATAGTCAGTAGATCTCCCCTACCTAATTAAGTGGTCATTTAATCAATCTTCAGGCAGTAGTTTTTCATTTTAAAGGACCTTCTCTGGCAAAGGCTAAGTGCTCCTCTACGTCTGTGAGACGGTTTTCCTTAATGCTGTTCAAAGTCATCTTACAGCAGACTGTTGCAGCACAATTCCTAAACCTCTTGAAAAAAATCGAGCACTTCACAGTCTGCATTAAAATTTCTCCTGCAGGAATAATTTTTGTCTGAAAGTGGAGGAATTGCTCTGAACTCTTAACTTGGCCTAGTTTGTGCCCAAGAAGTCCAGTGACTGATACTTTTTGTTCACAACTGAATTACTTGAGATTTTGCTTTGAACTAGAGCTTGGGGATTTTTTACAGCAACTTGCATGGTTTATTGCTCTGGTGACTTACAGGAGCTTTTTGATGCAGAATTTTTCTACTTAATACCATAAATGAGGTGCTGATATTGTTCCATATAGTTGAGCCAGGTTTGTTGACTCAGGAGGCGAATGTCAGGGTGCTCTGCAGCAGCCTGTGTGGCATCACAGGATTGGAGGCTTAGACAGGCTGAGCCACATCTGTGCTCCAGAAACACTGCACCTCTTTCTTTATTTTTTTTTTGACAAATGCCTGCCTGAAAATGGCATCAATGGGCTCCCAAGTGGTCTTATATTGCCCACTAGTTTTTGGTGGAGCCTTTTTAGTTGATTCTTCCTAGCAGTTGATTTTATCTTTTGTCTGAACCTATCCTTTTAGCTGATAGAGCTTTCTGGCTGGGACTAATGATAGCATTTTAGGCTCTAGCAATTGCTGCTCTATATTTTGGTTCTGCATTTACTGTCTCTTGTCATGTGCATTCATCTCTGCTTATTGCCATCTCGCTGTTCTTTGCCTGCTAAGTTGTACCATTTGTCCCATGGGCTCCTGCAGCAGCAGACCCAGTTTCTGGGCAGCGCCTTCAGGGACCCACAGCTGGGCTGTCACACAGCCATGTGGCTGATATGACATCAATCCCCTCTCAGCCCCACAGCCCATGCTCTGCACAGTGCACCTGCAGCAATACCCGCAGGCCCAGCACGGTCCCAGCCCCATGGTCACAGTCCAGCCTGACCCACAAGCCTGGGTGGATGTGTGTACGACCCACTGCCTGTGACTGGTGGCCACTGGTGGCAGGCTTGTGGCTGAGGGCACTCCCACCCATACAGGAGCAGAGGGAGAGGTCTGTTTTAAAGGTCCTGTGGGATGGTGACACCAGTCACCAAGTGACAGTCTTCATCCTCCATGTGCAAAAATTTCTGGCATGACAACACAGCCCCCAGTGCTTCTGTCACCAGTGTCAAGTTGGTCATCTGGACATGTGTGACAGATGGTTTTTGTTGGCACACAGATCTCACAGACCCCAGAATGAACTTTTAAGTAGTGCTTCCAGTAAAACGTGGGTTTATAAAGGCAGTAGAAAGTTTCTGGAACATGCAGTGCTATTAAGATTTCACAGAATCATAGAATGTGGTTGGAAGGGACCACAGTGGGACATCTGGTCCAACCCGCTGCTCATGCAGGCTCATCCTAGAGCACATTACTCTGGGTTGTCCAGTTGGTTCTGAATATCTGCAGAGAAGGACACTCAACAGCCTCTTTGGGCAACCTGTTCCAGTTCTTGGTCACCCTCACAGCATGGAAGTTCTTCCTTATATTCATAGAATCATACAGAATCATAGAATAATAATCTGTCTTGGATTAGAAGTGACCAAAAAGATCACCTACTTCCAGATCTGCTGCCATGACCAGGGAACCTTCCACTAGACCAGGTTCCTCAGACCTCCATCCAACGTGGCCTTGAACACTGCCAGGCATGGGGCTTTTCTGGGCAAACTGTTCCAGTGCCTCACCAGTCTTACAGGGAAGAATTTCTTCCTAACATTTAATCTAAATCTCCCTTATTTCAGTCTGAAAGCCATTCTTTCCTTGTCCTGTCACGACTTGCCTTTGTAAAAAAGTTTCTCTCCATCTCTCTTGTAGGCTCCCTTCAGGTACTGAAAGGCCACAGTTAGGTCTTCTCTTTTCCAGGCTGAACAATCCAAATTCTCTCAACCTTTCCTCATAGGAGAGGCGTTCCATCCCTCTAATTGTCTAGGTGCCCCTTCTCTGGACTTGTTCCAACAGGTCCATGTCCTTCCTGTGCTGGGGACCCCAGAGCTGGACACAGAACTACAGGTGGAGTCTCACGAGAGGAAAGTAGAAGGGCAGAATCCACTCCTTCAACCTGCTGCCCTCGCTACTTTGGATGCAGCCCAGGACACAGTTGGCTTCATGGGCTGTGAGTGCACATTACTGGTTCATGTCCAGCCTCTCATCCACCGAGTCCTTCATGGCAAGGCTGCTCCCAATCTGTTTATCCCCAACACTGTATTGATAGGTAGAACTTGATGTATTTTAGGGATTTTTTTCCCAATTTAATGTTACTCAGGCATTGCCTTGGACATAGTCAGTGGAGCATGTCAGAAGTGTTCAGTGACTATTAGAAAAGGTCTAAGCAGAATGGACCTGTCTTGAATTCAGATGTCAATACTGGGTATGTACTGACTTTTTCCAGGCAGTGAAGAGACCTGTGACAGCTACTTAAAAATTTGCAGGTGTCTCGTTTAATTCTAGTGCTGACTCACAAGCTGAGAATTGAAGCTAATGCATTGTCAGAACTTCTTAATAAAAAAAGGAATTTCATATACAAATAATTACCTCTCACTAAACAGGACAATAGGACACAAGGAATTGGAATGAAGCTGCATAAGGAAAAGTTCAGGTTACACATTGGGAAAAGGTTCTTCACTGAGAGGGTCATTGGTCACTGGAATGGTCTCCCCAAGGAAGCGGTCATGGCACCAGTCTCATCAGAGTTCTAGGAGTGTCTGGACTATGCTCTTTAGTCATATGGTTTAGTTTTAGGTAGTCCTGTGAGGATCACAGAGTTGAACTTGATGATCCTTATGGGTCTCTTTCAACTTGAGACATTTTACAGTTCTATGTTTCTATCACATTTCTTCACAGGGGAAAAACAGAAGTAGTCTGTTATGTAGCATTAACCTGCAAACAGTGCAAGGCATTTCTTAATGCCACTAGAAAATGAATGATAGCAGTAGTGTTTATCATTTCATTCCATTCCATACGAATCATAAATTTTGCAATTTATATAGGTAAAAAAGGATTTCAAAACTGTTAAATCTCCAGAAAGGGTGTTAATCCCTAGTCTGTTTGATGAGTCTCTGCTCTAATAGTCTAACACTCTTAAATGTCCCTATAGACTGAGGGTGATTTAGCTAAGCTCTGTACACTGAATTTTTATATATTCACAGTACACAAACAACAGATTATGTTAAGGAGAAAGGAGAGACATTCCTGTCCTCAGTTGCCTAGAAAATTATAAGAATTTTGCGACTTAACTTCCCTCTTATTTTACCTTTTATTTCTCTTGATTTAATTACAAAAGACTTGCTGCATGTGAGAAGTGCCTGCCTTGAAAATTAAATCAATACATACATGTGCACTGATCTTGTGTCACAAAACCAGGCAGTGGAAGCTTCCTCATTGTTTATTCCCAGTGCCTTCCCTCCTTAAAGGAATGGTATAGTTTGTTCTCCCTGCTCTCAATTTCCCCAAACAGACATATTTAAAAACAAATTCTGTGCTCTGACCTCTTAATTGTTCAGCTTTTAAAAAGAGTGCAGATGTATTCTGGATGAGCTTCTGGGTGACATCAACCTTTAACATTTGTCAGTCAGAACAAGAGCATCAGACAGTTTTTATTAGTGGTCAAGGAGCACTTTCCAAATGATCTAAAGGGAAAGATCCGGCAGCATAAATCCTGTATTTTTATGTATAAAAGACTTCTCTCTGTGGAGTTAAGAGTAATTCAGAGTTTGAATTGTATGCTGTGTAATTGAGGCAAGATTAATAATTATTTAAAAGCAATGGTCTTGTATTTGGAAGAGTGAGTCATTTGTGCTTTTCAGCAGCTGTTGTGGGGTTTTGCCTTTTGGAAGATTAAATTAGCTTTGCATTATGCTGTGTTTTCATTGCTTTCTAACTCTGTGACAGATGTTAGCTTACAGCGTCAACATATACAGGTAGGAAGAGAAATGTTTTGTATTTCCTTCTGCACTCTGAGTCTGGTACTATTTTGTGAGGTTTTTTTGTTAATATCATGGATAATGAAATAAAGAGTGCACTTACTACATCTGCAAATGGCAAAAACCTCTAAGGAAAGGCCCTGAGCACTCTGAAAGTGTACAAGATAATCTTGGCCAATTGGTGGAATCACCTGAAATAAAATGCATTGAAAAAGGCTGATTGCAAACTGCAGTATTTCAGTAAGAGACTTCATCTGCCCAAATACAGGACAGGGGAGGATCTCTGTGGACAGGGAGCCTTTTATTATTACCAAATGCATCGACCCCAAATATCATTGTGGAATATAAAATGTGTGCCCTATTAAAAATAAATCTGAGATATGAAAAGAAACCTTATGCATGTCTCTCAGCCCTAATAACATTTCTGCTCATATACTGTGTCTGGTTTTGAGCACCACACATAGAAAATTCTGGAACCACTAGGATGGGACCAGAGGAGGGCAGTAAGAACAGTACAGGAGCTCTAAGAAAAACTTTTAATTACTTAGATATAATTAGCTAATTGAAGAAAACACTGAGTAGTGCCATAACAACAGTCTTCAAAGGCGCAAATGTTGCCCCAAAAGACCAAGGACTTTCTGGAAATACGACACTAAGCAATCAACTGGAATTGAAAAAACTCTTCGAGTACCCCAATGGCTAAGGAGGTTGGGGAATTTCTGTTGCTGTTGTTTTTAAAGACTGAGTAGGCAAATTATGTGCTTAACGTACTGTAATGTCAGATGACGGTTTGACTTCCCTCCCAGCCAAACATTTCAGTTGCAGAATGGTAGAACAGAGCTTTTTGGCACGTCTTGTGAGACTTGTGGTTTGGGTTTTGTGGTGTAAAAGACATTGATTTTGATTATCACTGGAGAAGTTTTCTAAATTTGCTTTTTTGGTATAATCTGATATTAGGTTTCAGTTGTCAGGATAACGCTATCTGATATCAGGTCACTGACAAGGTTTAATAATTGTAGAGAATCTGTCTATGTGACTGGAATTTTCAATTCACACTCAAGTACCAAAATAGTATATTTTAATTTTTTGTGTGATAAACTTAATGATGACTTGCTCTCTAAATCTGGTTGGGTTTTGTGGTTTTGTTGGATTTTTTTTGTTGTTTTGTTTTGGTTTGGTTTGGTTTTTTTATGGGGGATGGTGGTGGTGTTGACATGTCCTAGTCTATTACTAAGGAATATCTTATGTCTCTCCTGTAGTGCCCTGCTGCCATGTGTGGCCAGCTTTTGTCTTTGATCCAGAGGACATCTGATCTCTGTATCTTGAGATACATATTTGGATCTTCATTTTTTTCCAGATCTGAGCCAAAAAATGTGGCAGTTTATATTCACAATAAATTCTCTTTGCAGAACATATAACACCAGCTTTCTTGGGTTTCAGGCCTGCAAAAAGATTATTACACTGACAGATAATTTTTTTTGAATCAAAAGGAAAACATTAGATTATGCAGTTTGACTTCCATCTTTAGAATATTGCCCTGGTAATATTATAATGAGTCATTTTCTTGAAGATTGCTATTCTTCACTTCAGATGTCAATACATGGACAATTAATGACATTTTTATTTATTTAACTGGTTATTTGCTTTACTTCTATAGGCTCTATAGAATTTTACTCATGAAGAAGTCAGAACAGTCTCACTTGGGTTATTTTGTTGTGTCTATGGAAGTGAGCTTCCAAAGAATCCCAGAAAATTTTGTTATTAGCTTGCTTAGTGTTTTTTCACTTAAATCTGTAAACATTGGTTATAAATTCTGGTGCATTCTCCCCTCAATTTCATATGTTGTTTCTGTAAGTTGTGTCTATGCAACAATTTAAAAGAGGATTTCTCAGTTCTGAATTGATGATAGTTATTATATAGACATTATGATTAAGGTCACATGCTTACAAATAAGCATATGTGGGAGGGTTTATAGGAGAATGAAATAAAAGTAAGCTATTCATCCTCTCTCAATTCCTTCTAAAAGCAATAATTTCTGATTGGTTTTGAGGTTCTTGGCTCTTATTCTTATCACTATGTTACTTAGAAACTTCAAATGTCATGTTTTCCAAGTTCCAGTGTTAAAACGAAGCAAAAGGTACTACTTGGTTCCTTTTCATGTGGGACTTTATAATGACTGTTGCTTGATACCTGGCATACAAAGAGGGACTGGGTGTATATATACTGAAACATGCGAGATAAATTAAGACAAATGTTAAGTACATAATTGCTCAGTCACTTTGCATAGTAAAACTTCATTACAAAGTGAGTTCCTGTTCACCTTAAGAGAAGCAGCAAGTAACTGTGATTTACAAGGCCATCAAAACTATGGAAATGTTCACTTTAATCAGAACTGTAATTATGAGGAAATTTGCTGCAGGAAAATCTACCCACAGAATAAAGATTAAAAAGATCTGAATGTTGTCTATCAAAGTGCAGCAATTAACTTTTTTTTCCCAAGCCCAAGAGATCCTTGTGGAAGAAAAAAATAAAGCACAATTCTGTCCTTTGATTACAGTGGAGAAAAAAAACCTGCAACTGTTATTGTAACTTCTTCAGATAACAGCAGCAAATGTCTACAAATGGACACACACACACAGTCAGTGAATACATTTCATCCACTCTCTGAGATTGGAATTGCCTATCAATATAACTACTTGTAATTAACTCCATATTAAATAATTCTCTTGGCTTGAATGTAACAAAACCACTAATTTGAAGACCCATCTTTCTTATTCCCAGGGCTTCTGTAGCCACTGCAGCTGCCACATGGATACTTGTAATATTTAATGCATTTGGCTTTCTAACAATTTCTGTACAGCTGTCTCTTCCTTTCCTCTCAGGAGATAAAGGTGTTGTCATCCCTACTGTGAGCAACCTGCCAGAGCTTGGCTACTCAATACAAAAATGCAGTACGTATTAAGTGAACAACAGGACCAGAAATCCACTGAGAAAACTGATGATTTTTAAAAAGTTGTCTTAAATTGAAAGATTTATTTTCCAGATAGTGGTTTCCTGTCAGTAGGAAGAAAGAATGATCCTATGAGGCAAAATTAATCAAATTTGGAACCTTATGAAATTGCATTCCCACACTTGCTGATGCATCTGAATTACAAGGGCATGTGGAAATGGCATAATGCAGAATAGTCACCGTGTTAGCTTGGGGCCTGGTCTCATCTAATTAACCCTGCTCAGACACAAGGTTAATGAGTCTGGGTACAGTCCGGCACAGGAGGTTTTGTTTTCAGCTTGCTTGGAGCTGCCCTAAGGCTCTACTGCAGCAGTGCAGCAGAGAGATGCAAGTTATTAAAATACAAACATGTCTTGAGGATACTTGTGTGGTTTAATACAACATGATCTCATAACAAATGGCCCTCACTCTTCTGGGGTAACTGTCTTAGAGCTGTAACTGTGAGCAGCACTTCACTGGAGGATGGGAGCAAGGAGCAGCTATAGAGCATGTGAGCAGTGAAGGCCAAAGAGGTGAAGTGGAGAGCTGTACTGTGGAGGGTGGAGTGAGATCACCTTTCTTACTGTCCCACCACGGGCTATACTGGATGCTGATTTCACTACAAAACTTCTGTGCAAATTGCTACTGTTAACAAATGTCTCCTTTCCTATGCTACCCCTGATCTCTGATAGAAATCCAGCCACAATACATAACAGTGTTTTCCATAAGACAAGAGTGTGAGCTCCATAATCCAAGAGGTTCCATTTGGCCTTTTCTTTGCAACCACAGACATTAACACATTACTAGTAATGTGAAAACATCCACACAACACATTTCTGGACACAATGCACAAATTGTTTCCCCCAGTAAAGGCAACCTAGACACCCAAAGTGTAAATCCCATTGACACAATGATCAACAGATTGTCTCCTCCCAGCAGTCCTTTACTTCCTTTCCTCTTTCCTCACTGTCCAGCAAATCAAAAAACAGATATTAATGAACTGACTTACTGTTTTTATTTCTAACTTCAAATGGTTAATGGATAAAAGTATTTAGAATAACTTCTATTTTTCCCTGTAAATATGTATTTAATAAAAATTGCAATAGTTATGCAAACAATGTATAATTTATAAATTAAATAATAGTAATTCTACTATAAGTAGAAGGAAATGGATAGTCTTTCTTCTAAAATTATTTGTAACTGTCATTTTGGATGGTTTATTCAAAAGGAATGCAATTTATTTCACGTTAGTTAGGATATACAAGTAATGAACACAGGTGTGGGAAATTATGTTTCTTCATAGTATATTAAGCTGTGGTCTTTCAGACAAGTAAAAGATCAGTGTCATAGAACAGTTCAGCAATAGCTTTTCAGTGAGTAAGTTATGATTAATTTCTGTCTCTTTGAGTGTCATTGTATTTCCCATGATCAGTTTTATCTATTGCTGTATTTACATTGGAATGGTATAAATAATTAAGGGCCTCCTTTCCCAAACTAATGCCTTAATGTTCACCACTTTTTCTTATGGAATGATTTACTTATATTTTCTCATCCCAAGTTTCTTACCTCTGGATATTTTACATGTTTTCTAAAATGAGATTTTTTTTTTTCCCAGTCCATTATGCAGTTTGATACTTTGAGTGAATACTTGCACGTATGAATTTCAAATTCATACATATTTGAACAAGTAAAATGCATTTATTGAAAAGTTTGCAAAGTAAATATAAAAATGGATACTGATGACTCCAAATATAATTTCTAGTCTGTATATTTGCTATCAATTTGTTCCACCACATGCTCTCATCTGTGTCATGTAATTAGATTAAATGTTTTAGCAAAATTTGTTTTAAAATGGGTTTGCTACTGAAATGTCAGCTCAGCCTTACTTTTAGCTTAGCTATATTGGAAACTGAGAGTGGTGGTAATAATACTTAATGAAATGTCATCTAAATAGCTAAGTGATCTGGAGGTGCTTGGAAAAGAGAATAGATAGAAGCTTTCTCATTTGCAGGGGGGAAACTGAGGCCCTAAAAGGTGTAAAAGCTTGCTCAAAGTCATTCAGGACTCTAGAAGAAGTTACAGTAAAAGTGTTTCAAGTTTTTTTTTCAAAATGCCATGGATAGAAGTAACCCTTAAATAAAGAGAAACAAATTGTTAATATTAAAACATATTTTCTGGTAGTAAAACCTTTCTTTTAGATTTAGTAATCTTAGTGCTACTTTCCTAGGGGTTTCCTGCTGTCAACTCCTTTCTTTTTTAAAAGTTCAACATACCCACTAAATATTTTTTATTGACTAACTGAAAATTAAAAAAAATAAAAGTAGAAAGCCCAAGTCCGAGGCTTCTTATCCAATAGATGAGAAATCAGAAAATCTTGCCCAAATTTGTTGTCATTGTATTTCTAGAGATGTTTCTTTGTAAACCAGACCAAATCCAGTTGAAAAACGTAAGGTTCATCTTGCTGACAAAAGCCAAGGCTGTCCTCATGGTGTTCTTCCCTTCTTGATTTTTTTCCTAGAATACTGACATACAAAATGCTTCAGAACAAGTTTACCTTTTTATTTTTCAATGCAAACATTTATTAATTCTGTGCCTTAGTTCATGACTTCAGAATTTAGCAAGGTATCAATAACATTGTCAACTAAATTCATGTTAGTCTAAGGTTTCTGATAGACTTATACTATCTATAGTCCTACCTGTGGTTTTCTCTCAAGTGTTGTCCAGGCACAGCGGTCTCCTGTTCCCTGACATCAGTCTGCATTTGTAAATTCAAGGGGTGAAGCTGTACATGGTAGTCTGTCTGGTAGCCCATGCAAGACTTTTTCAAGCTATATAATCTTTTGAGGTGGCATTCGCATCATGGCACTCTTGAATAATTTAGGAGTAACTTCAGTATTACCTGAATATTAAGTGGAACAGAAAGATATCCTACTTCATTTAGGAGTTTTTTGTTAGAGAGAGAGCACTTGTAATTCCCAAGACCACAGATGTACCACCATCTTTGATAAGCTGAGTAAAACCTGCCACCCAGAAGAGTCTTGTTGGTTTTCTGCACAGGAGTTTCCAGTCCTCTGGAAGAGTACAATCCTCTGGGTGATTACCTAACTTATAATGTTAGATGCTCCCTTTTGACTTTTATCTTACATATTTTTTCATCTCTAAAATAAGAAAAGCAAGACACTGTTTCTTCTGTTGCTTCCAATTTGTTTTTACTTCTTGATGCTTCTTGTCTTTTCTCAAATCAGTTTAAATTCTTTCATCCCAAGAGTCAGGGGAGAAATCCTTCAGGTATAGGTTTGTTTTTACTTAAATGCAGAAAGGATTGTGTTGCTGTTTTCACAAAGGAGCAAAAGAAAAGTAGATTTGTTGCAACAGCCTTCCCCACCCCCGCCCACCCCTTCTTTTAAAGATATCTGTGTTTTGTATTCTTTAAAACCACAGTGGAAGCTTTAGATGAAACAGTTACATGCATAAGTTCAAAGCCTCTCCTGGTTGATCAGTATTCCCAGAAGAAACATGGATGAGAAAAGATGGATGAGCAGAGCCTGGCTGGACTCTTCAGCTTGGCTAAAAGGAAATAATAAGAAGGGGGAAAAAATTTTAATTTTTCTTTGTTTACTTGCTTTCATTTTTATTCCCCTCTAGGCACAAAACAGGCAAGCTGAGCTCTGTTTAAAAACAGAGCATGCCCTTGATCCCAACACACCATCTTTTCATAATCACAGTCTTGGTAAGCTTGTGTTAGACTTTCTCTATGAGCATTTTCAAGGATAAAGAAATTCTAAAAGAGCACCTGGGGGAAAACTCTGCAGTCTAGGGAAAGATAATTTTCTACCTGATTGCATAAATAAGAGAAAAAAATGGTGTGTTCAACTTCTTGTATCTCTTAGTATTTAGGCCATGATTCAGATAATTGTTTTTCCGTAGGGTCAGACTTCTATCTGAGCTCTTCAAAGTACTTCATCCCTGAGTGTACATTCATTATATCATCATAAAATTATATCCAAAAGGAATTGCAATGAACTATGGGGAATTCCACCAGAGACTTCAGGATTTTACAGCATGATTTAGGTTACGTCCTTTGCAGCTTTCTTCAGCCAATGAGTTTGCTTAATGAAGCTGTGAGAATTTGAAAAGCAGATAGACTTTTCTTGTGCCTTAGGGAGCAGGACAATCTTGAGTTGAGATGCTGGGAGGAAACTGCATAATCTGCACTTGCTTCTCTCAGATTTTCAAGACCTGACAGTTCTGACACCAGCCTGTTGGAGACACAGCCACAGAGTAACGAGGTTGATTGCCACCTTTTGAGTGGTTCTGGATGTTCTGATAATATTTTTTCCTTTGTTTTCATAAATAAATGTAACATTTGGTTCAATCCTAGGTGATTTGGGATACCTACCATAGAAGCAGACCCCATGATCATGACAATGCATAACTCAGAAAGGAACTCCATCAGAAAACAGTTCAGTGCTTTAAAGAATTTCTATGCAATGGGGTTTTTTTGCTTGTTTGTAGAGCTATAATGTAATTCCCTCAAATATAATTTCCTTCCACTTCCAGTACATCAAAAATATGGTATCATACTATTTCTGTCATTTGCCACTATTAAATCAGAGGTTTGTTAGCAGCTGTGAGAACTGATAATTGAGATTGATGAAGCAATTCAAATAAAGCATCAGTTTGTAATTGAATAATGATGTATGGACAGGTTTTTAACCATAGTCTTAATATTTGTTCAGCTTCACAGAATGAAGATGAGAACTAAGAGATCTCTTTTGTCTAGCAGCATAGTAGGTTACATAAAATGCACTTACTGAAATTTGCCCATCGCTACTTGATAATATTTGCACCTCTCTTACTTAGTAGAGAATCACTGTATCATTTTTGCCACCTTCTTTTGGAAGGATGATAAATTACTTGTTGACTTTGCCAAACTGCAGAGCCCAGATGAAATTGGCATGATAGCTAAAGCTTCTTGTACTTGCGTATCTATCAAAAGCAGTAGCAAAAAACTGCTTGGTTTATTTAGTCTCTCAATGACCAGCTACTGACAGATTTAAAAGACAAGATTTTTCGGATGCCTGAGTAATGACAGGAGTTCTTTATTCATCCATGCAGGTCTCTTTCCCCCTTTGCCGAATTTCTTGCTCAGGTTGTTACATGATCCACACAAAAACACTCATTTTCTGAATTGTTAAACTTAAAATTCAGACCACAGCTGGATGTTTTGACACACTTTCCATGTAATAAAAATATGTTCATTTCAGTTGCAAGCAAGGGCAGATTGTACACTGTGAAAATTGCCCTGGAGTGGAATTTTATCCACCAACAATAATGTATGTTGAATTGTGCTCAGAACTCTTACTTTCCATATAAACTTTTGAGGCAAGTCTCCATTGCCTGTTCATTTTATTTAGGCAATAAAGTCCAGGAGCTCTAAATTTGCATGTCTCAGTTTTGTGAAAGGAAGGGTGGTGAAGCATTGGTGCCTGCTGTGTGCCGCTAACCAAGGGTCTTCAAGACAAACCATGGGCCTTGTTCAGCTTGTGAGGTACAGCTGAAGGTGCATCGTGCCTGCTGTGCCAGGGCTGCAGAGTTCCTGCTAAACCTGTTTATCAGAACTGAGTGTGTGCACATGGCACAGTTGTGTCGCTCCCCTACATGAAATTGCTAGATTCTGCACCAACAGATTAAAGACGAACTGATCCTTCTCTGAGTATGGGCAGGAACCACTTTCACTCCATTTTCATAGTTCCTAAGGTCTACCCACAACCTACCAAATTTTAACCTTCCTCCTGAGACTTGTAGGCTGCATTCAACCTCTTTTGCTTATCTCAGAAAGCTTTTAATGCAATGTGATCTATAAAGACTGGCAGTTTTCCCATTTCACTGACAACAACCCCAAATACAAGGTAGGATAGACCCTCTAAAGCAGGGAGTCCAACGTTTATATTGAAGAGCAGGCCTTTGAGACATAAAATCAGAGATTACTTTTTCGTGTTATCCCACTGACTTATTTCAAACCAGATCTGGGAGGATCACCACTGTTAGAGGAGAGAATTGAGCCATGAAATGATCTTCCCACAGGATGTTCTTAAGGACTGGAATCAAAGTGGTAATTTGAAGAAAATCTGCTTTCCATCTTACTGCAAGTTCCATAAATAACCAGATTTTCTCTTCTGCTTATTTTCTGTCTTACTTGACCTGTCTTTTCATTTTGTACATTAAATTTGCACTGTTAGATAGTGCTTCTGCTGCTTTTTGGAAGCTGTTCTCCTTGTGTCTGATGCATCTGTTTTGTGTTCATAGATGCCTAAGGATTAAACAGAATGTCTTTGTCAACACTGGGATAAAACTGACATGGCTATTATGGGGGATCTGTCAAACCACTGATTGTCTGACTCTTACAATTCTACTCCTGTGAGCAAAGTCCAGTCTGTAGGTGCATCACAGAAAATCAAGTCAAACACAAGATCTGCTCCACCTGCTCTCTGCCTACATAAGTGTGGTTGTATACACATAAGACAGTGCTTGATGTTAACTTTTGTGTAGTTTTATTAAGAGAACTAAATGGATGCTTATAAAATTGGAAATTTAATGTTTTTCTGTAAGAAGTCTCTTAAGCCAGAGAGGATGTGAGTAAGCATAATGGAAAAGCATAGACAAAGTGGTAGTTTGGTTCTAAATTACATATTTAAGTGAGGGTGACAGAGCTATGAAAAACTTGGGCCTGTGTTATGTCCTCAGTTTTCAAGCAGAATTGTCTTTTGAAATTGAGAAAGTTGTGACACCTGGGTTTTCATCAATGCATAACAAGTTACTGGATTTAGAAGAAAATTCACATTGGTAGCTATCCTGACATCCTGTCCCTAAGGAACAATTCCTTTATAATTTGCACTTCTTACTCCTCGTCAAGCTGAACTAGGGTAGCTGTGAAGCACAGTATGCTTAGACACTGGAGAGGGAACAGCAATTCAGGCAGCGTACTGTTGATGAAACCTCATGTCAGAGACACAGATCTGAGGGCTACGTTTGGTCTGACCCGTGCAGACTTACAGTCATTATTGTCAAAACAAACGTCAGCCTCTCACAGGGAGGAAAAAAAAACCAAAATAAAAAAATAACAGCTTCCATAAACAGAAAAGTAAACGTCAAAGCCTAATATTTCACCTCATTAGTTCTCATTAGGAGTAGGAAGGCAGGTAGTATGTCAATAGGACTGAATAATTATGGCATAATGAATCTTCTTGGCAGTACGTGCTTCTTCATTGGGCAAGGACCACTGAGAATAGGCAGGCTCAGCTTGTGACTTCAGTTTCCTTTTTATTTCTATGGATATTTTTATTAACACTGAGTGTGGAGCAAACCTGAAAGTTGATGGAATATTTGTAAATTGGGGGATTAAACTGGATAAAGCCTTTAAGAGGGAATAGTTTAACCTTTTACAGTACATAAGCAAAACAAAATAATGTTGCTGCATCCTTCCTTTCAGTGTTTGTGCTCCATTTTTCAGTGATCTTTTTTCAGGCAAAAATGACCCATGGTTGTAACAGGTCCCAAGTAGTAATATAACAGTATAGAATTTAGTCCCCAGAATTTTCACACACATCTTTCCAGGCTGTAGCATCCCTACATTTCTTACATCAAGTTTGTAGCAGATTGTTTTGTGAGTCTGGGTAGGACTCTGTATGGCAAAAGCCAATGAGAACTTGAGTTTAGTCAAAACTAGGATTTGAACTAGTGCTTCCAGAGTTTAACCTAATGTACCTCTAAGCTATCTAGAGATTTGTGTGGCTTACAGATGCCATCATGTACATGACCTCAGTAGGACATGTTGTGAAATAGATTCATATTTGTTCCTGTGCAGTGTACAGGAAACAGCAAGTGTCATTTTGCTCAAGTGTTTTAGCAGTCAGGGTTACAGCTTTGTTCCAGTGGGAGACAGATTTATCAAAGGAGAAAAGGCTTCCCATCATGTATAGCATCCATGATTCTTTGCTGCTTTTTAGTAGTTTCTATGATTAGCCACTTAATTTTATCCACAAAAGGTTTTATTTGAAATTTGTACTTTCTAATGTCCTTGCATTGTTTGGGGGAAGGAGAATATTTGAGTGTTCTGTAGAATGACGACATTTGTGTTCTGTATTGGTTTTGTGTGAACATGGTCCGTGGTTACCACACAGGGGTAATGCAGCTCCTTAACTGATGCTGTGA
>JAWWEU010000160.1:9285451-9300723 GCA_035583155.1 Acropternis orthonyx | reverse complement strand
GTTCTGTATTGGTTTTGTGTGAACATGGTCCGTGGTTACCACACAGGGGTAATGCAGCTCCTTAACTGATGCTGTGACACTGTCACCAGCAGTTGAGATTTCTGTTTGCATGTTCCTAGGGAAACAGTAGTACCTAGTGTACTAACTATTTTGTAATGAAAGTTCTACTTTGCAGTGGTTTTTTTCCAGTTGGTAAGACCTCTGAGGCAAAGGACCCTCTTTTGTAAAATTTGTTTGCACAGTGAATTATTCTGGAAGAAAAACCAGAAATTTAAACTAGCCAATGGCAATGTGATGTCTTCTGAAATAAAGAAGTATATATTCAGTATGTATTCTGAATAGAGGTCAGATTTCTGATTTGTTTTCTTAAAAGCTTCATGGTAGCTTACTATTTATTGGTGATTGGGAGGGAAGAAGTGTTAAAAAACAAAACAGAGTAAAAAATATTTTTGAGTGGGTGGAGAAAAATGTCTTATCTACAAAGGATCTCAGACTGAAGATCTTACCTTTTTAAACATATTGATGAAGGTAACAGGAGAGCTGAAATCCATATTCCTGAATGGTGGCCCCTGTCCTAAATACAAACACACTTTGTTCAGGTGTAATACAGTTCTAATTTTAATACTGTGTCAGTTTTCCATAATTAGAAATTGCTGTTTAAAATTTGAGAGACTTTGAACTCATGCTTGTCAGGGCCTCATTTTCAATGTTGCCTTTTTTTCTCTAGGATAAAAGCAGTCATAATCCAGCAAAATCCTAGGCTTTCCAAAACTCACACGCACAACATTTTTTTATTTTAATGTATATGCGTTTTCCATAGGTCCAATATATTGTATTTTCATGTTTTGCCATCCTTGCAAATATTTCCTTATGACCTTGTCAAATTGCTGGGTAGCCTGAGTAAGTGCATCCAGCTCCACACATTGTTTGCTGTACTGATCAGTGGGATAGTATATGGACTGAGCTTAAACACTAGGTTTCTGGCTAAAATATGTGGGTTTTTTAAGAGAATTTCAGTTGTTTATACATTGCCTCACAGAGAAAACTATCTCTTGGCACACAGGATGAGTTATTTCATCCATGTATTTAGTAGGTTTATTGGGAAGACAATTTTTTAAGTTATGTATGGAAAATTGTGTAGAACTTTGGGGCAAAACTTTGGGGCAAAACTTTGGGGCAGATGCAGAGTCATGGATCATGAACTGCTCAGAGTCAACTGTGCAGGACCTGAGGGGTTTCTGCTTTATGCTAAAGGAATAAAGTCATGTTTGGGAGGCTTTGTTATGCAAATGAATGAGTTCAGCTGTAGTAAGAGTACTTCCTCCAGAGGTTGGTGCTGGTTTCCAGAGGGGGAAAGCAGTAATTTCTGTAAGCAGCCAATCTTAATACAAACACTGGTAATTTTCACAGTACTAGTTGATGTATTAAGCTTATTTTGCTGAACCATATGCAACAGATTAAGTTCAGCAAGCATTTTTCAAACACACATGACAAACAGCAGACTATATGCAAGCATAATTCTAGTGTGTGACTTGATGATAAGCTTCACCATATCTTGCCACCATGACAGCAACACAATTTAGAGACCAAGACAAATAATTTTTAACAGAAATGACTACCAATGAGTAGGGCAAACTCAACTTGGTGAATAATGTGTTCAGAGGCTACAACTGCAGTTTCTGTTGCAGTCTGTGAGCAAGTAGGCTTTGGATACAGATGTTGCTTGAGAGATTTGTGGATATCTTCTGTTACTTCTGTAGTGCTTGTCAATATTGTTGTGCTGTATCTACTTGGTATTTCTGAGTAACATGGCATACTGGGGTTCTAAGCCAGAGTGGGAGGGTCTTCTATAGCTTTGCTCCAGATCTACTGTACTACTGTATATTGCTATAATTTACTGCCAGAGTTTCATCACTGAGGAAACCCCACTTTTCAGATTGATGGAAAGGCTCCCCTGAAGGCTGGGGAGCTGAAAAGAAAGAAGAGTGCTGACATGTTGATTTTTGAATGCATGCTATTAAAAAAGACAGCCCCATTGGCCCAGCAGCCATGTGGCTAACACAAAGTTTGCCTGGCATCCCGTGGTAAAAGTGCTTTTGATGAAAAATTTTCTCTGCTATGCTCTCAGCACTTTTTAGTCTCTGACGTACACTTCCACCTCTGATGAATTAGCAATTCAGTGCCATTGGAATTGTGCTATGTCTGAAGAAGAGTGGCTAAAAGGAATGAATGTTATGGTTTCCTGTGTTAAGAAATGCAATTTTCAGACTATGAAATAGCAACAGTACATTTCATGGGGTCCTAAAATATTTATTAAATGGATATCTAACACCTTCAACCAGAAAGATGCCAGCATAGCATGAAATTATTTGAGATAAAGCATGCTGACTTAATGCAGTCCCTTGTGAAATACCAGATGATAGAGTCAAGTGATGTTTAAATGGTCAGGAAAACAAATAGCTGCTAGAGTAAAGGGCAGGGTTTCTTATAACCAGTGTAGTGTAATGAATGCACATTGTAGATACTAAGATTTGCCCTGAAAGTAAAGTAGAAATATCTGTCCACCCAAATAGTAGCCACGTACCTGATATTTCCAGAATATGAATGGGAAAATAGGTGATATGCACTGGGTAGCCAAAATTACTTCAGATTGATTAATCTGCTTTGAATAATTGCATATATTTATCTAGCCATTAATGATCCCATTTTCTTGCTTACTTTTTCACATAACTATCTTTAAATGCTTGGTTGAAATAATTGTGGATATGTACTCAGGTGTGCTGAATTTGGCTGGACTAGAGTTGATTTTCTTTGTTCTGGCTGGTATGGGAATGTGTTATGGGTTTGTGCTGAACACAGCATTGATGATGCGGAGATATTTTTGCTATTGCTGAGCAGAACAAGACAGAGCCAAGGCCTTTTCTGCTTTTCCTACTGCCATGCTGGCAAGGAAGTTGAGGGTGCTTGGGAGGCTGGGAGGAGTCACAGCTCAGAAAGGTGACCCAAACTGTGCAAAGGGATATTCCAGACCATATGGCATCATGCTCAGTATATAAAGCGGGGGGAAGAAGGAGGAAGCGGGAGAACATTTGGTGGAGTGATGGGATTTGTCTTCCCAAATAACCATTACATGTGATGAAGCCCTGCTTTCCTAGGGGGATGGCTGAACACCTGCCTACCCATGAGAAGGGGTGAATAAATTCTATATTTTGCATTGCTTGCATGTGTGGCTTTTGCTTTCCCTGTTAAACTGTTTTTATCTCAGCCTGGGAATTATTGAGCTTCTACCCTTCTGATTCTCTTCCCAATCCCTCTGGCAGGGGGGATGCAAACAAGCGTCTGTGTGGGGCTTGGTTGTTGTCTGAGGTTAAACCATGATGAAGTTTCACTATTTCTCAACGCTTGACTGACTGGCTGATTTACTACATCCATGTATGTGACTGTGCTCCTTTAGCATTTGGAAGATACTGGATAATCTGAACAAGTTATGATGTAGCCAGCACCAAAAGAAATATTGGCTACATTTAGTATGTGAAGGGACCTAAAGGCTAATGGCCCAGCTGTGTTTATGTTCTAGCACTTGCTTAGTGTTATTAATTGACCTTTTGTCATGGAGAGATCACCCTAGGAAGAGCTCTGCTGCCTCCCCAGCCAGGTATGAAGCACCATCTGAGAAGAGGGCAAAGTAGAAATAAGGCCATAGCTCCAAATAAAAGTCTTTGTGGAGGGAGTTTCTTGGGTTAATGAGAATTTGTGTTGATCAAATGAAGGCAATTTTTGACCCCCTCCATGCCGTTTAGTTTCTAAACATACATTGCTGATCAATCTTATCTGCAACAGAGCAGTAGTAGATCATTAAAGCCAAAACATAAAGAATAAGCCAAGCAGTTTAGCTTTGCACATTTTACATATTCTGCATATAAGCGAGTTACGTTTGCAATGGGAATAATGCAGAGCATATCACTGATATGCAAGTCTAATTAATTAAATTCAATCAGATAAACAGGACAAAACATGAGAATGTATTATATCCACTAAAATTCCTGTTTCTCAAAACCTCATTCAAATAAATACTACCTGGCATCGTGCCAGCAAATCTGAAGTGTTCTGGACTACATAATTTATCAGGAGTAACCAATTACCTTAATTCTCTGCAATTTCACTTTGTATTATGAATAATCTACTTTTATATCTCTGTATATTCTGAAATACAACTGAATATCATTAGAGGACAAGGCGATGGAATAGCTCCATCCCCTCTCCTTCAAGGACAAACTACTGGCTTTTTTGTACTCTGATAACTTCTCTTTCCACCCCTATTTCCAATAAGTGCTTTGTTTAAAATATGCTTGGAAACAGGTATTTTGAGCTCACTTATGTAAGCTATCTGTAACAATGAAGTCTCTGGGAATTAGTTGTTTAAAAAAAAAAAAAAATAAAAAGACGATGAACCAGCTGAAGGCTGTCTTGTTTCTAGATAACTGATTTAACTTTATTTTCTCTAGCTTTCAATTAACTGTATATCTAAGTGTGAGTTTTGGTGCGAAGGAGATACTTGACTCAGATGTCTGTGTGTATGGTTGTTCATTCCATGCTTCAATTACTCTCCATGTACAAAAATATTTCATGAACTCCCTTAATTGTGTAGCTATCAGTTTAGAGAATACTTCTTGTAGCTTCCTAAACAGTGTTGTGGGATCCACCTGTTGTGAATTTAATAGGTAGTGCTGTTCAGTTACACTGCGTTTTGGTCAGTGAACAACAATCCTGGTATGTTCAATGGTTAAATGTGAGACCAAAAGGTGACACACACAGTCCTGGACCAGCAAAGAGGTGCCAGTGTTCAGGAGGTGTTACACAGCTGAGAGGAGTTGTGCAAGCAGAACTTTGTGACTTCTGCAGCATGTGATCAGCGTTAGTCTTATTATTGATAGCACGTGTGTGGGTGGAGGGAAGAAGCTGGAGGAATATGTGCCTATAACTTGCCTCTTGTTTTCAGCCTGTAACTTTCCAGCAGAAAATAGCTGCAAAGAATGAGGTTTGTGTGATGAAGGTGCAAAAGTTTTCTAGGCTCTGCCCTTGAGCAGGGTTTGGTTTGGGCATGGGCTTTTGTGTAACCTGGGCAAAATGTTAAGCTTTGTGTTTTACTAGACTTAAAGGAGTTAACCGCAAAGACAGCCTCCCCCTTTGTCCTTATCTTTTCTAATAGAAAATGCGACTTTTTAATTTTATTTCACTTGTCACTTATAAATGTACCTTCAGTCTCTTATTCTTTCTCTTCCCTATCTAATTATATTTTTAAAAAGTGCAGTGTTCTGCAGATTTTGAGAGGCTTCAGCAGCTCCCTTTCTTTTGGCATCCTAAATAAGATGAACATTCACCAATAGCAGTATAGCAGTGGGAGGTTAACAATCACCCGCTCTAATCAGAAAACTTTACATTTCAAATGTAATCTAGATCAGGCTGGGGAGAGCTTTCAGAAAGCTGTGATATTGAACAAAATGGCTGCAGCTTAGATGTTATAATTGGCTATTTTAGGTTAGATCATAATTCATTTTTTCTACAGACATTTTTGAATAAATGGGAAGAAAATATATTTAAAACATCTGCTGTAATTAGGAATAGATATCATACTTTCATCGTATTTTAGCTTCCAATAAGCTATTACATTTTTTGAGTCACTTTCTGTCTTACTATCGTACCTCCATTCTTGACCACATATATTCAGAAAATGTACTGGTAATATTTTCCAGGCTAGAACTCATTTTATTTCTGTTGCTTCAATATTTGCAAAATATCATATTTTTGTTGCCTATTTATATATTTATATTTATATATTGCCTTGGATTTATAATGGTTCCATGAGCTTTAAAAGAAAATAAATGGAAGTGTAAAAAAACCCTTATATTAGTGGAAAAAATTTTAAAAGTTCTTGCATGGCTTACAATTCAATACCTTCTGTTGCTTGTGTACTAATGCCTCTTACCACTGAAGCAAACATGAATTTTGCTGCTGACTTTGAAAAGGATAGCAAGAGTCCTCATAGCTTTGCTCAGACCCTAATAATTTCAAATTGCATTATTCAGTTCCTCAAAAGAGGTTCCTGGTTTCTCACAGAATTGGCTTTCTAGCGAGTTATTTTGTCACTGTCTACAAATAAAAGCGTGTTTCACTTGGCTACCTATCAGGAGGTGAGTACAGGCTTCATGCCACTAAGAACAGACTTAGAAGGATTTAGCAAATTCATCCATGCAACTCTGTTTTAATTGCCCCTACTGACAAATATCCACATGCTGCAATTTCATCTTGATGACTTCTCTTGCTGAAATGATGTGTGTGCAAATCATGTTCTCTGCTTGCCAACGTAAAGATCACTCACCTTTCCTTGTCCTTCCCTGCTCTTTAAAACCCTTTCAGAACAACAACCAAAAAAATATGTGATACCTAAAAGGAGCAAGTTCTCTGGTACTGTCTTATTGGTTAATCTCATCCTGTTATTATTTGTTCTGATTGGCTATTAAGGATGTCAGTCAGCATTCTTTGAGATGAAGAACAGAGTAAAAGATTATGCTATTACTCTGAGTGCTCTGCTCCATTCATGCTGTTGAAAAACGCAAGCGCTGAGGGAATTTATCTCCCATCCATATTGTGGCATGGGGGATACTTGCATTAGTATCATGGTCATGGTGGTTTAATGTTTTAGCCATCAGTGATTGTCTCTGGATGAGAGATACTTTTTAAAACAAAAATTAATTAAATTAGGTTAATTTTAATTCGGATTGCACAATTAAGGCGTAAAGGCTCCTCTACTCTGGATTATTTTGCCATTGATGTACCACTTTTGCGATTACTCAAGAAGGCACTTTTAGTTCTGTGGTTTAATTATATTTTCCTGAGGTTTGGCTTGTCTGCTAATCCTGATGTTAGGTTGGGTTTTTTTTTTTCAGTTATTGTAAAGTATTTCCTTTTTTCTCTGTTTATTCCTAAAGCAGCCTGGAAGATATGCTTTTCTTTCTTGCTTTTCTTGTTAATTTATTAGTGCAGAAGGATGGCTAGTTGTCTGACCTCTCCTGTGCACATATGTTGCCTGCATTTAGGGGATATTAGATTCCATGTAAAGCATGTGAGCAAAAAAGTGTTAGACAGTCATTAAGCAAGCATTTATCATCTGTTGCTTTAATTCTAAGGACCGGAAAAGAGAAGAGAGATTGTTAGAGTCTAAACATTATTTCCCAAGAGTATTAATATCTGAAATAAGAATTCAGTATCATGATTCTCAACATACTATGACTTCGGGGATAGCATATTTGGGAAATGAATGACTTGAACAGTACCATTGTTGTGAAAAAAAAATATAAATAAATCTAGACACACATGTTTTTTAAGTACTTTCTGCTGCTGGTGATTTACCAAGCTTTTGGATGCTTGAATATAAGTCTTAAAACAATAGGACCACTCTTGTTTATCCTGAGCAGCATTATTCATTCCAAGCACCCTCTTTGGTTGCAGTGGAATTACTCACAGAGTCAGTGTCACAGAATCTATCCAGTTTCTTTCCTTCATCTGTCTCCCATTGTCTGCTAAATACAGAATCACTGAATTGCTGAAATTCGAAGGCACATCTGGGAACTTGCCTACTCCAACTTCTCTGTTCAAAGCAGGTTCAGCTACAGCATGTTGCTCAGGACTGCAGGTGCAGGACTCTGCATTTCTCTTAGTAGAATTTCATGACATCCCTGCTAGCTCAATTTTCTGTCTTACCTATGTCCCTCTGAATGGCAGCACAACCATTGCTCTGTCACCCACTCCTCCCAGTTTTGTAGCACCTGTAAACCTCCCGAGGATGTGCTCTGTCCTATTATCAAGGTCGTCAATAAAGATGTTAAACTGTATCCACTGCTTACTGGGTGTGGACTCCAGGGGCACACCACTAGTGACTGACCATCTGTTGATGTCACTGGTTCCAACCCTCTGAATCTGGCATTTCTGCCACTTTCTGTCAGTTTGTTGATAAGAATGTTATGGAAGAGAATGATGAAACTATTAGTAAAGTCCAGATAGACAATATCAGTTACTGAGCCAATCATCTCATTGCAGAAGGGTTTCACCTTAATCAGTTGTTATGATTTACCTTTCAGAAATCCATGCTGACTACTCCAAATCTTTCTTGGTCTTATATGTTTGAAAATACTTTATAGGATTATTTGCTCCATCAGGGATTGAGTTGCAGTTAACTATCCTATAATTCCCTAGATCCTCCTCCTTGCCCTTCTTGAAGACAGGAGTGACATTTGATTTCTTCCTGTCCTGGGGAGCCTCCTCTGATCACCGTGACCTTTCAAAGATAATTGAAAGTGCCCTCGTAATGACACCAGCCAGCACCTTTAGCACTTGGGAATGCTAAATCCTTGTCTTTTCCAGCTTTTATATGTAACTTGCAAGTAGCTGTAATTAATTAAAAACATAACTGTATCAAAATGGCAACAAGTATTTCACAAGCATCTTTTCCCCCTAACGACATAGTTACCTTGATCTGCTCATCTGTTGAGCTCTATTGCTAAGTGGTATTTTAGCAGGTGTACAGTTTAAAATCTTTGACAAACATAACAGAAAAATTCAACTGTTTCTCTTACAGCTAGTAGGGAGGGAAGTTTGCATTTCTAATTTTATAGTGATAATTATCCTACTGTCATTATTCTGTCTCATGCTTCAGCACAGATTTATTAAGATGATATCATATGCCTCCTAGGCTGGCTCTCTGAGAAGCAGATAAAATTCTGTCTTTTTACAAGCCTGCAGGGAAGAGCTAATTCAACCAGGTTAGTCATGATTTATGGGCATTTATCCTAATCAGCTTTTCTGACAAGGCTCCCATTGGGATACCACTAGATTTGAAGCAGACACAAAAATCTATTTTCATTCCTTATTATAAGATGTGCAGAACTTTTCAATTCAGAGACTTCTGTCTGAAAACTTGGTAAAACTGACTTGAACTGTAACTGCTTTGGAAAGGTAAATACCTATTTCTAACAGCTTACCAGGCCCACCAAGTGTAGTGTACAGTTCATCTGTGGCTAATATTAGGGACGCTGCTGAGAATTCAGGTGATGCTTCACATTTTTAGTGAATACTGATCTATCTAATCTTTATCATAATTCCAAATCCACCCTTTTAGGATAATTAACTCTTTGAAATGTAAGGAAATAGAAGCAAAGAAATAAAATGTTCTCTCAAACCAGAGATTAAAAAACCAGAATTATTAAAAATAATGAAAAAATATCTGTCATTGCACACTGAACAGTTGCTGACTTTGGGGAATCTTGGCAACTGTTTCACAGACAGAGAAGTATGTGAAGGGCTTCTTTGTTGTTCTGAATAATGATTTGCCACCTGGACCTAGTGATGGTTTTATTGCCTCCTGTCCACTAGGGATGTTATCTTCACTGACATTTTTTCTGGTTACTCCCTCCAAGAGTGACATTTAGAAGGAGGTAAATGTTCATTAGATGGAAGATGTAATTCTGATGTGCTTAAGTGCCGACATATCTCCTGCGAGCAATGGACTTTGCTTCTTGGGGAGGTTGATGAGGTACAGAGCAAATGTAATGAACAGTCTTGCTGCTGCCTCTTTTAATGCTTCAACATGCATTTCCTCCCATATACTTTTTTTAGGATTCAGCTTTTAATACTCACTGTGGCAAGAGGCACTTTTTAAACAAATGGACATGATTACAAAATTCACATGTAAATTGGGAGTGTACAAGGAAGCATTTGTTCCTTTGAATTAACAGACCTAGTGAGATTAAGGATTTGGGCAATGAGGTTTATATCATCATTCAAATCACAGTTTTCCTCAGATGCATATAGAATCTAACCTAGAGAAGACAAGCTCTTTTGGAAGGATAATCTAGGTAAACCATGACATTTATGTGAACACAGAACAATGGTTCTAGTCAGGTGCAAAGAACATTATTAATATTCTGAAGAATGGTGGAGATTCTTTGGTGTCAGTGTTATATGAACCTTATAAATGAAGCAGAGTCCCAGCTAGATTCACTGTATCTTGTGTTGTGGTGGAAAGGGTGGGACCTTCCTCAACAAGGAAGCCTGAGTTTTGTAGCTCTACACAGCTCCTTGGGTCTGATGATGTCTGGATAGCTGGAATTCAGCCATCTGGAAAGAGGCCATCAGCGTTTCATCCCTTCAGACTTCTGTAGCTGATGGTTATAACCTTAGCTGTACATTCTCCTTTAACCTGCATCTGAGAGCTTAGTTACTTATGAAAAGAAGAGATCTTAATAAGAGGAAAAGCTCTTACTAGATGGAAAAACTATTAAAACAGCAATAATAAGAGCACTTATCTGTCAAGAAAATTGGAGGTGAATAAGTTCCTACAGCTAAATGAATTAAAAGCAAAAAGAATAATCAAGTATGTTTACCACATTTGCAGAAAATGTATAGAACATAGTTTCACTGGAAGCCATGTCCTTCATTGTGGTTTACACTGCCAGAGAATTAGAAGTAGTATCAGAGCCCCCCCTGCCTCTTTTTCACCTCTTCATTTACAGTTCTTATCCTTTGATGGTATTTTTATTTTCCAAAAAGCATAATTGCTTTTTGGTAAGAGAGCGTGCACTTCAAGAAATGTTTCAGAGAAACTCGTGATTCCCACTTGCCACTCAAACAAGCATGAAATATTTGGATTAATATCTTGTTTTTGAGTAAAACATGTATGTTTTCCTGGGTACAGTGATAAAAACATTCCAAGTTTTTTGTAGCTTATGCAGGTAAATCCTTTTGTTTCTGAAAACTGCAATTAGCAGAAAAAGGGAGAGAGAATTAGTACACAAACTAAGTCCACTTTCAGAATGTGGAATTATTTGAACACTTTTCTATATGAAATTTTCATTTACATTTAGAACTAGCTTCCACCCACCCCTGCTTATTGTCATACGAATAATTGGTGACTTATGAAAAATTACATATTTTACCTTGTAAGCCTTATAAGCAAATATCTTTTACTGGCAGAGGCTCATGTTTCTCCCTGAAGGAAAACCTTTTCCTCCACTGTTCTTCATAGTTAGGAGCTTTCCTTTAAACAGGTAACAAAGCAACATGCCAGAGTCCAAAGGCTGCCTTAGGGCAATCTAAATATTCATTCATAGGAAAAAAGAAAGGAAATTAGACATTAGCAGGTATTCAGAATATATCTAATGCCCCAAAGCATAGATTTACAGCTCAAGAAAACTTAGTGTCTCATGTTACAAAAATATTGATGTGAATTTTTACTATCCTAAAGTTCAGTGATATTCAATTCCGGAATTATGGTTCAGCCTGTCAAAAAGAAATGAATCATCTAGAAATTGTGGTGACAGATTCATGCTCAGAATACTTATACCACAGTTATGATTGATACATGAATGTGGACAGATCAGTTTGTAGATTTGCCAGTGCTATTTCTCTGTCATCAGTTTTATGTTTGTGTTCATTATTGCAGAGCTTGAGGTGTTGTGAGGTGTGTTCCAGAGCACAGTGACCTTCTGTTAGCAGATTTATTGGAGAAATTGGCTACAAATTATTAGTCATCTTATCAACACCTTTTATTCTCAATTCGAGTAGTTCTTTAAAAATGTTATGAGGGAAGTGTGCCTCCAGCTAACAATAAACAAATCATTCGCAAGGCACATAACCCAACAATTTTGCATATGCTTAGTGCAGTAGCCAGCTCATGTCGTTGCAGGCACCAGCACTGAGGCAGCACCCGGCATGCTGCCAAGGCTCTGAGCTCTCTCAGTGAAAAGCCGTCATGAGGTTACACACTGATAGGCATGTAATTACGTGCTTTGGATGAAATCCTGCTCCTGCTGAAGTCAGTGGCAAAATTCCCATTGATTTCTCTGGAAAGCAGTAACCTTGTTTCATAGAGCCAGCCTAAGTATTTTATGAGTGAATATCCTGTCTTAGGTCATCTTAATGCTTTACCTGCTCACATTCTCATGTCAGCTACAGTGGCTGTTTAGAGATGGCAAAGATAGGAGGGAAGCATTAAACAATTGTGCTTTTGAGTTTTGTTATAGCACTCAGAGTAAATTTGACGAAGGTCCCAAAGTAGGTTAGCTTACAGGGGAGGAAAAACCTCTCATGGTTGCTTGACCCAAAGATCACTGCAGGCTTTTGATCTTCCCATCAGCCCTTAATAACCCACTGTTTTGGCATGTTGCATGTCTATGATCTTTAAAAATCTTCTCCAGTATGCAAATTAAATTCTCTGCAAAAGATGTTTGAGAAATACTGTGTTAAATTGTGTACAGTGGTCTCATAATTATGAAATCATATACCAAAATAAAAGAAACTGAGAGCTTTCTCAGGTGTACTCAAGGAATGCCTCAAGTTTAAAAACATAGTCCTAGAATCACTTTTTTAAGGGTTTAAATGCATTTTGAGGTGAAAGTGTGTTTTCCAGTATGAGGTAGAAACTATGCTACAGTTAACTCTTGATTGCTTAGAAAATGTCACTGGGCATTACTATTCATTTTGACTAGAGAAACACATTCAAATATAATGAAATTCCCTGTAGGTGATTATAAACAGAATTGTAATGGACTCAGGTAGAATGGAGTTAATGTTCCAAATAAAACAGTGTATGTTCAGAAAAAAAAGAAAGTTGCTGTGCAACGTAGAATCTTCTTAGGGTGGGAATTTTCCATGGTACTGTATCACTGTTTACCATAGATCAGTCAAGGAAGGTGCCATTGGTGAGGATTCAAGTGTGCTGGCCAAGTTGTTGTTTAGACTGGTGTCACTGTTAATGGAATAAAGCTTTTGTTATGTGTTAATATGATGTTGACATAGCAGAAGTCTGGCTGAAATATGGTCATGGCATGGAAGAGGCAGCATTTGCCAAAACCTGTCACAACGCTTTACTGTGAGACATTTTTTTCTCCCTGTTTTCTTCTACTGCTTAGACAGTGAAGTTGCTCTGAAAAATTGCTCCCTAAAAATGGCACCCTGTATTTGTAGTCTCTCAGTAAATACCAGGTCAGGTCAGCTTGTATACTACAGGTCCTGCAGTCATCCAGGAATTTCCCAGGTCAAGGGATTTGTACTGACTTGGGCAGTAACACCTATAAAGATTTTGGGGTCTGTCTAAGCTAGCATCATATTTCCATTGATGTTCAAACTAGAATAGGCTCAAGGTTTGTTCACCACCACTCTCAGCATCACCTAAAGACATACACTTTACTTCACCCCCTTAAAAAATAGATTCAAAACATGTCCAAGTTGAAAAGGATTGAATTTTAGCTGTGTGGCTCCATGCTGGTATTGGAGAGTAAGTGTTTCAACAAAGGGTTGAAGGTCAGTGAATTTAGCAATATTTTAGCTTTACAGGGGCCATCGTTATTGCTGTTGATTTACATTGATTAAAGCCTTGACCTGAATCACTCCTCCACTCTTTAAGAAAAGGCTCCTGTTCTAGAAGTAGACCTGTGTGTACAGACAATAGCCCCAAATGTAATTTTGTGGTCTTCTCTGGATTTATATGCAGGAGTGAGCCCACAGGAACAAGTCTTTAGTATGATAGGCACAAACAAACAGACAAAACACAAAACCACAAAAAAACCCGACTCAAAAATAAATAAAAAAATTTTTAAAAGTGCTTCTCCAAAATGGGAGCTACTCTTAAAAATGAAGTATACCAAAGTGTCTCATACATTGTAGTTTGAATTATTGTGAATTTATTGAAAAGAAACATGATTAAAAGAGAATCTTCCTGAACACAACACTCCATTTCTTCTATTAGGAATAATTATTCATCTTCACCTAAACCACCTTTTCTTCATTTATAAACAATCAAGGTTATCTTGTGCTGAAAAGAACAAGAAAAATGTCAAGTGTGGCATCCTAATTCATTCAATTCAACATGAGGAAATACAAAAACCTCTTTTCAGCTGTAGAAGAGGAATAATGTAAGGGTAAAAAAGGAATAACAAACCTGCAGTATTGCTGGGTAAATGAGGTTCAATTGAGCAATGGTCTTTTCTTCCTCAGTTTGTCACAAACTCTCACTTACCCAGAATGTTACATGGAAATGCATCTTGGACAAAGGCTAAAGCAGTGGACTCCAGAATGGAGTGGGTGTATGACTATCCATTGGGGTGTGGAAGAAAATATTTTATGTACCATTAGTAAAATATTTGTTAAAATAGTGCTTATTTCTTCTTTATCCCATTCACTTTTCATTTCCTTTTTTTTATGTATCATTTTATAATGTAAATATGTTAGTAAAGTAGTAAGTGTATATTGTTCAAAAATATATTCATGAGGTGTATGCTCAAAAATGTTTACTGATAGCAGTGTCAGATCAGAAAACAGTTGAGAGACCACTGTGCTGGAGAGCAGTTACCCACATGACAGTTCCACACTGTATATAATTTGTGATCAGACAATTGTCTCGTGGTTTTGATCATGCATACTTGCATGAGAAATGGGTGCAAATGGAATTAAATCAGATCCAAAGCCTGAAGAGTTTACAGAAAAGCTCTTGTTGATTTTCAGTATGGTTAAAGATGTTAGAGAGGTGACAGAAAGGTTAGAATGCAGGAAAGTGATTGTCAACTCAGAAAAAGGAAGCAAAACAATTTTAGGAAAAATAATCTGAATAATCAACAATGACATTGGAGAAATCTGTAAAACAGTTGTGTAGATGGAGAGTTATTGGATAAGGGAGGGGGAACTGAAAGTTCAAACAGAGCGTCACAAATGGCTAGAAAGATTTTAAGTAGTACTGTGGAGGCATGTATTATGGAATAGGAATTAATCATTTATGTTGACTTGGCTCCAGTATGGCTGTGTCTGGAAAACTGCATTTTTTTTTTCCAGGGTATTTGTTTTATCAGAAAGCTATGAACACCAAAATAGAAGGATTTTAGAAACAGTAAACTATTATGGCAAAGATCACAGCTATGAAGTTCTGTATAAAAATTAAAAGATTTATTAAAATGCACCTGTCTTGCAAAAAAAGGAAGCGGAGCAGACAAGGGAGAATGGGGTGAGATGATATGGCTTAGAACATTCTGAGTATCTCAGTGAAGAGCAGGAGAAACGAGAGAAGTGTTAAGCAAAGAAAAAAAATTACGGCTTCTATATAAAATTCTTAGGGACAACATGATGGCACCACCACACCAAACAACAGATCCTTTCCACCACTAAACAAACCTGCAGCAATCGGACCCCACATGCAAAACATCCACCTTCAGAAACACTCCGAAACC
>JAWWEU010000160.1:9264374-9285351 GCA_035583155.1 Acropternis orthonyx | reverse complement strand
AGCCCAAAGTAAGAGGAAAGAAGGAACCTGTCGGTGAGGATGATGGTCACAGTCCGGTCGAGAGTGGTGGTCGCAGTTCTGCTGAGGCTCTGGTCCTCTTCTGGCTCAGACCAGCCACCCGTCACTTAGCTCTTAGCTGCTCTATTGCAAAACTGAAAATACTTTATTAGATCATCTAAATGAGGCATCTGAGCACCTGTTCCAAACGTAGTAGGTCTCTTTCCTTCCCTCCTGCAAAATAATGGTATTTCTTTATTCAAATTTCCTTATTTTGTACAGGAGAGTGGTATTGTTATGAGAAGAAAGCAAAAGTTAATTGCTTAAAATAAAAGTAGAAAAGTGTTTCCAGCCTTGGGAATTGATAGGGATTTCTGTAAGACCTAAATTGGCTCTCCCTTAATTAATATTAAGTAATATGTATAAGTATAAATATTTGAGGAAGAGTTAAATATTTTCTTCAAAATAAATCATTGCCAAATTTAAGCTAAAATTTCTGTTACCTACAAAGAAGCAACTGCTTTAAGATAGAAAAAGAATTAAACCTCTTGAGGTCATCAAACCAAATGCCTTCATTTCAAAGTGGTGTGGGCTTTTTTTCCAGTGAAGTTTCTTCCAGAAGCAATCTGATCAAACATTAGCAAAGCTGTTCAGTCCATCCAAATACTTTCACATGTATGTTCCTTCATGGAAAAAAAAATAGCTGAAAATGTTTTCCCAGTTCACATAGCTGAAGCTGGCAGAACTTTTTTATCCTTCTATGACCTCCAAGTTCCGGATGGCTCTTTCACTTAGGTCTGAGCTTCTTCTAAATAGAAACTACCAAATCCAAGGCTGTTTCATGAACCATAAAGTACATTAGCCATCAAAGGGAATGGAAACTTTCCTCCATTTACTGAAGAATTAATAAGCGAAGTGCAATGACAGTTACAATTTAAGAGGCAGGAGTGCAGCCCTGGTTGCCTGGAAACAGAAGAATGGCTTTGGAATATCATACCAGGCTTGCTTAAGAGGGCAGTTCTAACACAAACTGATGCCCATCTTGTCCTTTTTAAAAACATGACTTTTCTCACTGCTTTTTATCAACACTTTAATGAGGTCCAAAATTCATTTAGTCTTTATCATGCATTTCAGTGTGAAGATATATCAAGTGGTATCCAGGAATTACAGATGGACCTGAATTAGGGTCCCACATCCAAACTTTGAGGAATGATCCAGTATTTGGAATTCATAACTGCTCTTATTCCTGTACTGATGATCAAACTGCTCAGGAGTGTTCAAACCTGGGTCAACCTCTATAACTAGAGCAAGCAGTTTTTGCCAGAAGCCATATATGAAGCTGGGCTCACTTTAAAGCCTGTCTTTCATCTTAACCAAGCTGATTTAAAGCAGTATGCATAACATAAGTTGTGTTATATGTCTACAAGAAAACTAATTTCAAATCCTGACCTGTTGTGGGAAAACCAAAAGTAATCATTGTATTGACATTGCCAATGCGTTCAATTTTCATGCATACTTTCTATGCAACTTCAGCAGATAAACCATATAAATAATATCCCCTGCAGTAAAAAGATCCTAGGAATTTGGTATATATTATGTCTTATGAGTATGACATTAGAATTAAACCAAAGCTATAATGCACTGGGTTAGTAGAAAGCTCATGAGGTTTTATAAACATTCTGATCAGCCTGGTACTTTGTGCCTGGGTTGGTCCAGCACCACCTCCACCCAGACCAACTACCATCTCCAGAGATGCCAAGCTGACCTACACTGTTTGCCAGTTTTCACCTGTGACATTTTGTAGGCATATTGAGAACTGGGGACACAAATCTTCACCCCCACAGTCAAATGTGAAATTATGCAATTTCTTTGAAATGATCCTCTGGGGTAATCTGAGTGACTCAGCTGGGGTTAGCTTCACCACAGAGCTCCACCTTTGAGCTGTGAGGACACGTGAGAAGGAAATGCAGGTATCACAGGTTTCAGCATCACAAACCTCTGAAAGTGGTGACTAACTTGATGGAAGTATCCAGAATTTGACCTAATTTGGGGGTAAAAAAAAAATCCAAACCCAACAGTTCGTCTAAAATATGTCTGCCTTCAACCATTATTTGTGCCCACTGCAAGTGAGAGTGGGAAATGCCTTGCCTTCCGAGTGGTGTTTTGCAGAATATTTAGTGTTCCCAGCTTCTGAGTAGCAAAAGTAAGTAGACTCACTAAGAACAGACCCTGTCAGAGTCCCCAGGCATGGAAGGAGTTACTTCATTCAAAAACAAGTAAACAAAAAAAACCCCAAGCCTACTTTAAAGGGCAGAAGAGGATAGATTCAGGGTACCAGGCGTATGCCTTACACACTCTCTATTTGATTATTTGAACATTTTATTACCATAGTTTCCCTCTGTGTTAAGGTGGAAATAATGCATTTTTCTTAGGACTATTGTGACAGCTAGTGCTTTGCCAATTGTTTTGATGTCTTTGAAGGAAAAAATACTCTATCTGCTTAAATTTAGACTGACAGAACATTGTGAATCAGGTGCAGGTGGCTTTGACCAGATTCCTGTAGAGCCCTTTATTGTGTGAGGTATGGTGGTTTTATCAAATACAGCTTTACTTTTTTCATAGCTTCCCAAAACATCATTATGTCCCCCGTGACCTGACACTTTTGATAAGAATTGTTTGTTCTTGCAAAACTTCTGTGTGTGCTGAGAAATAGGAAGATTTCATGAGAGTCTTTGTGCCTGGTAATTTTATCAGTTCTTATCAGGTTGCAAAGAAAGAAGTGGCAGTAAATTGAATGTCTTACCTTGAAAAGCTTTCAAAAAGAAAACGTGACATGGTGAATAGATGCCTGGAGGGGAAGGGTTTTTTTCTTGGGTTACAGGAACACAGACAGGTCAATATGACAGAGAGTTATGTTAGTATTCATGAGGCAACTTTCCCTTTGCCTTGAGAGCTTGCTGTAATGTCTTGAGAAACATGCTCCACTGTGGTGGCTAAGTGGCAGATTGTATCCAGCATCAGAAGTGGTGACAGGTCCTGAATACCAGTAAAGCAGGAGCTGATTGCTGCAATTTGCCAGTGGCTGTGAAATGCCCGAGACAGACAGTGAAACCTTCCCTTTTACTTCCTTTGTGTGTTTATCAGAGTGAATAGAGAATACTGCAGGGCAGCTCACACAACTAAAGAATTTTCTCATGTCATTGGTTCACATGGCACCAGGCCTCATGGCAAACATAGGAACCCCTCTAATTACACTATCCTGGTATCTTAAAATGCTTCTCCTC
Source organism: Acropternis orthonyx (assembly GCA_035583155.1). Taxonomy (NCBI): domain Eukaryota; kingdom Metazoa; phylum Chordata; class Aves; order Passeriformes; family Rhinocryptidae; genus Acropternis; species Acropternis orthonyx. The sequence continues at coordinate 9,282,070 of JAWWEU010000160.1, read as the reverse complement.
AAATAAATAAATTAAACTTCATGTTATCAACCTAAAGGAGGAAGGGAAAGTGGGCAAGGGGAATCCCTCAAGTATAGCCAGTTCTCAAAAATGGTCTATTTGTGTAAAATCTGAATGTTAAAATTGGGCAAAAATCCAGCCATGGTTAGATTAAATCCTTTACCTTATTTGAAAAAATACTGTGTCTCAATTTCATTATTTTTCCTAGCTCTTTTCAGTACTGTGGTCCAATCCTTCAGCTGGCATACATCAACATTATTAGGGATATGAGCATAACAGCAGCTGAGGCCCAAGAGCTTGTATGGATGGGTTTATATTTAGCCTTATATTCATAGTTCCTTTTCCCTGTGTTGTTTCCAATTTGTTTTCCTGTCTTAAAATGAGATCTCTTCCTCAAAACCAAAGAACTAAGCATATCACATCTATATGAACAGACTGCTTACCATTTCTGTAGATCTCTGTACTTGAGGCTCTCACAGCAAATTTTCCACTGCCAGAACTTGGCACATTATGGCTCATGTGCCATTGCTTGCGCTTGCTGAGGCAGCATCCCCAGTCAGTGCTGACAGTGAGCAGCTACAAAGGCAGCATCGATCTTAGCCTGCTTTATGCACTCTCTGTGCCCAAATCAAACCTTCCAGCCCCCAGGAAGGCAGGTCTTGCTGTTCTTTATTGACATGTCAGGAAACAGAGGCCAAGAAGAGCCATCTAGCCTGCCTGACCCTGCTTGCAGCCTAACCATGGCTATATACCCAACTTCATGAGCTCTATTTTCAGCTGCTTTGCTGATGAAATACACTTAGTGACTAGCACAGCCAGAAAGGAGGCAGATACTCCAAACAAGAAGCAGGCAGATACACAGTAGGGTACTAAGCAACTACAGTTTTGTCTGGTTTAGATGGAATACGCTTGGAGATGTTGAGATAATTTAATGGATTCAGAATTTTGTAATCTGTCTGCTGTTGGGTGAGGCACAGAGGGGCGGCACAGAACAGCTCCCTAGACCAGAGCAGGTGGGTCCTTTCCCAGCAGCTCTCCCTACCAAACCGGAGAATGGGGATTATGACATGTAGGATGCCCTACTGGACATGACCATCTCTCTGGCACTATCATTCGACTTAAATGTGTTATCACGGCACATATTTTGCAGGTGGATGATTTAAGCTTTTCTGTTAAATATTATTATTATTATTAGACTCTACAGAGAAGGCAGTGTGGAGAGCCCTCATTGCTCCAAGCATGGAGGTAGTTACTGAAAGTAGACTTTATAAGGTGAAAAACACTCTGTCTGCCCTCAGTTTCTCGGCAGTGCCTTCACCATGTTACAGCTGGGGTGACACAGGAAAATGACACAAAACACCCAGGGACTGCGTGTGTCTCCGAGAAAGCAGACTCCAGGTCCTGTGTCACAGGGACACCTGCTGGAGCAAAGCTTCAGCAACAGCTGGTGGCAGAGCCCAGCGCTCTGGACCACGGGTATGTTTTGAAATACAGCTAAATTCTCATTTAAATGCAACTAAGCTCTCATTATTTTCTTTCCTCAGCTAATTGTACTGCTCTGAGTCTTTGTTAAATTTCCCAGGCATCAGCACATACGAGCAGATGATTAAAAATTCTCTTTGATTTACAGGATAACACAGATGACTGACCTTGTGCCATACTATAGCACTTTTCAAAATGCTGCTTCTGTAACAGTATCTCTTGCTCCTGCTGTTTCTGTGAAGAGTCCTGGCTTAGTCCTTAGTGTGACGTGGGGCTGTACTGTCCCTTTGGACCACAATGTCATCTGGACGTGACACTGCTGCAAAGCCCTGAGAAGAGGTTGTGTATTTTGTTCTGTCCCATAAGCACAGCAGCATATCACTCCTTGCATACTGTTATGTCTAAGGACAGGCAGATACAGCTGTTACAGGCAACATCACGTACATCCCTTTCCCTGGTCCTCAGGGGAAACAAGTACCCTTAGAAGCAAATGGAAGGAACAAACCTTATTCCTCAGGATCAACTCTGACTAGAACAAGGTCAGTGCCTATCATGCAGAGCAGGAGACACTCCTTTGTGTGGTGGGTATTTCTATCCTTGTGCTGTGGAGCTGTAGAGATAATAGCTGTTAGTACTGGCTTTAAGAGATTTACTGCTTAAGCATTTAGGAATAGTAAGTCAATCACTTTAAATCACATCTCTAACAAGGAAATTTCATTCTGAATTCTAAAGTGTTGTAGTAGTACCCTTAGGAGCAGTCATTTGGGATTGCTAAGGCCATAAAATACAGATTATTTTTATCTTGTCCACTAAGCAAGCACCTTTGAATCATCCTCCTGCAGCTGTGGTAGTGTATTGCTAATTGTACAACTGATGATATCTAGTTATCACCTCTTTGTGCCTCTAGTGAGCTGTAAGGCAAACAAGGAAAGTCGACAGGTATTCAGTTCCTTTCACAGAGGTCTAGTTTGCTGATCATCAGACAATTCACATCTCCACATACCTGAGTCATTTCTGACTGAGCAAAAAGTAGTGATCTGTAAGGTATTTGAAGCTGAGGTCTCTTTCTGAAGGGCTGTTCTCCAGCCACTCTCCTCCTAATTTATACTTGTGCCTGGTGCAAGTTACTCTGTCTTAGATGCAGAATTTTGACTTGTTTTTAATCCCATTAATCATTCTGCAAACTGCTGCTATCTCACACTGTAATGCAAAAGTTAAAAATATGATGCTTGTGGTGATGTGAATTCCTCAAAAAGAACAGCGTTGTCTAGGTCAGGTTTCAGTCTTGGTTGATAAAGTCAATGTAGCCAGGAAAACACAGAGTCATTTGCTGTTTGCTGAAGATGAATTTGGTAAAACTCAACTTCTGCTCTTTCATTCCTCTATACATGCAAGGCTGATAGCTGAGAACCATGGCCATCATTTTGTGACAAGAAGTGGGTGTAAATACATGAGTATTAATGCACATGTATAAAACTGGGGTAAAATCTAGCATGTGTTAACTACTGAGATGTCTCTATTCTCCTCCTGTAGTATGTAATCTTTATCCACACTGTAGATCAAGGTAAAGAGGCTCTTTATACCACTGAGTTCTGCAAACACGGCTTCTCAGTGCCCAGATGATGACTATCAATCATTATAACTTAGATTAGCTCTCAAGTCCATGCAAAGACAAATCTCTCCAGTCTCTTTCCTTGTCACCACTATTGATGAGCATCAGTCAGAAGTTTCCCTTCCTTTGATAATGTCATTTCAGATGTATGCTTCAAACTTTCATGATGCAGAACCTCTCATGGAAAATGACAAGTGATACAGTTTTACAGTACAGGTGCTATATGGTGCTGAACTGGAGTTCTGGAAACAAATGTTCTGCACAACACTTTTTCAGTACTCTCAGAATCCAAATAGGTAAAACTGGAGCCTGTGATGTACTAATAGTTGGTGCTGAAGTAATATATTTACTTACTATTTATATATTCAGTACAGAAAATTGTCTGCCTTTAGTATTGCTGCTAAACACAGCAGTGTGTTCAGCAACTGCAGAACCCAAAGTCATATTTACATGCAGGTAACTGAGCAGATGAGCTCAGTGCCATAGACAGCTGACTAGGCATCACCTCAGATGCATAACTGGCAAAATTCCAATGTTTTTGCAAAGAAGCAGATTTGGGCAGTATAGAGACTGCAGAGCTCAAGACTGGTATCAATTCAGTGGCTTGTTGCTCTGCTGCTACAGCAGCAGCATGAACATTATATGCAGCTATGTGTACAGTGAATCCAGGGCTATTTCTATTGGTGCTCATAATAGGGACCTCTGGCACAAGAAATCTCACATACCTATTGCTCATTCAGAGCACTACGACAGACGCTCACAAAATGTTCAGTTTCATGCAGTGTTTGTGCTGGATTTCCCATGCAGGACATCCATTTCCAATATACTCTGTATATAGACTGTATATTCTGTATATACACTGTGTGTATGTAAACAACTACACAGTGCTAACAAAGTTTTCCCTATGTATGGATGGTGCTGGCCATGTGTCTGCAGTATCGTAATTTTCCGTAGGCTGCATTTTAAACCCCTGTCTGGAACAATGCACAGCTTGAACAGTGCTTGCTGCACTCTGACTTACCTTTTTCACTCCTGCCATTGCTGACTCAGTCGATGAGCAATGGCTCCAGCTTCTGTAGTGTCACGTTCAGTACAAGCAGCAAACCCTCTCCAAAGATGGGTAGTTGTTTTTCTCTATAAGGTGGACTCAAATAATTTTGTCTGCCATGATTCCAGACCCACATGTCACAATCAGCTCTCATGAAACTACAGTGTCATGTTCTCCATGTTTTCAACAGTTCCTTTCCAAACTGGCAAAATTTACAGTGTTCAGCTGCAGCACTTGCTTTAAGTACATACAAACATCATTATTCCAAGAGTACAATAACACCTTTATCAGCAGCCTGGGAAAGTGTATATAGTTTGCATTTTGGCTCCACTTAAGTTTGCACTTTCCTCGGGGAAAAACCCTTGTGCTAATTGTGAACACACAGGATCCAGATATGGATGCTATATTGGCCAAGGAATAGGAAGGTTACTAGTCTCATTCACCTTTTGCAGGAGTTCAGTGGGTTTATTAAGGACTGTAGCAAAGTACAGGTGAAAAGTAGAGACACTGAGAAATTTACTTCAACAAATAAAGCAACAGAAGTCAGCTTGGCATACCTCTAGTTGGTGCTAATATATACAAATTCACACAGAGGAATTAGTTCATAAGGAAGGCAGGGTCACTGAGGTTTGGGGTTTTTATCTCAGGAGAGCTGAGCAGACAAAATCCTACACTTCACTAATCTGTTGGTAGGAAATTTTACTGTTAGTACAGAGAAGCTGTTACAAGAGAGGACAACTGCAGTCCATTCCTTTTAACTTTGCATGGGTTGGCTTATGGTGGCTTTGGGCAGAGAAAGAGCATGGCTGAGAGCAACAGCAACTCAGTGTCACTCTTCTCCCAGCTATAGGAAGTAAAATGCATTTCTGTGGGATGAGCTCTCTCTCTCACTTGCTGAGTGAGGTCAGCCCTGCCAAGATCGAGCCCCTGAGCCCTCCATCTGCAGAGAAGGGCTTTTAGTGACAATACTAAAAAGATGTCCAGATGCTCTTCCCGTTTTGCATTTTCAGACTGCTGCCAAACCAACTGGGAAGTCATATTGTACAGATGAGGCAAGTCATCTCTTGTATAAATTTGTGTGCAATTCATAGCCCATGCCTTTATTTTCCAGTAAACTTTCTTTTAAAGGTCAAACCAGAAATTTGGGAAGGTATTTTGTCTCTGTCAGGGACAAAATGCAGCTTCATCTCAGTTATGGTACTCAGTTACTTATATGGAGTGTTAAACTGGATCCTATTGGAGAAGAAATGTTCAGCAGGAGAGAGTTTAAAAGTAATTAGTAACAGGGGAAGTCAAAAAGGTACCTGTAGTACAAGTAGAAAGTAGTGCATAATAATGATTAACTGGAGAGATAATATGTATGTGGAGAAAAGAACAGTTAATTTATCAAGATAAACAATAAGATACTTAAAATTAAGGGGACTAGAGGAAGAGATAATTAAAATCCAGTACTGTTAAATGCAAAACCACACTTTGCAGTAGCTAGATTTTTTTTTTATTTTTTTTTAAATAGAGCCCAACTGAGCAATTCAGGCAATGCAAGGTATTGGTAAAGAGCTCCTAAAAGAACAGTGAAACATCAGTGTGAAGGTATCCTTTAGGAGACAGTTAATCTGCATATAAACAAAATTGTTTTGCTTCTATTTTGCCATCAGCATCAAAAATTGCAGTGTGTCTCTATTTGTCTGCATCTTTGTAACCTACAATAGGATGCAAATGGAGGATAAGAACGTGATGCTGGTGTAAGTCAGAAGTAAGGAATTTTTAGTGCATTCAGTCTTACTGGTGTGAAACTCATACCAGTGTACAGTACAAATGATATATAAAAGGTATAGATATAAAATGAGGTATAGAAAGCAGCAAATGCTACTGTGCTACAAGAATGCAAGCAAAGGAGCTGGACAATAAAGGGGATGTGAGAAATAGAACCAGCTCCTTTGTCCCAGATCAGAGCTTTGCTTTTCTGTTTGTTTGTTCATTTTGGGGGTGGGGGGCAGGGTGGGGGGTGTTTGTTGTGTTTTGTTTTGTTTTAGCATTTCACTATTAAATAGAGCTAGATTGCCAATAACATACTGTGGACCAAAATTTTGGTGCAAATGTGAGCTTCTTTATAGACATACCCTTTCTACCCTGATTCTTAGCAAAAGTCCATTTGTGAGTATAAATATTGTTGGGGCACGAGTTTGGAGCCATATACAATCTCCAGAGGTGCAGTATATATATTTGTACAGTTAACCTAGGGATCAGTATCGTTCCTGTTATTTATAGATGTCTGAGTATATTTTAAATGATTGTGTATTTAGAATTTTGGCATGTCTATGTGTTGCATGTGAGTTTTAAGGACTACTTTATTTCCAAACAGTAGTGAATCACAAACAACAAGGGCAATTAGGAAAAGAAATCAAGACTCGTTGTCATTTTAGCTATGGAAAGCCTATACTATATCACTGCTTGTAACTTGAAACACGTGGGAAGAGATATTTGGGGGTGAGGAAGAATCTGTGCTACCTCACTTTCTATGACAAAGGGCCACATTTTCGGCAGATGTACACTCATATATCTCCCTTAGCTTGAAGGCTGTTAAGATATTATTCCCTTGAAGGAAATACACTGTGGTCAATGCAGTGGTGAGGATAAGAGAAGAGCAAAGATGGCCACAGAGATGCATCTGCAGCAGAGAAGTGGCTTGACTAGAAAAACTTTGAGCCCAGGCTGTGCTCTGAACATGGGGTATTCCAGAGAGAGAAGTGCTTACAGGGCTGGAAATTCCTCAGCATGTACCAGCAGCTACCAAAGCAGTGAGTGTGCACTCACAGGAAAGAGGAGGCACTGTCTCTGCTACTTGTAAGGGACAAAGTGCAGTAAAGCCAGCAAAGGTGTTCACACTCATGCAGAGCCTTCTGGTTAGCAGTAGTAAGAATGGCAGTTGCAGCAGGGCATTGCTTGTCTGAAAAAGGCTGTGGACTGGGAATTAAAAAGAGGGACCTTACTGGGGGAGAGAAGTTTTGCAGGGGACCAGGGAGAACAGAGAAGGCATTTAGCTCACTACTGCAGTGGCAGAAACAGAGCCACCAGTACCATAAGCAGAGGAGGCCTCCTGATCTCCTTCTGTTGTTCCTCTTACGTGACTTCTTTTGAAGTCTTGCCTCCTGTAAGAAACCAGTCTGTGTAATGTGTGTTGCGTCTCTGTTGGCCAGCTAGGTGTCTGGAAGGAGGTGCTGGTTTGCCATCTGAAACAAAGAATTCTTCAGCTATATATTTTTTCCTTCTGTTTCTGGATCTAGAGAGGCAGATGTTGCTGCCTGCTACTGCTCATTGGGAGACTCCTGGTGCCTGAAAGAGTCATGCTGTCACACACCAGCATCATGTGTCTGGTCATCCTCCTTCACAGCTGGAAGCAACCAACAGTTGTCACTACTTTAGGATCTTTGTAAAATAGTTAATTGAAAAAATACAAAAACTAAAAGGTGAGAGGATAAGAAAGCATTGAACAAATTATTTAAGTCGTTATTTAAAGGAAAGAAAGGGTTCATGTAAAGCATTTGAGTCTATTTCTTATTTGTGTAGATGTGCACACTGGTTGTTCAAGGAAGGACATTGATCTTGAGTGCCTTTGCTTTCATGGTCTTCATAGTTTTAGAAGTTTGGTTACACACTAATGTTTTCAGCAGTTCTCAGGTACTTCACCAAAGGAAGGGATTGGAATAGTGTGTGTTGGATTTCATTAACGTAATTGCAATCACTGTACCCTTCACCTCAGTGACCAATGAGGTAATGCCATCGTGCAAACATGGCACACAGTGATGTGATGGGGCTGCTGGTTCCTTTTGTTCATCTATTTAGTGACCGATGATTACTGATATTGAATACAAGAATGGGGTTTCTGATCCTGTCCTTTTTAATGCACATATGCCAGTTTTACAGAGGTCAAATAATATCTGTCATACAGCAGCATCTGGGTCCCTGTTTAGATTTTTGCCCATCTCAGTCACTTTGTGCAAGATCTCAGCTAGAACGAGACCTCCAGCAACCTTGCTACTTCCAGGTACACCTACCCTCTGGACACTTGAGATGTTAGCATTTTTCATTAAAGACAGAAACAGCCTTAAGTTTCAACCTGGTTATTCTCTGTATTTCAATAACCTTTTTATGTCAAAGATATTCTGCCGCTTATGTTTAGTTGACTTAAAATTTTCAGTTGTTCCTGTAGGAACTGTTTTGCATATACACTGAGAGCATCTTTGATTTTTATACTCTCAAAATGGGCTGGAAAATACCGGAATTATCACACCCATTTCATGGTCTAAGAAAGATGACTGGAGTGAAATTAGATGGTTTATCCAGGATTACTCTGCCAACCACTGGCACAAAGAAGAATGGTAATTTTATTTTCTGTCCTGGCCTTGATGTTGTGTCGTGGTGACAGGCAATGGGATTTTAAATATTCATTGTAACCTTAGAGATGCCATTCTTCTGTCTCCCCTGAGAATGTGTGGTTGGGTTTCAGATTTGACAAAAAAAAAAAAAAAAAAAAAAAAGTATTGCCAATTGTGAGAGTGAGCTGGGTGAGGAAGTTGGATGAAGATGATCCACAAGCTCATAGGAAACTTCCAGCAAAGCATCCAATAGGGTCCTATAAAGTGTTTCTCTATAGGGTGTTTTTTAAATGATCAAGAAATTTAAAAGGGGGAAAGATGATCCACAAACAAGACCACAGGTCAGGGGAGTCTCAGAGGTGCATCTGCTCTGACAATGTTCATGGCTAGCTGGAGAAGGAGAGAGAAGATGATCTAGAACAGAAAGAAGACTCCCCAGTGTCTGCTTCTTTGTTTGTTTAGTACTAGCAGCCACATATTTGACTGCAACCGCTTTCTAAAGGCAAAAGACGGAAAAAAGTGTGTCCTTCCTAAGAGTGTTCCTACTCTCTTTGATCTGGCATCCTGCCCTAGTAATGTTCCCAAGGCAGAACTTCAATGGGAAGCTGAAAACTATCCAGAATTTGGGTTTTGTACATTTCTAACACTTAGCATTCAATAAAATATTTTGGAGGGCATATGCTGTCATAATTTTTTTTAATGCTGTGATACCACTGGAAAGAAAATAAATTTTCCCTCGGTGACAAATTCTTTTCAAACCGTGTTTCACTGCAGCAGGAATTGCCATAATGAGTCTGAAGCTGATTAAGATCTACAGCATGTGACAGGTTTGAGAAGGAATACTGTTTTCATAGTTTAAAAAATAATAATGGAGGGGTTTTCTGCTTTAGAAGCTAATACGTGTCAGCAGCAAGATAAAAGATGTCTTAGAAAGTGCTTTTTCCATAGATGAAATGTATTATAAGAAAACATGTTTCCCCATGTTGCAAGAGTAAATGAAAGACGGGCACTGTAATACCTTTTACATTCATATATCACCTTTAATTCTGAAAAAGGAACAGCTGATTAGAGATTACTCTGTATAGAGAAATCCCTTCACCTAGCACAGTAATGCAGTCACCCCTGAGAGAGGGATGTAGCAGGTGTTTAACAGCATATGGCACAATAGTGTGAACAAAAACATTGCTGCCAGGTGAAACATACTGGGGAATTACATGCAGGCAAGGATGCTGTCTGCAGGCTGAAACTAAGCCTGAGGTTTGAATTAAAGCAAAATTGGTTCCAGATTGTGCTCACCTTTTTCAGCTTGTCACTAAACATGGTAATGCTTAAATGCAGAACTTGAACTGTTGAATTTAATTTTTTTTATTCACATCCACTTCTTGCTGTGCACTGCATAGAGCTTCCTCTCACAAAAGAGAAGTTGCCAAGCTCTAACAATGAAAGCACAACTGAACCAGTTCCTATAAGTGGAGCAGTGAAGTTCAAGGAATGATCAGGAACCATGTCACTGAAAAGGTGATCCATTTGCTAATCTGTGTTTCCTTTTGCTAATCTGTGTTTCCTTTCACTTTTCCCTCTGCCTCTTTCACTTTCCATGATACCTCCTTCTTAAGTGGGTTCTTACCCCATTTCACGTAGAGGTAGCAGAGATTCTTTTCTTAGTGTTGTCACATAAATGGGATGTCTAGGTGTCCTCCTCAGGTAGGATACTCCCAGTCATGTGAGACATCATGAAAAAGTTCTGACCCTTATTCAACTGAAATATCACAGCAGATGTTTTGATCATTCATTGTGCTGGGTTGCTTAGGTCAAAGTTTTGCAGACCTTGTTTTCTGTTGCTTAGTAGTATGTAGTAGTAATATGTAGTTTTGATGATTCTTTGGTAGAAATAAGGCTCAAGATATTTGGATCAGGATGCAGATTTCAGCTGGAAATAACAGATGTTTCTTACAATAAAAGGCATCTCAGATGTTTTTGAATTATTTATGTCCATGATACTGTTTGGTATATTCCAAGCAAACATATAAAATCCTGCAATTCTAAAGTGTCTGCCTAATTGTAAAGACTATTTTATGCTCAGGTGACCTCTGGCTGTCTGGGACTAGTGAGGGCTGACCTGTCAGGTCAGAGCTGCAGGTGGGCAGCAGAGTGTAGCTATACCCTTCTTTGTTCCCAGCACACTGAGGACTGCAGGAACCTGACACGATAACTTGCTGCTGTTTTTTATTCATAGAATAGGTATTATTTTTCTTCTACACACAGGAACACTAAAAAACAAATGAACAAGCTATGTCTCTGAGAAGGTCTATTCTGAAGAGGATTGCACTCTAATGGCAGTGATGTGCTAAACTTGACTTTTTTTTCTTTTTATGTAATCAATGCTCATATCCTAAGTTAGTTTCCATTTCCAGTAATGAAAAACTAATTTGCACTGATGTCTAAACTTTGGGGATCCTCATGTGTGCACACACTGAAATTCTTGGCAAACACCCATGTTGGAAATGACTTTTAAAAAGTCATAGAGGGAATCAATAGTACAATCAGGAACAGACCAAAACCCTGACTCATGTGTTACTTTCCTCATGTGCTCTTAGCTGATGGATACCTGCAACCTCAATTAACTCATTCCCTGTCCTCACTGTTGTCTGTGTGCTTTCTTCAGGGAGCTGCTTATTTAGTCTTTCTTAACTCTGCTTTAATACACGTCAAATGTAATCAAATTCAAAGTACTATTTATCAGGAAAGAATGAAATTAAAATTACAGCTAGGCACTCAATTTACAGTAATTTTTGATGTTAACCACTGTGCTTACTATCTTCCAATGTGTGGCATTTCCTTCAAGAAATTGAAAGCTTTGTTTTTTAGCGTTTTGGATCTAGTAGGAATAAATACATCACTTGGAGGTCAGGAGTTTTCAAATAGTTCAAGAATATTTATATTTGTTTTAATCCAGTTCTGGAACGGTAGAATGCACGCAGCAAATAGGTAAAAGAAGTGTTAAAGTTCCTCTTCCCAAAGTTCTTGCCTTTTTTTAACTGCAGGTGGATGCTTCCTTGCTTTGGCAGAACTATGAAAAGTGATCCATAAAAATCTCTGTTCGTTCACCTTATTCACGTCACTACTGCTCTGAAAATTATCTCTGGGGAGGGAGGAGGGAAAGTAGTCACAGCTCTCTTCAACAGCAAACACAGCACTGGTCATGGTGTGGCTGTCACCATCAAAAGTGACTGATCTGGAGCTAATAAAATTGCCAAATCCCTTCCTTCTACTTCCCAGGAATTCTGGGCCCAATCATAATGATAAAATATCATCCACTCTATGAAGGAAAGATTTTATTTCTTTCATGACAAACTATGCCAAAATGTGATTGGAAGCTTAATGCTTTTCCCAGTGGTAATGTCTGGGAAGTATTTCTGTCTTTTCAACGATGAACTCATGTAATGAAACTCATGCCATGCAGTAGCTCTAACCTGTATTGGGGATTGTAAGTAAGCTGCTCTCATTTTTGGCATGTTACTTAGTATTCGCTATTCAATTTATGGTCACAAATTTCCATGACTGTTATAGAAATGTCCTTACTTTTATTTCCTCCCATGTAATACTACAGAAATTCTACAATTCCTACAGAAATGCTGCATTTCTCATCTGCTCGTATGAGTGGATTTCAGCTTATTTTGTTTTCTCCACAGCAGTGTTGCTGCATCTCACAGACTAAAGTGATTTTTTACCCCACCAACACCAAGGAGGCAATTTTGGATTTAATTCCTAATCTGAAATATGAGTTTGTGGGAACAGAATGAGGATAGTAGTTTGAATGCTTGCATGAATCTTTCCAGGTTAAATAACCTTAAAAAAGCCCACTTGACAGGGAGGTAAATTACTGAATCTGTGGTAGTCTAAAACCAACATTTGTTATTACAAGCTATTATTACTTATATGGTATTAATTCTTTAAAAATACACTCTCAAATTTATTTTGCACTTTCTCATCAACCCAATGATGAATGTTTTTCCAATATTACCAAATCAAAGTTCCATTTGGCCAAAATGTCCACTGAAGAATAGAGGACTGAGATCAGGCAAGTGAAAATGAAAAGCACAAGATGCCTCTTAATATTATTTTACTATTGGATTTTTATTATTATTATCCTCTTATATTGTGTTATTATAAACATATGTGTGTCCTTGCGTATTAAGAGAGACTCATGATTTATATGTGGGGAGTTTGGCAACTATAAAAGCAGATGAATCTACTTCCGGTTACTTGTCTTATTAAAAGAAGTGCTCAAGCTAATGTGAGGAGAGGTTATTTTTTTACTGGTAAGAAGCATTAAGCAATAACAGTTGGTTTATCACTCCCATTGTGAGCGTGATAAGCCAACTGTTTATCCTTTACAATCACCATTTTAATGTAAATTATACCTTTTTTTCTATGCTATATTTGTAAAGATGTAGATAAGTGTCTCAGAATTATTCAGATGGACTCTTTGATAGAAGTTTTCATTGCAAGTTGCAAAGCTGTGTGGTCAAAATGGCCAGAAGACTTCTATAATAGTCTCATTAAAGCTTGAATGTACCAAGCTGGCATGTGAGAGAGTCCTCACCAAGTGATGGGTGGTAACACCTGTAGCACATGTTGTTTAGGGTTGTGTTACTATGTTAGGAGTCCTAAAAGTAGCTTATTGACAAGCTTTCACTTTGTAAGACAAAAAAAACCCCAACCATGAGCTCTTATTAGGTTTGGGGGTTTTTTAGCTGAGGAATATCTGCATGTTTTTGAAAGTTCATTACTGGTAAGGTGACAGTTCTTCTTTTCTAAACCTCTAAAAAAACACTGATGTTTTTTGGAAATCTGTGCACTGAGTTAATATTTAACACATTTCAGTAGCTGTCTCAGTGCCTGGGCACAGGAGTTGTCAGTGAGGGCCAGAGACACAGAATTCTTGCAAGATGAGAGTTATCAACAGTGAGATGCTCGTGCTGCAGAGAGAGAAATATCTAATGATTTTATTAGGTGATAAATTATTTTCCTTTTCCCACATTAGCAATCTGCCTACTTTAAGTAATTTGCTTAAGATATAGCAGTCAGACCAAGTGTCTGGTGTGTCATCTTGGCATATCGGTCTGCTCTAAGGCAGCTCATGGGTAGAGGGAAGATTCTTTGTGAGTTCTCTAAGCAACCAGAGATCTGAAGGAATTAGATCAAGTCAGTGGTAATAATTGCTTAGTAAATGCTATAGGTACACCTAAGAGCATGTAAGTAATTCTCCACAATAAGCAAAGAGTGTTAGAGCTGAACCTGAAAATGTGGTAATTCCCTGATGGTAACTTCCAGAATGCATTGCCACTGCCTAGGGTCCTTCTTTAATTGAGTTGAATTTTACTGCTAGCTGAAACATTTGACTTCTCCCACTGGGCCAGGGGTGATAGACAGGCCTCCTCATTTTTGCTTTGTGGCAAAATCTTTTCACTATAGAGCCTCTTCAGACACAGAGCAAATCTTCTTCATGTGAAGTCCCCCCTCTCTTCTTTTCTTCCTCGTTGATCCTGTTTATGCCTCATCTCTCTGGATTGTGGAACAGAGCTGGAGAGGTCTCTGGGCTGGGGTTTTCTGTGTGTGTGACTGGGAGCTGAATTTCACCTCCCTTCGGTAAATAGGAGTGAGGTTATTTACAATACAACTGCCTGCTTCAGTTCCTTTTAGCCTCTTGGGAATGCTTCTGTGGTGTTTTACCTAGTCTCTTCTGGCTGTAGAGGCAAAATTTCTCATGTTGTGCTGTATGTTTTCTCTTGATCATTTACGTACAAAGTCTCTTGATTTTTCTTAATCTTCCCTTCCTTTCACAGATCTGTTCCTTTCAGGTACTTAGGTACAGTGTGAAATACTTTCTTTTCAAATTAATTTAATGCTACTGAAAGATACTGGGCTGGCAATATACAGAGCAGTAATCTGTTCACAAAATGAGACCATGAACCTCCTCAGCACCATTTCAAACTGAATTGCTGTGGAGTATCTTGAGGTGATTGGGGTGGCTAAACCTCTGATCACCAGGAACTGGTCACGAGATGTATTCAATCATTTGGTCACTCCTGGCCAATGGCAAACAGTTGTTGCTTTTGGTTTTGTGTTGTGTTGGTGTAATGAAAAAATGTTAATGTTGGAACAATACAGCTGCTTTGATAGCATGCTAATCCACTCATTGCCAAACAGGCCCCAGCTCTGTGACCAGAAACAGGGAGAGGTTTTTGTCTTCTCAACACTGAACAAGGAACCTTACTGCAACATGTATTTCTCTGTAGTCCACCTGCCACAGCTGGCAGACTTGAATAAAAATGTTCCATCTTCTCCATTTGGATTGGTTAGGTTTTCTTTGCACCTGGTATGTGCTGGAAGCCAACACAGAAGATCCTGAAGTGTTCTATGACTCCACAAAGCAGGGAGAACTACCACTGACTTGCAGAATATGTCCTTGCTTCTCTTCTGTACCACATAATAATCATCGTTATGCTTGCATAGCACTTACCAGAGGTCAACTTCAAACTGGAGAAGCTTTAGCAAGCTCAAATCCAACAAAGAGGGAGTAAAAATAGTAGGAAGAGCATGCAGATGGCCTGAGTGCCATCAGCTATCACACTCAGTAGAACCGTCTTTTTGTCTTGGGTTTCCTGCAAGTGGAAATTGTCAACAAACATGGAAAATCTACTAACTTTGAGTGTAGCAAATTGTGGGATGTTTAATTTGTGAGGAGGAGAATGAGAGAAAGATCATGATCCCTGCTTTTCAACTGTGTGGATAGTACTGCGGTGCTAAAGCTGTGGATCAGCTCAAGGGAAATAGGGGAGAACTCGCCGTGGGCAGGACCCATCAGTAAACTGTGGCCTAGCATCACTGCACATTTGTAACCCATAATCAAGTACTCAGCAGGGTATTAGATATATTTGCTTTCATGATGCACTACCTTTCTTAGGCAATATACCATTTCTCAGTTGTGTGAGACATTTCTCGTCTCCAAGGCAGCTAAAACTGGAGATTTACACAGTGATTCTGTAGAGGAGAGTAAATCAAAGAGAGAGGAGAAAAACTCAGGATTTCTCTGGCAGCTTGATGAAATGCATGTTAAGGCTAAAGCTAAACTTAAAAATATCTCACTGCCCCCACTTGTTTCATGGGCACTGGCAAAATGTAACCTCTTTCTCCATTTCCTTTAGCTTAGGTTTTCCTGATAGTCCCCTCATTTCTGACTGATCAAAATGTCTCTCCTGCTTGTTTTGTATCACATAAGCACTGCTTTCATGTAGGCAGTAAAATAAATAGCAATGCTTGCATCTCACAGCATCAAATTTTTCCTTTTAACAATATCTTTAGAGTTAAATTTCACTTTGTTAACTCTGCAAATATATGAAGACTCTAAAATCAGATGTCCATCTTATGAATAACTTATAGAGAGTCCTGAGGGATCCTGGTAGAGTTCAAGATGAAATTGGCCTCATTCTTTTACCTAAGCAGTTAATAATTCATTTGGTGGTACTTACTGTGTTTTCCTTCTGTCCTCAAGATAGAAGTCAACATTTCCTTAAGGCTTCAGGCTGTCTTTCAAAATACATGCTACAATGATAATGGAGCCCTATCACTTCAGTCCTGGCTCCATGGGCACACAGGATGTTTTTCTCACTGAGTGGGATATGAGCTGAGCAGTGCCCGCACAAGTTAGTGCTGGAGCACAGTGTGAGCTGGCTGCCCAGCGGGTGAGGTGCGGGCATGTGCACAGCGTTGGCAGCACAGTGCACAACTGCTGAACCACAGCGTCCCCCTCAATGCAAAGTTACCTGATTTTGGCACAATATTTCTAATCTGCTGCCTTGGATTTTCATATTTTGTAGCACAGCTTTGATCTGTTTTCTGAGGGAAAAATAAAGGCAATATGTAAGGCTGATGGGGGTCCAGTCTGTCTTTCCAACCTGTACAAGAGAGCATGACTTTTTTGTTGTTTACTTTTTTCAAAGAAATGTATTTCAAAATAGTGGCTCTGATTTACAGAGTGGAGAGCTTAAGACTAGACATGTAAGAAGCATCATACCTAGTACCCAGGTTCCTGTCTGTTAAGATAAATGAGTCAGTTCATCCCACAGAGAGGTGTAGGAACCCTTGGGAAGAGCAGAGATCCCGCAGCAAGTTCCTCACTACTACACCAGGGGCCAAGCTTGGGACACCAGAGCGTGGTGGCTGGGGTGAGCCCTGAGGGACCTCAGGCAGCCAGCATTAACTTAGATTTTATGGCACGTGTTTCATGACACACGGCTGGTCACCGATAAGCCCAGGGTTTGGTTAAGTGCAAAGCTGGCTGTAAGTGTTCAGCTGCAGCTCAGGACATGCCTGCTTTGGGATCCTGTAGGATTGGTACATTTGTGATGCTGTTGGGCATGGCAGTAATGCTCAGAGATACACACTCCTGATTTTGATGATTCCTTCCTTCTGAAAACATTGGGCTCAAAGTATTTGCCAAAGCATCCAGGTTGCTGAAAGTGTGCCAGGCAGGAAGGAGGAAGCACTGCAATCCCAAACCCATCAGCAAGCAGTTAAGATCCAGGGAGAGCACTTTAAAACCCAAGGTAAAAAACATTGCAGTGCTGTATTACATGACTAATAAAGCAGACAAACATCATCAAACCCCCACAGTATATTTATAGGCTTTATTTTAAGTTTGGTAAAGTGGATTAGAACCATTTTTATTCATTAAGGTTATGAAAACCCGTTTGCTGGAACTCAAGTGTTTTATTGAAAAAGTTTGAGTTTTATAGGTGGTGAAAGAACCATAAAAAGAACAGTGACATGGTCAGAGGAAAAAAGAAAGTAGGTTGTATAAACTTCTTTAGAAAGAGCAAGAGCATTTCTTTATCTTAAATCCCTATTTAATGGATTAATGCATTAATAAAAAAAAAAAAAAAAGACATTATATACATGGATGGGAAAAAACCCTGGGCCTATGAATCCTCTCTTGTCTTTCCTATTTACTACGGTTTGTTTCCCAGTAGCATTTAGAGGCACTGAGACTGAGGCCACTCTGAGCACTGTAAAGAGGCAGTCCTAACCTGGAGAAGCATCGCTTGGAGTGGAAAAGTCAAAATGAGGTGCGGTGGGGGCGGGCGGGGGGGGGGGTGGGGGGGGGGGGAGGGAA
>JAWWEU010000160.1:9078891-9263710 GCA_035583155.1 Acropternis orthonyx | reverse complement strand
TGTGCCTTGTGTTTAAAAATGGGCATGATGGTTACAGGCAAGACTAATGTGAATTTGTAGAGCTTGAAGGAACCCCTTTTGTTTTGATAGCTAGTAAGGGGAGGGCTACTGGGAATAACCTTGCTGTCTTACTATTTACTCCATTTCCATGTCATGTTTTCTCTCTTCTCCATTTTCCTCTACTATATCCATCTTGCTCTTTAGTTTTGATTTCCCTGGCCCTCCCTCCCTCCCTCCCTCGTATTGGTTTCCTGTCTGTAGCACTCAACTCCCTGCACTTCCCCTTCAGAAACTGTCAGCCTTTTTCTATTCTACTGTCTCTTCACCATCCAGCCTTTCCATGGCATCTCTTTAGAATTATTTGAAAAAGGGCTTATGAAATAAATGACATTTATAACCTGAGCACGTGAGAAATTTGCTAAAGATCCTAATTACCTGACAAAAATAAGCTTAGCAGGAAGTTTCACTATGGATTCATTGCTTGGGAAATTTTTTCAATTTTCTGCACCTGGTTGGAGCTTCCATGTGAGCTAGTAGGTGCCTTTTGTATTAGAAACAAGGTACTCTCTCTCTCTCTCTCTCTTTTTTTTTTTTTTTTTTTTTTTTTTAAAATGAGGGCAAAGAATTATGTGACTACAACCAAGTTATGGCTTTGAGAAGCATTTGTTGTAAAAGCTGCAGAACTTATTGTAATACTTGTTGCACTTTTAATCTTCTTGTTAAAACGGTCTCAAGCCTTCATTCTGAAGTCTGAATTTAAGATAAAGCACAAGTTGTCACAGCTCTCTCCAGTAAGGAGGAAAGATTCCTGTCCCAATGTACCTGAATTAAAGCATGGATATGCCTGTTGTTCATCCTGCTGCTTTTGCAAAGTAGGTTTATTTTTGCTATTTTTTGCAATTATTCCCAGGCATCTTCTATTGCAGGTCCCAAACATATGCCAGCTCAATAGTCCTTCAGTTTATTTTTGTCTTCCTGCAAGGTAACTATTCATCCATGAAGTAATTTCTTCCAATGAGGCATTTTAATCCAAATTGCCAGTTAATACCTGCAGGGTCAGCTTCCCTCCTGATCAGCTCTGGAAATTAAGGAAAACTTCAAAAGCTGCTGTAAAGTTTTGCATGCAGGTATTCTGAAGAATTTTTGAATCAGAGAGCAAAACTGGTAGAACAAGCTCTGAACCTTTGGACAAAATGCAAAACTGTAGGGTAAAAAAAGTCAAGTATCAAATTAACTCTGTGTGCCTGTCTCTCAGGTCGTGTGGATTGGGGTTCAGTTATGGAGAACCCCAAATTAACTCTGTGTGCCTGTCTCTCAGGTCGTGTGGATTGGGGTTCAGTTATGGAGAACCCCGTAAAAGAAAATAAGGCTGGGGTCTCACTGCTCTGTACTAGTTCATTAATGTAGAATGAAGAGTGTTATGTTCTTCTGTGCTTCTTCCTCTTGAACGGATTGTCTGATTGCTACATGTGGCACAGTAAAACTAAATGAACATTCCACTTTGGCTAATTTGTGTGTTTATGTAAAGGCAACTACTGTAGTTTCCAGTTAAACTTCAAGGGAATAGGGCAAGGATCCATCAAATTATGTCTGTGCAAGGGTATTTTCTTTGAAAACCTAAGCCAGACATTCAGATCATGACCCAAGCAGCCTTCCATATTCAGAGCACATATGGAAGTTGAGGAGAAACTTCCCTTTGCACATTTATGTGGCTTTGACTTATTTGTAAATACTAATGGATCCAAAGTGCACGAAAAAATCTCTTTACTAGAAAAATCATGCAGGTCTTCTATTACATCTTCCACTGGAGCTGCAACTGACTCAATAGGCTCCTCTCCAAAAATTAGAATGAAAGGCATCCATTAGAGGCCAGTGGCATAATTCTAAATGGTCATGGCTATCCCTATGCAACATAGAAGGAAAGCACATGGATGCAAACCAAGTTCAAATAAACTAGCTAAATTTATGTCCTGTTCCTCTGTTGGATCTATCGGTGCTTGCAAGGAGAAGAAAAATCCTCTGAACTTTATTGGAAGTATTTTAAGGTTTTAAGCTTTCAGTTCTTTAAAAAAAAAAAAAAAAAAATCTATGCTTCCATTCCTCCTGGTATTTCCCACTCCGTACAGCCTCTTCTGGCCACCAAAAGATGCAGTTTAGTAGTCAGCTAGATCAAAGAATTAATACTGAAAAGAATTAAACAAGAAAAATAACACCTATAATTAAAAAGACTGTAAGTTACCAACCAGTGCTGTATAATTAAAAATGTCAGTAATTGTAATTGTTCTCTAGTCATTCATTCATGACTTGTTCCCTTTAGCTTTATTATAAAATGAAAAATATGGCTACCTGTTGATAATAAGTGCATAGTCTAAGGACTTTGTACACCATTAGACAGAGGGAATATAAAGCTGTTTATATTTTCTTATAAATGGACAGACCATGTCACAATGCCATGCCATTTATTGGACCCAACATTTAAGCAATCTGTCAATAATTGCACAAGAAAATGTTCAGAGCAATTTTCCAGGCACCTATGTGGACATTAAGTATCCTGAATAACACATGATTGTTGTACTCTGAGCACCAATAATAAGCAGAGCACTGAGTGTTCTTGCTTTTAAAGCAAGGTGTAATTGTTTCTGGAATATATGTATTTGAAAAAAAACCTCTGAGTGTTTTAACTGATTATAAATTATTATTATGTTTTAACTTTGGAATAATGCAATTATGTACCGCAACTATGAGGAAAGGATAGGTTAAAGGGAACTGTAATTACACTCAAAGTTGAAAAAAACCCCTCATTTTATGTTTTTTGTTATCTCAATTAATTTAGCTGAAGTTGTACAAATTCTGCCTTTTAAGATGGCATTTAGGCTCAGGGTGGTTAAGAGCTGATTGCAGTTTTGCTTAGAGTTTTGCACAATACAGAAGTGCTGCCAGAGCCATCCAAATTTTCACAAATATTTCAGCAGGTTCTGACTTTCATTCCCACTTTTTCCCCCTCTACAAATATAAATGCAGTTACAGTACCTATGCAGATGACTGAGACTGACCACTGTGATATATATGATTCATTCAGTCCAAATTAAAACCTACCATCCCTTGCAGGTCTCTTATCCATCAACTCTAGCTGATGATGGCTAACAGAGAGCTCTTGATCACCTCCTTTTAAGCCTTCCTTACTACTCTTGTTTTACTATGGCAAATACCAATGCCCTGCCTGTTACTTAATTTTCAATTAGACATAATTTTATGTTGGATATGTCTCAAACCTGCAGTTACTTGTTTTCTAAGATCTTTAAGGTATGGCCTACAGTTTGCCTCTTAACAACTGACATGCTTTCTTCTAAGTTCTGCCATTTTCTTTGTATTTTTGATTGCTACGACACTACTGCCTTTGTTCTCAACCAATATATTATTCCCCGATCTGCTGCTAGAGGGTTTTTAACCAATCCATCAGCTGACTATGTTCTATTCCTCTTTGCATCTTGGTTCCATCTTCCCTCCCCTGTAACTCATATGTGGCTTTCAGAGATCCTCTCTGCACCCACCTGGCACTTACAAGTCCAGTTCCTGCTTCAGGATAATCGTGAGTAACTCAGTCCACATATTAGATTTTCAAACAAATATATTCATACCTTCTGCCATCAACAGGCCTTGGGAGGAACCCCTCATAAGCTTCTGCTGATTTACCTCATTTTTTGCCTTCAGGTACCTTTTTCAAGCCAATGACTCTCTGTGTGCTGGAAATGGCAAGATCCATTTTCACCTGGAGGCGAGCTACACATTTACCTCTGGAGAGGGCATATGCACGGGCAGTTCCCATGGTTCAGCTAATGTGCTGGAAATCTGCCCTCCAGCTTTTCTCACAGTAACTTGTTCATAAGGCACACCATCACTTTCACCTGTCAGCCTCACATTTGCTTTGAGCTTAGGCTGATTTCCCTGGCTCTCCCTCAGTTCACACACTGCAGTGGAATATTTAAACTGAAAGGAGCTTTCTGTGCAGTTAATTGTTTTGCCATAGTGTTTCTTTTCATTTTTTGTAATAAAACTTTTTTTCGCCAAGTAAAACCTTAAAGGGAAAGGGTACAAAGTAAGCCCAAATGCTTTTAATTACTGATGCAAGACGTCTGCAGTGAAGCTTCTGTTTAACAAAGTGGAAAATAAGAAAGCATGTTTTATTAAAATTAAGGGAATGAGGGCCTCATTTGCTTAAAAATTCTCTATTAGTATTCACCTGGTGGCAAGCAGTCTTAATCTCACACCATTAATGAAAACAGAAGCTCATTAAATAGTAATTCTTTTTAATAGCGACAGGAACTTGGGTTTGAGCAGCACTGCTCCAAGTTCCCATGTAAATTGTTCATGATGATCACCAGTGAGAGATTTTTTTGTAGTCACCCCACTCCCAAGAGCTTTCCTTGCATATGTAATCACTTATGAATGCCAGATAGGGGAACAGCCTTGCATCAAGGGAAAGAGGTTTTACTGTCAGATTTCTGATGTTAGAAAACAGGAAAGAAGCTGTTGGTGAAGTAATTCCTGAGCAGGGGAGAAGTGTCCCAAGGGACACAAGAGCTTTGCGTCTAAGAGTGTCCTCTTAGCTTTTGGCCAGTACTGCTATGGTTTTAAAACAACAGGAGGCATGTTGAATTTTTCATCTTTGGCAGCTGCTGCTTTGCCTCTATTAGCAGACAAACCAAGCCAACATCCTGTCGATTATCTCTCTCTGACCATTGCTATGCTTTCCCTTCCTCCATGTGATTTAGTCATTAATGCCACTTTGTTGCTGTGTAGGCTGGTTGTCTTCCACTACTTATACTATTCACATTTGAAAGACCTAAAGTAATGGACAGGGTGTTTTAATGCTCATTTCAAATCCAAAGCTAAAGTTCCCATTCCACTTCAAATGTTGTAAAATATTCTTTGCTCTCCTCACAATCCTCATCTCTTCCACTGCTTTGCATGGCACAAATTCACTGCCTTCATTTCATGCAGCTGAGTTGCTTGTGACTCTTCCGGTGAACAACTTCAGGCCATGTGGGCCTATTCCTTATTTAACATTGTTGTGCTCTCTCCCTCACCATTTCCTGTGCTGCGGATGTCACTGGGCCAGGCATTGTTTGTGTTGGGTACATGTGTGGGAAGATTGCTTAGTTCTGCTCCTTAGACACGGTTAATTCAATTACTGCCAGATTTTCTAGGTCCCTTGTTACTGCTATATATAGCTCTTTAGTAATAATATTATCAATTATTTAAATTTTAATTAGTGCTTGCCTTAATTACATGATCCTTTACTGCAAGGGGAAAGAGATCTCAGTTTCCACAGTTCTATGACCATGGTTTGTCCTCAGAGACCTATGTTTTATTTAGCATCGAATGGCATCATTGCTAATACTCATCAAATAGCCATCATCCTATGGGTATGCTTCTGTGGGTCCTTGCTGTCTGAGGACATAGCATCTCTAAGAAATTATTAAAGGTTTATTTCACTGGACTGGCCTCCAGTGGATGGGAGCTGACACACTCCTAAACTCTGTCAAGACAGTTTTGTGCTCCCTACTGCCAGTCCAAACACAGAAGCTGCTGGGATCCCTGGCAGCAAACCTGGCAGATGTTTATGCTATAACAGACAGAGCTGCTGTCTCACTCCTTATACGCACCCCATCATCTTCCCCAGACTGCTGGAAGGGCTGGCCAGGGGAGGGCTGTGGGAAGGTCCTGGGAGATTATGTGCTTACTTGCTTCAGGCAGATCCCCAGAAAGACTTTTTCATACAAGAAACCAAGATCTGATGGGAACACACCAAAAGCAGGAGCTGAATTCTGGTTTAGGTTGCCAGACGGGACAGCTGTCTAATGGAAAATCTGGCTGAGAAAGGTTTGTGAGAAGATTGGAAGAAGGTTGGCATGGCATCCCAGTAATGGCCCTCATTAGCTCTTCTGTACTTCATTCTCTGCTGTAGATTGCTGATAGCTTTTTACAGTTAAGATCTGCATCAGCATTCATACTTCTCCTGTGTTATTAGCTATGACAGTTGTTTTGGGTGACAAAATCTTTTGTGTTTAGTACTTGCTATTACAAGAGGTAGATTAGTCCCTTGTCATGTGCAGCAGCAAATACTGTGGCCAAATGCAGTGTATACATTTTCACTGCGTGCTATTACTGTTCCTGTACTGTATAAACCCTGAGTTTATTAAAGCACTTGTGCTGTGGGCATTTCTTTCTGTGACTGTACCAAGACAGTGATGTATTTTGGTTGGTGAGTTTTTTTCCCAGCCAAAAGTGGTAGGAATTTTTGAGATGAAGTGAAGATTTTGATTCCTTTCTTTCTTTCTGCCACCATGTTCTTTACTAACTCCAAGGGTTTCAATGCTCACTACTTTTTCTTTTGTTTGTTGCTTTGCAGTTGGAAAATTGAGTCTGCCCATGGATAAAGCAGCAGGGGAAATTACTATTGCATCATATTTTCTCTACATAGAGCATAGCAGTAAAATTTTACCCACAGAGGGTTAAAACCTGCTGGAAGAAAAGATTTTGTCCCCTCAAACCAGAGAAGCAATGCAATTCATTCTGCCCTGGTTGCCCTCTTGCCTACAATGTGCTATTTCACTGTAGCAAACACCTGTCAGTACTTAAGACTGAGAGCAGCTTTTTGGTGTAACTGAACTAAGATGATAAATTAAAAGTAATAACCATTTCAGCTA
Source organism: Acropternis orthonyx (assembly GCA_035583155.1). Classification (NCBI taxonomy): domain Eukaryota; kingdom Metazoa; phylum Chordata; class Aves; order Passeriformes; family Rhinocryptidae; genus Acropternis; species Acropternis orthonyx. The sequence continues at coordinate 9,257,000 of JAWWEU010000160.1, read as the reverse complement.
CTCTGTTGGTTTGGGGATAATATGAAGGCTGGATTTACAGGACCAACAGTAACGGAGCTGTTGTTTTTCCCTTTTATTCCTTGTCATTACTTACCCCTGGACTTCATCCCTGCACAGCTACATGGTACAAGCAGCATTTGTTGGCAGCCTCTTGTCAGCATTACCAACACGTCCCCCATGAGTGACTGATTGGTGATTCACGCAAACTCTGGATCCCATTGCTGTGATGCCCAGTAATGGCCTCATCCATGGAGTTGTACACTCCCACTATCCAGATACTTAAACTATTTATAAGAAAATAAAACCAAATTGTCAGGGTTTTTGTCTCATGATGATAGTCATAGGGTGTCTTTTTCGAAAGCCAAAACCGAATTATTCTTGTTACAAAAACACATGTAATTTTTATGACAAATTAAAAAAGGAAACACAAAAACAAGCACAAACATAGATAGCGGGAAAGACACATCAGCAACAGAATTGTCTTCCAACACAGTGCCCCATGGAAAGGAATTAAATGTATCCAGGATGAGGGTTTTTTTGGTCTTGGTAGTTTAGGGGGAAAAAAAAAGTTGGGATTTCTCAAAATATCTTTTTGCACATACTAACAGACTTTTGTACTTTAATTTCACCAGATAAATCTGCTACCTTAGTTTGATCAGACCCAAAATTTTGAAAGGTCTGGCTGAAAAAAAAAACATTGGGTTGAGCAAAATAGCTTTCACTGAAAATCTAAACTTTTCATAGAAGCACATGCTTTTCAGTACAGTAAAATAAAAAATGTAATCAAAGTCTTGCCTTTCCTCCAAAAGTGGTTCCAATAGATGATGTTGAACAAATCCTTTTTCAGCTGCCTGGAGCTAGTGATGATCATAATCACAAAGGGAATAAGAACATGAAAGAATAATCACAGCATCATAAAATTGCTTTTGCAGAGATTTTTGCTTTCTCCTAAAATCTCCATTTCCTGATTCTGCTTCTACTTGAGGTCAGTGGCTGTATTCCTACTAATTTGAATGGGAACCACAGCCTTTTTGATTTGAGGTAAAAATTTAACCATAATACAACTGAAGTTGTTACTCCCTTTCTTGTGAGCTAGAAATGGACACTGCTGTGACCTAGCAATGGACTTTGCTGTGACCCATTACAAGTCCTTTCTTGGTATGTAAGGTTTAAACACAATGTCAAGCAATGACATACCAGTTTGGGGGTGGTAGCTCCACAGCACTCGCGTAGACTTAAACAGCATTAATGCAAACTAGTGTTGCAGCACTCTCTGTCTTAACCTGCCTGCAATGAGGCATGTTGGTTTATGACTAATTACATAGGGTTTGTGTTAAAATGCAATAAAAACATGCATTTTACAAGCATAACATTAGATATTTCGTGTGGTCATGGTTTACGTTATTTCTGCAGAAATACGTGATACGCTGTGATCCACAAAGCACTGTACACACCCATTAAATATTGCATGAACACCAACACCACGGGGAACATAAAATATTGAATCTGAACAAATGGATAGCTCAGGGTAGGGGAATGCAGAGATTTTCACCTGTAGGTCACCAGTTTAAAAAATGCCTCAGATTAGTGCCAACACCACACCAGATGTAACTTGGCAAGTGTTCATGGCTAAAATGATTTATGTCCTCCAGCTTCTGCTGAACAAAGGGTTGTATCACACAAGACACAGTTGTTTGTAGCATCCGTAAGACAGATCATTGTTTCCATAGAACACCTAAGGTCTAGAAAGACTTGAACTTTACAGGCATGTCTAGGTCAGAGTTTTAAGACTTGAAAATCACATGGAAGTTTTTATTCTCTCTGCAGAAAGAAGCAGTTTTCCTTCTCCAGGAAGGCTGGGCTGGCACATCCTATATCATATGAGGCAGTGATGTGACTGCACAGCCCACCCCCAAACACTTTTCTCTGTTGGACACCTGATCTTTTCCAAGGACAGCACATACCCCCTGGGCCTGTCTGCTCAGGGCCTCCTGCTGTGGAAGCATTTCTGAAACAGTCCCACTCCTGCTGCTTCTTTGCTTTCCTCCTACTCCCCTGGCTTTAGGTTTGTAGCTGCTCCTGCCTGCAAGGGAGCAGTCACCAATGTGTTTCTTAAGTTCAGGAGACATAAAGCAGATGTTCTTTACACCTTGACTGGGCACCCGTGAGGAGAGCATTTCCATAACTACTGCTCTTTGCAGCTCGAAATTAAATTCATTGTTATTTGTTCCTCATTTGCCTGATCTATGAATTTGTTTCTCATCTCTTCAGCACAAAAGCACAAGTTCTTATCTGAGAGATGCCATCTTTACTATTTGATCTACTTGATTCTTTGATATGAATGTATCCTTATCTATCCCTTCATATGTCTTCAAGAACACGTCTGGCCTGCTGCGATTCTTCTGTAGATGCCATTATGGAATGGAAAAAGCTGTCTTTTCTCTGAATCTCAACTACAGTAACAAGTGTATCTTTATTGTAGCTTCATAAAGCCTGTCCTTCAGACAGTAATGGAAAGGTTGAAGTACTAGTATCTAATAGAATAAACTGCTGTGATCTGTGAAACTTTTGTATTTTGGAGAGTGACAAAAATCTGTGCTAATTGATCTCCTGTTTGATAATAGCGAAGTTAAAGGCACAGCCAATGCTAGCAAGTACAGTTGCTTCTCTGAAGGTCTTAGTGTAGAAGAAATGCATAGGATTTGTCCCTAAGACATTAATAGGGCTTGTTTCTAAAAATCCGTATTAAATCAAGGTGAGGGCTCTTGATCCATGGGCAAAGGACACTGGAAGCAAAATGCTATGATTGTATGGGTAGGAGAGAAAATTTGCCTTCCAGCTCCTCCTGTCTTGTGGTGATTGACGTGCAAAAGCAACGTGCAATGTCTTATCTCCCTCAGAGACAGCTGTTGAAGCTTCTAGTTGTGGCTGAGGTCTGGTCTAAGTGGGAGCTGGGACGCTGTACCTCTTAGCACAGCAAATCACTGCCTCTGCTTCATGCTTTCAGTGACAGCAGATTGCTTCACGCAGTGCCCCAAGGCTTTTAGATGGACAGAAGAGGAGATCCCAGCTCTGTGAAAGCAGCAAACCCACATCCCGCCTCAGCTGCATTTGCTCCATGCTGGTGTGTACACAGGTGCCTGCATTAGTGCTATGTTCCACAAAGAGGTGAGATGAGCTGGAGAGCATTTATTTTGCTGCCCTAAAAAGGGAGCCCTCTTTTCCAGGAGCTTGTGGGCACCCATCTCCTCTGTGTGGTGTAAGCAGTCTCTTTGCAACAAAGAGGTGCAGGGAGTGCTCGCTGCAGCAGCTGCTCACCCAGTGCCAAAGGGCACATATGTAAGCACCTTAGGGCTAAACCTCTGCCTTCTCCTGCCCGTCCCTTAGCATGGGAGTAGCAGAAAACTCCTCCTTTATTCTTCAGACTGTAGGGAGGGTTTGATGTCACAGGTGTTGGTGAAAACACAAGTGAAGGTGAGAGAGCTTCAAGGGCCCTTACACAGCCGAATAAGGGCATTGCGCTAATCATTTGTGCACCTTTTGCATGAATCCACACCTTGAAAAGCTAGGGGAAGTAATTGCAAGTGGAAAAGCCATGAAGGAAAGGAAAAACACATTGGAGATAGGTGACAAGCAGATTTTGCCACCCCAGCAGACTGGGTTTTGTAGGGAACTAAAACTCAGCATCAAAACAGCTGGCTTATTTACTCTGCCATGCTCATAAGCAAGAGAGGTTATTCCAAGGGATGGCTGCAAACTGCTTTTTTAGAAACTGCAAAACTGCTACACCTGTGTTTTGTCTCTATTTTGTGGCTAAAAATCACATTTGTTTAATGACTGGGGAGAGAGCTGGGGGAGATAATGGCAAAACCACATTTGATTTCTCTCTTTCAACTAAGCCTGGGCAGGCAGAAATGGACACCTCTGCTGTTGATTGTAGCACAGATACGCAGTGGCACAGGGCACTTTGGCATCTAGTACGTCCACTGCTTGCCTAAATTTACAAGCAAATGAAATTTGTAAGAGCACTACAAGGAATTCTGAGTGAATCCCATTCCTCTGCTGTAAGGTCATTATACAGCACAAAATTAGGCAGCCTCAGCTAACAGCTGATGTCTCCAGCACACATGAGCCCTAAGTACAGCAGAGGCTGGGGGAAATTCCCCCGTTATTTTCCAGATTGTCTGTGGGAGTCAAACAACAACAACAAAAAGGTAATAAAATGTACAAGTTGGAGAGCGTAGTCTGACTTGCAAATACAGTTTGCCAGTGCAATATAGAAGCCCCTACTGAGTAGGAAGATGAGTCTCTATTTCTGCTGCATGCTGCTCTGGAAACCAGGCAGTGCCAGGCAGGCAGTGTAGGGCTGTGCTGAGAGGCTGCAGCAACAGCAGAAGAGGAGATGCTCACAAACAGCTCCCTGCGTAACGTTAATAAGAGCATCAGCCTTAAGTGGGGTGGGAAGAAAGCGTGGATGTTTGTTTGGATGTCTTAAAATGTGTTATTGAAGGGAGCTGGCAAAAAAAGAGTCTCTAGAGGTATGAATGAAGGGAAAGATGTCACTGGGGTTTAGAGAATAGAGAATGACAGGAATTAGTTTGCCTCTCCCCACAATATGCTCTCCTTAAGGTGTGAACTCCAACGGCATGGATTTCTCTGCAAGATCAGGAGTAGAAAGTGCAAGCTTTAGGGAGTAATTCAAATTGATTATCACATTCTTGCCTCTTCACACCAGCATCTTGATTTTCACATTGGTGTTGCAGAGCTGCTGAGAGGCAGCAGATGCCTAGGCCCTTGCATCAGATTTCAGTGGAGGAGGAATTAGTCCATATCCTAAATGGGTGTTTTAATTGTCCTTGTGTTAATTACAGATACTCACCTGTGCTAAAAGGAGTTGGTCATTGGGCATCTTGGTAAGCCTGTCATTCTATAAGAGGTTTCACCTGCAGCAAAACCTGACTCTCATTTGCAGTACTGAAAGGACCGGTATTGGGTATTCTCCTTTGCCCCATGTAACACCTTCATCATGAGAAACCTCTGTCTTCCTAAAAGGTATGAAATGGATTCAGTGCTATGGAAAGGGTGAAAGGTGGTATGTATATAGTTTTGTTATTTATTTATTTGGTTGGTTTTGTCTTTTCTTGAAACAGATAACTTGTAAAATGGAAAACAACATGCAAACTCTACTTTTCAAAGAAATAAAGAATTTTAAGTATGTAAAGGAAAATTATTCTCCCCTCTTCCACTAGTAGAAACAAGTCAATTGCATCTGAAAGCAGAAATAGTCCCTGTTTGTTTTCTACATCCTAAAAATATTTTAAAGTAAGAGTTGCTATTTGTTTTGATGGGGAAAAAAACTGTCCAGCTTCCCTTTTCAGTTATGTTTTCTTTATTTATTAACTTGTACTCTGGCAGTGCTCAAGTTCACTTGAGGCTAACAAAACCTGAGAAAATTCACTGTTTGTCATTCTGAATAATTGATAGTTTTTCAGAAAACATTAAGGAATATTTTCAAACCTTTTCCATGTGAAAAGCATTTTAATATATGTTATTTAAAAAAAAATGAGAAAACAAAACCCAAAATTCATTCATCCTGAAACATAGTATTTCTTTATATGGTGTACTTTAATGGTGTTAATTTAATTTCAAATAAAATTGATAAAAATTTTGAAGAAGTTAGAATCACAAAGGCAGTAGGTTTCATTTGGAAAATATTTTTATGTTCACTACATTTGTTGTTGATGTTGAATATGGTTTTTTTCACCAATGAAATGTTCAGAGGAAGTATTTTATTAGGCCTTCTGTCTTAAAGCTTTTTGAAGTTTGTAGGTAATATTTCTTAGTAGACAGAGCCATAGATCACTAACTCCTTTGGACAGAGATTAATTTCATTTTTGCATCTAGTCTGAGTTGGTTGTTCCAACTAAAATGGGGAAAATGCTTTTATAAGCTTTTTTCACATTCTCACAAGGACCTGGAAGGAACAGCCTCACCAGAAACATGTTCTTTGGCAGTACTTTAATCTCTTCTTAAAAAAATTTCTTCAGTAATAAACAATCTTGAAATCAGCAGCTCTATCTATGCACAAAACCAACATTTATAAATTGTTCTTTTTTTTTTTTTCATGGCTGCACATGTCCAGGAAAAAAAAAATCAGGAATAAAAAGAAATGATAGGATTATGCAAACATCCAGGTTTGAATTCTTCCATCACATATTCATGGAAATGTTGGTGTTTCACACAGAAAATTTTAAAAAATCATACCATTTTGACTATCAGAAAGTACTGAGGTGAGAATTCTCTTCTCAAAAATTTTCAGCTATACATTATGAAAAAATAATTTGGAGGGAATAGCTGTTGTAATGCTTTTAGTTCAGAAGCATTACTTTTATGATGCAGTTAGTTTGTAAAAGTGTGCCTGCACATTGAAGGTGCAGAAGATGTAAAGATATGCAAAAACTGAGGTGGAACGATAAGGACTGAAAAATGGATAGCCACAGTTGTTGCTTCTTTGAATTGCTGGGTTTACTAGATTTTTGTTTTAAACAGTGGATAGCAGGCAAACAGTGAAAGATAGTGACACAATATCCAGTTTCTCTGCACTGGCCAGATAAGGTAGAAGTGCTGGTAATGCAGTCTATGGGATTTTTAATTGACTTTTCATGAACAAAAAAGCAGTTAGAAAAGGGAGCAGAGAAATTTTTAAGAATAGTGACTTCAAAGAGCTTTCCAACTTTGAAGGAAAGTTGTCTTAAAAAAATGCAGAAAATTAAGGAATTTAATGCTTGTTCTGGTTTAATGATGTCTTGTGGTTCCTAGACTCTTTTAATAGTTATATCATGCTTACCATTTTGTGTTAAGCTGAGTTATGAGTGTTAATAATGGTTTATACCTCCTGGAATGTCAATTACTGGCATGTTTCATGTGACCTGGGGACTCGCACTCTCTGTGTAAATGGGAAAACATCAATTTCTTGGAAGCAAAACCTGTGAGAATCTACATGAACAAAGCATGTGGCTTGTGCTTTAAAACACTTCAATGAACGCACCTTGTTCAGTAGGATCTGCTTTTCTAACTTAGTTGGGCAATTATGAAGGAAAGTCAGATGACTGCATATGTTTGTAAACTTCAGTACGTGGAGGGTTTTTTTCAAAACAGGAAAAAATGGTGAATTCCTGGTATTTAGGACAGATGGTCCCTGAAAAGTCGAGAGTGCTGATGTCTAAGCTTGCCAGTGGCTAGAAGGGGCTTTGTGCTCTTGCAGGAGTGTCTTCCCCTGTAGGATGATAGAAAAGGAGATATTTGTGCTTGTGTTTTTCCATTTAGAGGTGCAGAGGTGGTGGGGTGAGCTCATCTCTGGCTAGATTGACCTTTCAGAAGCACCTGTGAAAATACAGGGTAATTCTGTTGTTGCATCAGAGGAGCTACACAGTGTGGTGGTCTGACAACATAGCACTGAATAAAGAAGGTGTTATAGGCTGTCTTTTTTTTTCAGTATTTTTAACATAAATGTCCTCCAACATCAGAGCAAGTTGAGTTTCTATAGGTTTTGTCTACCACTTGTACAAAGACTTGAGTTACAGCTCAGTCATGAGAGGTAGCAACTAGGAAAAAATATACCTTAGGCCCTCTAACAGCTGATTTTTAATCTCTTTTGGGGTTGTTAATTTTGAAGTAACGTAGGTATTCTTTAACACATGCACTGGAGAGCTGTTTTTTCTTTCTCTTCCTCCTCCCTCCCCACCCCCTCAGCTTTCCACTTCTAAATTTATTTAGTATCCAGGAAAACTGTCAGATAAAGTGTTACATATCAGAGCACAACCTGGGCCGCACATAAACTTTTTGCATCTTGCTTATGGGTTTGGGTAGTTTTTGCCACTGTATTTCTGGCAAGAACAAGAGTAATTATTCACAATGACCATTAATCTGGCAAATTTTGCTTTTCCTGTGGTCCAGAAGTTGTCCAAGTAATTCGAAGCTCTTGGAAAAGCAAGTTCTCTTTTAACTCATCCACTGAATGAGATATGTGAATAGCACTTTGTCTGAAGATTGTACTTGATAGTTAAGATCTGAGACGTATAGTTTAATGTAAGTCAAGTAGTTTAGACTTGAAATTATCTAAAAATTACACACTGACTTGAATATATTAAAATTCATGGTTTGGATACTAAAAATGCATAAATGTCTGAAGCGCAGCTTGAGATACTAAGACATAAAATGACACTGCTTTCCTATCTCACTTTGAATCACTTCAAAACCAAAATCTGTTTTATTCCTAAATGTGAACTGTAATGTTTCAAGGGATTGGGTTTTCACTGGGGCTTTTGCATATTTTGGTTTGTTCAGTTAACATTTCTCAGAAGAGGAGTATTGTGTCCATTTTCCATAAGTGCCATTGGTGACCATCACAAACCCTTCAGCTGCCCAAGATGCTGAATGTTAAAATCAATGACAGGGTTTTTTACTGTCAAGAGGAGTCAGGGAGATCTTCAGGCCTGGCCTATGCTGAGCAGTTTGTGACCTCAGACACACAGCACATGGCCACAGTTTCTGTTGGACCTGTCGCACCCTCCCTTGTCAAGTCAGATAATTTTAAACTGAATGATTGCCATGAAGATGTGCATTAGCATGACTGTAAGTCAGCCCTTATTTTGATGGGACAGGTGGGACAGCATGGGTGCCCCTACCAGGTATTTTAGGCAGAAGTATTTGGCCAGTGTTACCTTTATATTGCACTTTTCAATTACAAACACCTTTAAGTTCTTATATCTGTCTTCAAAGTGCTGTGTGAATAATTAAATTAATGAATCCACCTAATATGAAAAGCAGATTTTTCTTTAAACTGATAGAGCATTTCCCAGTCCCTCTCTTCTTACAGGAGAGGAGGAGAAGAATAAATGTAGAGGTGTGTAATTAGAAGGACCTTCACTTGGCTGAAGGCAAGCCCTGGTGTTAAAGATGCTTCAGGGCTTATAAAGACATCTCTTCAACATTGCCTTGAAAAGTCATCTATCATGTTCCCCCAAAGCAGCCAAGTCTGAAATACTTGGTGGGAGGCATGTCTGCTGGACCCCTTCCAGTAGTCAGAGCAGAGAATTGGAAACCACAAATGAAACAGCTTGCTTACCCTTGCATTGGTTTCTTGGGTTCTCTAAGTGCTACGTGGTTCCAAGTTTGTGCAGAAGCTCGGGAAACTCTGTAGACCAGCTTGTTGCAGTTTGGACAAGCTGTGTGCTAATTTGTATCCAAGAAGTGAGTGTAAAAGAGAGGATATCTGCAGATGGGAAGATGCAAATGTACAGTTTCAGGTGGGAGTAGGCAGAGCTGCACATAGCTCTTATTAAATGTATGAACTTGCCTTACTTTAAATTTCATTTATTTCTAATCAGGGGCCTGATAGTTACAAGTCATGGGTAAAGTGGGTCATGTAGGGTTACAGGTCCTGTGTAAATTTTTTCACTCTTCCTCTCTGAATCTACATGTCAATTGTGTCTACTTTTGGCAGTGATTCTTTACTTTTATTTGTGTATATTGTACACGTGCAAGTGCTAACACAATAAATCACTTTATTTACTTTTTTTTTTTTTTTTACTTCCCCCCCTCCCTCTATGGTGTAATTATAGCAGAGGGAGTGATCTTGGACTAACAGAAGAGCATAAGTAATCCAAAGAGGGGAAAGAAAATTAAAACAGTACAGTAACAATCTCTTCAGCAATCGGTGACATGTGAAGGGAGGAGGACTTCAGATACCTTGACAGCATCTAGCTAAATCATTAAGTTGTCTAGAGATGCAATGCCCAAATATTCAAAAATCCTTTTCTTAGTTATATGCTTCAATTAAGGGGGGGGGGGGCGGGGGGGGGGGGAAGACTTTTAATCCCGAAAATTGCTTTATAAGCCATTTTGCACATTTAACAAGTAAAGAGCTGTCAAAGTAGTGTCAAATTATACTGAGGCAGGACAAAAGATTTGGTGATGGTGATAGTGGTAGTGGGGCTGAGATCAGCAAGAACTATTTCTGCTCTTCCCTCCCTCACTCCTGAGAGGCTCTGCAGGTTGGGGGACAGTGGTCCAGCTAGATACGGCCAGCAGGGCCACTGGGGAGAGACAGCAGAGCTCGGGGGTTGCTAAAGTTTTTAACAGCCAGCATAGGAAAGATGTGTTTTGGGCAGCAATTTCTTCTGAATCAACCACGCTAACATAGATCTGAATTATTTATTTTAAATTAAAATCCATAAACATGAAGGCAACTATGTCTGGAGCAAGACAGGGAAAAATGAGAGTAGTGCAGTGTAATGTGTATAATCTGAGACAACAAAACACAGAATGTTTAAGGAAGGCAATGAATAGGTAAATAAACATTTTCATGTTGCTTGATGTCTTGTATATCTGGTTCCTGAAGATCTTTGCACTGCCCAAATTGATGTGATGCTCTCTAAATGTCTGATGGCTCCTGTTAAAAGATGCCTTGGTTAAGTGACTGGTGTTGGAGGATATGAGTTGCCCCTTGCTGCTCACAGAAATGGATGCTGCCTGATCCAGCTAAGTAGTAAAGCGAGGGGACAGATGACATGTTTGTAGTGAAGTGGTGGTCCAGATGGCTGACTAAGCTTGCTTGAGATATGTCTGCAGAGACACACTCCTATAGTCTCCTTTAAATGCAAAACCCCTGCAAAGTTATACTTTGCTTGCTCTGGTTTCCTTTTCCCTGGCATTTTGCTGTTCTTTCTTTTCACTTTTGCTATTATTCTGACCTGCCATCTACAGATTTTCTGAACCTTGAACAGTAGCTGTGACTTTGCTGTGAGAACTCAGAAATTCATTACGAGAAGGACTTGGCTTTAAGCAAATGTCACATCACGTTAGTGTAATTCTCAGGCACTAGCTAGCTCTTCGCTTGGCCCATTCATTCAAGCAGAGCTCAGAATACCTCCTTGCTGCATCGCAGAGATATTCTGATGATGCTGATTACTTTTGTCTGCATCTGTTTTGAATGATAACTCAGGCAATTATTAGCATTCCGCACACAGCAGTAGCTTTTCTCAGCTCTTGTCAGCATGAGAGGACAGTGGCAAGGAGGAAGGGAATCTGTAAGCAGTATCCCAAGGAAAATAACCTACAGGGTCAGAAAGTATTAATGAGAGAAGTGCTACTATAATTAGATGCTGTGCATGTGTACAGTACATACATATTGCATTATGCTCTTCTTGGGGTGCAGCACTGGGACCTCGCAGTAAACAAGATGAAGATACCAAGGCTTACTAGAAGCCTTCATGGGCATCTGTCTTTAGAGGTGCAAGCAAAGGTTAAACCAAGTTTAGGATTCAGCAGCTATAGCCAAGAATGCCATTGTAATGGGTGTTCCCAGGCTACCTGTTAATTCATCATTCATTACAAAGGTTGTGGAAATAGCACAGATTAGTTTGCAGAGCTCTGTAATGTTACCCTCGGAGCTCGTCAGTAAGATATATCTTTAAAAGCTGAAAGAGCAGAAAGGGAATGAAGGAGATTTTAGACCTCTACTAAGAGGTACGTTGGTCCAACATTGCTTGACATGCTTTGTAGCCTGCATCTGCCTACACAGTCCCTTCCTCCTCCCAATTTACATTTGAGCTTGTATCCATCCCTGGTGCTAACACTTTGGCAAATATTTGTTCCATCAGAGCATCAAAGGAATGTTAAATTCATTGTGGCAGAAAACTGAAAAGCAAGGAAACCTTATTGTGGGTGATGTATGACTCTAGGAGTCTGGATTTCAAAGCATGCTAATGTCTTTCCATAATCTACAGGCTTATTTTGGGCCAGGAGCATGACTGAAAGTGTCCCCAAGTTCCTAGTGCATGGGAATAACTGAGAAAAATTTAAAAGCTGCTTGAATACATAAACAGGTAGATGGAAAAGACAGCTCTTGATCCTGAACTTTAAGGAATACATTAAGCAGTGACTATGGGTTTTATGGGTGTGGCAGGCATACATAGTAAGCAGACAGGAAATTAAAGCAGTAGGGTGAGCTTTTCCAGGGACTTGAGCAATTATGTAATATTGGGATTATTCCTAAAAGAAAACTTAGTTTTATCTTAAAATTTTATTCTCTCTCTGGACTGAGTTCTGTTGCTCTTTATGAAAACTATGGTCCTGGTTGTGTCATTGAAGGCACATAGTCATCTGATAATTGAATGCAGCCTATTCCAGCATGGTCACAGAGACACGTGTGTGTCCTTGGTCAGGGAGCAGAAATTCTGATCTCTTCAGTATGGCAAAGCATGAAGAAGGGGGAAGTCCAGTCACCAGCGAGAAAGAGTTGTGGCAGCAGATCTTCCTCCCAGCACAGCTCAGCAGCTCCAGATGAGCTGAACAGCTCAGTGTGTGTAACTCACACAGCTCCTGGGCTCACACTCTGTATGCTTCCAGGTTTCTTGATTTCATTCTCAAGGCAAAACTGGGCTTGAGGGATGTACAAGGGCTCAGCCTAGAGCAGATTCTCCCTCTCATTTGCCATATATGTAAATCCCTGAGGCTGGAGTTTATGTTCATTGCTAACTCAAACCCTGGCAGTTCTGGGAAACAGATCTCATTTGAACCTGTGAAGCTCACTGACAAGGATACTGCTAAAATTGGTATCTGGTTTCATGGAGTGCCACAGGATTTAAATATGCAGACAGTCTGGTCTGCATTGGGGCTGATTGTTCAGTTACATTTTTAAATCTCTTGGTCAAATGCAGTGAATTATCAAACCTTTTGTTTTCTCTTTTGGTTTTTGTTTTTTTTTACATATAACTTTGCACAAATTACTCGCATTAGTGATAGTGATAAAAAGACATAACAATGTAATTTCCCTATGTAAAATCCAGAAATTTTATTTAGGGGCATGAGAAGGGCATACCCAAGTGAGGGTGATATCTGAGGTATTGACGGACCTCTACTGTTACTAACTGGATTATGTCTGGTGGGTTGTCAGCCTGAAGTTAATGACAGGGCAATAAGGACATCATCACAAACAAGCTTACCTGGGGAGAGGGAGTGACAGTGTTTGCCACTGGTCTGAATCTTCAGGGTCTCAGGTGACAATTTGAATGAGTCATTGATGTGCTGTTCCGCTAGGGAAATTCATTCAGTCCATTATCAATTTCCCCTGACATTCACAACCCTCATAGGGTTTCTGGTGTTGGTTATTTGTTACCAGGCAAAAAGAATTTGATTTTCATACTCCTTAAGTGAAACAGAGTTGGAGAAACAAATAAGACAAACAAGGTCATCTCCTGTGCATGGTTTTGTAAGTTAGATTCAATTTCACTCACACAAAAAAAAAGTAATAGCTGGTTTTCTTATTTCTTTGCAGCTTTACCTTGCCTCGAAATAATGTGTGGGCTTTTTTATTATTTTTTAAGCCAATATAAAAGGCAGACAGTAGAGATGAAGCAAGAAAAGTCCACAGTTACTTTCAGAGGAACATTAATCTCATGATACAGGATTGGTGACTTCTGTTGGGCGTCCAACTCCACAGTTCAGTACTGATACGTATTTTGGGGAGCATTAATACCATTGCTAAATAGCTGTTACTGGGGCTTTTCCAAATTGAAATTCTTACGTGTCAGAGTAGGACTCTTTTTGCTTTTAGTGTGTGATGTTTAATGATAACATGCATTAAAAGTAGTCTTTGGGATGGCTGCCCATCAAGCAATGCTCTGCTTAAATGGACCCATCTCAAGGGAAAATCATCATGTGGCAGCTCTCTGGAAGGAACTAGTAGTTTTTAAGGGAGTGTGAAGCACCCAAGTATTAATTTCAAATTAATCTGCGTTATATTTGCCTGAAACAAGAACCTAGAAGAAAGCAGGTTGTGAGCTACTTGATGTTCAGGGTTCTTTTAGTCTTTTCCATACTTAGAAGTTATTAATAAGTCAGGTAAACCATAGAATTCCACTGCTGCAATAACGTGTGGGGCAGTTAGCTGAAGAGAAAATTTGTGCTAAAATACACTGGCTATCTAGAGATTAACAATGTCACTAGATATCTAAGCACTGTAAACTGCATGCACATGAAGGGCTTGTATTTCTAGCCAAATAGTACCAAGGAAAAGTAATAGGAAAGAATTTCTGTTATCTACTGCATAGCTGTCCTCTAAAAAATCTGCTGTAAATTGAACTTATTAAGTTCATTCATATAGGACAGGAAGAACAGCCCACAATGGAGGTGAATGGAACAGTATCTACAGATTCTCATCTATGATGAGAGGTGTACACACATATAGAAAGGAAGGGAGAGAGATCCTCTTCCTTCTTATCTGTCCTGGTGTCACCTGAGAAAGTAAGAGACTGTAGTGAAGTGCCATGACCTTGTGGCAGTCAGTGAGGGAATGATGGCTAATGTCAAAAAAAAAAATATTCTCATCCCAGTTTGGGGTTCTCTTGGCTGGGTAGTGCTCTGCTTGGAGGTGGGGAGGCTGGCTCCAAACCTTGTGCAATGTTGTGTCAGACTTTCCAGGTGCCTTTTGCATAAAAAAAGCACTTTACTCAGACGGTACAGAAGGAAATAAATGTGGCCCAGAGAAAGCTCAACATGAAAATGTCAGGCTTCTTTGTGTGAGATATTGAGAGGGGAACCATTTCTTCAGGTGAACCAAAGGATGTTAAAGCCATGCATCTCCTCTGGAGACTGAGCAAAGTATCTATATTTAGAAGATGCTTTTAAACTCACACAAAGTGGTCCTGAAATATCCTTGAAGTGCAGCATGGTGAAAATTTAGAAGGAAATGGCTGCCCTCTGCAATGTTTTTAGATGAGAACTAAAACAGGATAATGATTTCTACTGAAATGTCAGGAAAATATTTGTAAGCAAAAGCCTCTCTTCAGGTGAGATACCACACCTGAAGCTTTTTTATCATAACCTCAGGTTTGTGCTCCACTAGGCAAGATCAGTGTAGATGAAGTTGTACAGGTGAGACTTCTATAAGATCTTATGTATTCATTTAGGACATCTAATTTTTCTTCTATCAAGTTCTCTTTGTCAAACAGGGTTTAAATAAGAATTCAGAACATCAAATAACAGATGGCAAACACTAGAATATTAAAAGCAGAAAGCCCAGTTGCATTTCAGTTTACATTTCCTTTAATTTTACTGTTCAGTTAGACATTGCCTGACCCATCCTTTGTACAGATACATGAAATGTAATCAAAGCAAGGCTTCTCTTGGCATCTCTAGTTGTTCTCTCAGTATGCTGGAATACTTGTTCATATACGATTAATCTCAGTCAAAACATCTTTTCTACAATTGCCCTGGAAGAAGGCTGATAGTATTCAGGAACAGTGGATCATAAAGTAAGAGAAGGATTTTTTTCCATGTGTCCTGTTATGTCTTTTCTGTACCTTGCACAAATGAATGGTATGTGAGATAGTGAACAGTGGGATTTAAGTGACAGTGCTCTCAAGAGAAATGCAAAGTGACATGTGGAGCAGTTGCATTTGGTACCTCAGTTCCTCAGGCTGTCTTTGCTTTTGTTGCTACCAGGAAACTGTCTTCGGTCTTCTAAATAAGCAAATCACTTTTATCTGAAAAGTGCCAAATAGTATTAGACTTCTCCTAGGGATTAATCTAGGTAAAAGGAAGGCTGGCCCTCTAGGCAAGGAAGTTTTGTCTCTATAAACTACTGCTCATTCTGTGTGGAGCACTAGAGAATTAGTGTATCGCTGATTGCTTTATATTTTCATGTGTCTACACAACAGATACATTCCAGTAACTTCCACAAATTGGGTATTAATGATTCACACTCTGCAATTTGTGTATCCATAAAATGGAGTTGCATAATCTAAAAAAAGAAAACAGAGACCATACCTAGGCAGTCCCAAAATGATCCTCCTGATACACTGGCTGATCCTCTGTTCAGCCTGATTTAATGGCAGGCAATGAATAAAGCAAACTCCATTGCAGTATCAGCCTAAAGAAGGTTCCCACTAACAGGCCTGTGCGCAGCAATACTGAAGGAGCTTTTTGGAGAGGAGCAAGCTGAACTTTGTGTCTTGAGGCTTTGCAAAGCATTAACCCTTTCTGGAGCAGCTGTGGTGTGCTGAAGAGAGCTGGAAGCAGTGACACCAGGACAAGGGCATAGGTTGTGTTGGCAAACCTCTAGTGGTTTGGCATGTCGGCACTGCAGAACCAACAGTACGAGCATTTAACTTTTAATCCATTCTCCTAGTTCCCTCAGAAAATGTTACCCATATGGCATTTTTGCTGAAGTAGCCTCTGGTATTCTCATTATTTCCCTGTATTGTTGGACAGGGACATTTAGCCTGGCCTTTCGAGGTTTACAACACCCTGTTGGTGTAACTGGAGCCACTGCCACAATGCTGATAAGAATTCCCTGCTCTCAGATTACTACTTAGAGCAATGGACCAGCTTTCTGTTTTTCTCCTTGAAAACTGTTAGTGCCTGTGAATGCTGTGACAGAAATGCTGCTGATCCAGAAGGGCAGGAGAGATCTCATTTGTAGATGTGGTTTTTTTCTGGTTGGGCAATTAGTTAGATGGTAGTTCTGTTACAGGCTCTCTGTTGTAGTGAACTAGTTTTGATTAAATATTTAATTGAGAAGGACACAAGGGAGTGCACGGAAAGTACTTTGCAGAGCCCAAGCTTTGCTGAGTCCCTGCATGCTTTGGTCCATTTCCTAGTGTAACCATTCCAATAGTCCATCAGCTGTTTCGGTGTATGTCTTCCTGATGCTCCCTTCTGCTGGGGGCTCTCACTGGGGCCTGAAATGCCTGATGGCATTAGTACAAGCCTCTGGATGGTGGGCAGAGAACTGAGCAAGGCCTGGGCTCTTGGCCTGTCACCTCCCAGGAGGGTGACCTAGCCATGAAGGCCTTTTCTATGTTTGGAACATCCTTTCATGTCTAGTTGCATCTCAGTGGCTCACTGTTAAATCTTCAAGTGGGCATAACCTGATTTTTCTGCTGAGGTACAGAGATGGATTCTTCAGTTGAAGCTAAGGAGCCAAAGTGCTTCACACATGCACAGAAAAGTAAGCTTTTAGAAATGCTGTGTGTCCTTCTTACTAAGATTGCTGGTGAGGAATACTCGGATCCTCTGTGTTCTGGAAAGCCAAGCACCAGAGCTGCTGAGAATGAGTGAATCAAATATATAAAAAGAAAAGTACTTGCTTTTTTCCCAGCATGGTTAGTGATTTTGGTGCCAAAATTACAAGAGATTTGAGTGAGGCACATACCTCCTGTGTTCGCTTCAGTTGTGTACTTGGTGAGAGAGGAACCGGCTCCCTGTCAGAGGGTCACTTTGGTTCTGGTGTCTTCCCACAAGCCCTCTAGACTTGCTTTCCCTGCCATTGGTATTTAACTCTTTGCTGTGCCATTCTCCAAGTGGAAATCTTATTTCCTCTTTGTGTTAAGAAATGTGGAAAAGTCCTCTTTTAGACATTTTTAACAGGTTTGAACTGCAGCAGCTCATTTTCTCTCTTGGTTCAAATGAGCTTCATTTTCTCCTTCTGGGTGTCTGTACTTTCAGGGTATCCACGGCTAATGAAAAAGCTGGTGTCCCAGCACTAAGATTCAGCTCCTGCCTAGGAGGGCAGTGTTTCAATTGAGAAGGATAGTTATACACTGCTATATTCCCTTGGCTTATTTCACATGCCATGAGAAATTGTGCAAGGAAATGAGGCAGCAACCATGAACTGCTGATATTACTGTTACCTATATAGCCATGAAAACAGAGAGCCCTTGCAAATAGCTGGGCTATTAGTTTGTGAGCCTTGGTCATCCATGGGCCTAGGATTGTGCCCTTGTTCCTTATCTGTAGTCTCCTGTTTCTCTCCCTTAGCTCAGCACCATACCAAATCAGACACAAAATATCTCTGTGCTTTGCACAGCTTGTGCTGAATCCTCAGTGCTGGAACAAAATACAAGTTGATAATAATCCCTGCTATTAGTTCATTTAAAATGGGTCAAAAAGATGACCTAATTGTGGTAATTGCCTTCTGGCATTGCCTGTGCAACAAACGTTTTGGCTGCATGAGTAGGCATGTGTACAACCGTAGGCATTCCTATCCCAAATAACTCAGCTCAAAGATTAAACTTCCATTTCACAGAGCTGCCATCTTCTGCAACCAGTGTCCAGTCACTGAAGATCTCTGGTCACTGGTCTTACACACAGCACTGGTGTTGTCTCTGTGCTTTTTCATGCCACCTTACTGGAATGACTTGCTGTGTCTGGAACAGACTGAATAAACAAAAATACTCACAGAAACAGTCTAGTAGGTGAACAGAGATGTTAACTAGCTCATTTAGTCCCTGCCTCGAGGCAGAATAAAGTAGAAAACCAAATAGTTTTCAAAAGATATATTCATCCACAGAATGGCTAAGTACAGTTCTGAGTAAGGGCACTAATTGAGTGATTCAGGCTTGATGCTGTCACCTGCAGCCGTTGTATGTGTGATACTACTTTGCTGGTAGTGTCATTGAACTGAGTGAGGCCACCACTTCCCTGAGTTTGTCCTGGCATTTGTGATAATAGTATAGGATGGCACCATTTGAGCTGAGCCAAAAAGACCTCAGACTACATTTAACAATCTCTCTGCAGTTTTGTTTGCACTGTTTTGGTGGGGGAGAGACATGCCAGTATGTATTCTGTTACAGGAGTTTTGGGCTGCTCCCATCTCCAACAGAGATGAAATGCAGCTTTTAGCAGGCTATAAATAGATTACATATTGTCATTTTAATTACTACTTGGGGACATTTAAACTTGGAATCCTTGCAGGCATGAAAGCATCAGGAACATTCTGGCTGCCCTCTGGGGCTAGCCCAGGACTCGTGGACTTGAAGAAGTGACATACAGAGACCTTATGGCACCAGGTCTGGGAGGAGGTGACTCTGGGCTGGGATGGTTGAAATGGGTTGGTAATGTAGACCACCCAAAGCTCTGGACTGAGTGTTTTGAGTGGCAGGTATGTGGTAAAGTAATCTTTGATAGCCACATTGAGTGGATTTTTTGTCAGAAGACATTTTCTAGGGATCAAAGCAGTTTATAGAAATAATTCATTTTTACCTTTAAATGAAAAGAAATATGATAAATGTTAAAATGGCCCTTCATTCATGAGCTTCACATCCCTGGGGTATGATTAGCACCAGATAACTGGGTCTCCCTGCTGTGCACTGTTGCTTAGTTACACTACATAAGTACACTGTGCTTTCATTTTCTGTCTTATGTGAGCAGAAGCAGCATGATATAAAAGTTCAAAAAAGTGGAAGACTCTGAGAGTACTCTCAGCTGTGTTCCAAATCACTTGGGCTCCAGCAAGGCCACGTGCACCATACATGCTGTGAATGTAAAGAAGCTTATTCTGACTGTGGGTGTAAATCACTAGAGACTCCATTAGCAGCTGCTGGATTAAAGCACTGCAAAGAAAACCAGAATTGTGCCCAAAAGACTGGTCCTTCAGGGGAAGTAATTTATTTTCCTTAAGAGAGATTAGCATCACAGTGGTATGATAAAAGGCTCTGGAAGAGCTATTGTAGCTCTTAAGTAAATATTGAGTTCTAAAACCAAAAATTAGTAGATTGCATATTAATCTCCTAAAACAGAACTGCCTTGAAGAGCTGGATACTTGAGAGGTGCATTGTGTCTCTTTTTACCAGCTTTATTAATGAGGGTTTGTTGTCCTGTGTAAAAGCAGACTTGGCCCATGTTAAGTCTCTCAAGAGCCACTGGCCTGGTGTAGCTGAGAAGTCTGGAGGAAGATCCATGAGGAAAAATGTGAGGGCCTGCAGTGGAGAGAGAGGCATCAGTGGTTACAGGGTAAGGCTTCTGTTCAGCTGGGAGATCTGCTGACTGTAATGGAGAGGTAGCATGTCTTTCACAGCTCTTTCTTGCTCTCAAGAGCAATACCTTTCTATTTCATTTGTCCTGCTAATGGATTCTTGAACACAGACACATAAATGTCTCATAGGAATTAACAGAAAACACAGGTTTGCTTAAAAAATTATCTGGCAATTGAAGTGGTTTTGCAGAAATTATGAAACACCTGACTCAATACATGGTTGTGTGATAGTAACAGTTTCCTTGGGAGACCGCTGATATTTTTTGTAAGAGGGCATGGGGAAAAGATGCCTCATATAATATTTCAGTAATACTTTTTAATGGTGATTTAATAAGTTTATGTGAGAAACTAATTTTCCACTTCTAGCAGGGGAAGTAAAAGAATTCCTGGTGTAGTAAGGCAGAGAACTGGCAAAAGGGGGGATGCTTATGAATTGGCAGTTTTGCTGATAGGTTTTTGGATGGTGAACAAAAGATGCACTTTTCTGGCAAAGAGCAGCTCATCTGAATGCCCTCATTCCTCATTTGTTGTTAGGGGCCATGTCAAACAGCAATTTGGGTTTTCTTCAGAGTTGGAAGTACTGCTGTTTCTACATGAACTTGGTGGGAATCTCTTCTCCTGCAAAGTCCACAGTGAGCAAACTCAGGGAATTTTGAGGTGAATAATTATTATAATTCTAATTCTACTGACTTTTTGACAGATGGTAGGTCCAAAGCTGTAAAACCAAACCAGCAGCTCTGCAAACTTTTTCACTTTTATTTTCCAGTATTTTTATGTGATGATATATACTCCTCCCTCAGATGTGTTCTGCTTATTCTCATCCACATTTTGCATTGTGAACCCTGCTTTTAACATCCTTGTATTTAGACACGTAGCCAGCCTCCCTGTATCAACAGATAGTTGTATAATTTACTAAGTAAACAGTTCTTTTCCTGGCTGCTTATTAATATGAAAGAAGTTTTACTTTGTTCGTAGAGAGCCAGTTATTCTTCCCTTGTTACCTCTAATAGTTAAGATATTGCATATTAAGCTAGAAATGCATAAGGACAGGAGGTCTCATTTTCACTTAAAATATCTCCAGGGCACTCATCAGCAGGCTCCTTGGTTGAGAGCTTTTGCCTGGTTTTCAGCTGACAAGCCAATAAATGAGCAGATATGTGGGAATGCAGTAGGCTGACTTGGTTCAAGTGGATTTTACATATCCCATCTACAAGGGACAAAGGAGCCTTTCTGTTTAGATTTGGGTGGGGGTTTTTTCCTGTTTGATATGAACACACCCAGTTGGTAAGGTAATGAGCAGCCATGTAAAATCATGAAAAGAAAGGAGAAAAGGAAAATGCATACAAGCATGGATTTTTAATTTTTTTTTTCCCTGAAGTAGAAATCTATATATTTCTTCCTTAATACTTTACTGTCTTTTAGCACAGTGACTTCCTGTTTAATGCAGTAGAAAGTATGGTTGCTGGAGCACTCAGTGTACCATTAAAAAGCATAACAAACAAATAGCTTATAATAAAAAGCTTACTTAGGTGTTAAAGACAAATCATTTTGAACAAGGTGCATTGGAAGGAGGTCTGTGTGATTGAGGATATACTCAGACCAGGCAAGAGCAGCAAAGGCAACCTCTCTGCTGCTGCTTGGTTTGCTGCTCTTAGTCAGGCAAGCACGCAGGAGTGAATGGTACCCATTCAGCTTCAGCTTACAGGAGCAGCAGAGCCTGTGGAAGGGAGTTCCAACAGCTCAGTGCTCCCTCCCTGAAGGCTTGTGACAGTCCAGAGCTCTTTCAGTCACATACATTGGCATCCCTACATCCAGTGTCAAAAGTTTAAAAAAAAAAAAAATTAGGGGGAATTAGACTGACATCTCACCATAACTGTAATTACTACCTAAGAGAGATGGCAAGCTAATTATCCCCTAGGATAAATACACATGTTATCCAGCAAACACTTCATTTGCCGTCCTGAGGAAAAGCCCTTCAATGGTTGCCCGGTCAGAAACACTTGCAAATGCCAGAGTGCTTACTGCAGGAGGGATCACATCCACCTTATAATTTTTCTGAGTGTAAAGTCACTGCAATTTGAGATAGTTTTAAATCAATGCGGATGAAAATTAAATATTCTGTTTTAAAAATGAAAAATTGATTTTCAGCAGGAGGATATTTCAATAAGGTCAGTAGAGGGGTGGTGATGAGTAAATCACCCTTTGTTCACAGTTTACAAAATCTCTGTCACAATAACTTAGATTTGTAAGCATTTGTAAAGCTAGTTTCCCCCAAGGGAAAAGTGGTATTCAGAGCCTTTTCCTAAAGAGAGAGGAGGTTGACTCTACTGCTTATATCAATAAGCATTGATTGAGTTTAAAGGAGCTCTGCAGATTTACACCTCCAAAAGTCCCAGCCAGGAGGTGACTTTGAGACACCTCTAACTGTAGCCTGTTCTGCTTTTTGCCTCTGATACCACATGGTTCAGATGGTGCAATTTGGTGTCCTCTTTGTCCCTGCACAGAAGACAAAGGCAACACTTTGCTAAGTGAAAAGCTGTGCCCAGTGGTCCTTGGGCTAAAACCTACCCTTTCCTACATTGGTCTTTGGCTAAATCATACCCACACCATTTTTCTGCCTGTCTGTCCCCCTACTCCTTCGGTAGCCATCAGCAGGTATGGACTGCTCAGTCCTGAAATGCAGCTGTGAGTAATGTGTGTGTCCTACTGCCTGTAAGCCTGTGCTTGTAGTTTCTCAGCTTTCTAACCCATCTGAAACTTCCACAAACCATAGATCTGACTTGATGTGGTGGGGAGGTAGGAAGAACTATATAGGACTCCCAGGTTCCCACACAATTTTAAGGGTTACAATAAAGAAGTCTCTAACTGGATCTGGACAGCAAGGTCATGCACCTGGAAGAAACTGATTGAGAAGATGGCTGTCTTCTCAGGATAGTTTCTAAGCTGTGTTTTCTTCAGAGGGGATAGGATTTGTTGGGATGTCTTCATTTCCCATGATAAACCTTCAGCAGAGCCCAAGGGTCAGTGAGAAACTCTCTGAGCAAGTCCTGCGACTGGTTAATAGGATGCTGAAAGCTCTTTTTCACCCATGTTGCTATCTTGTTGCTTGAGATCATTGTATTGAATGGCATTTCTTACACATGCAAAACTGGATCTAAGTTCTGGTAACTCCAGCAACAAGCAAAATGTGCTCCTCTGTTTCCCTTGGACACCTGCACAGATCTAACAGCCATGGCATGAGCAGAGGTGTGTGTTCATCAAACTGAATTTATGAATCAGTGGGGAATACCTACTTCCAGTTTTACCACAACAGTCACTAGGTTTGTTTTATGTTTTCCTAGAAACTCTTTTTCTGTTGTCACAAAGTGAATTTTAGATTCTGTGAGCTTCCTTTCACCTAATTAGACAAAAGCAGTTCTAGAAAGAGATTTCTTTTTACCCTGGAAGGTTTAATAAACTGAGGATCAGTACTAGAAAGTTGTAGGTATTGGTTTCAGAGAATACTATGATTCTTGAGGAAATTCGAGTGGAGCTGATTGATTTGGACATGCTAAGGATTAGCAGCGTCATGTTTATACTATCTCTGTACCTGTTTTGCAAGCGGAGAAGAGTGGAGACTTTTTTCTCTAGAATGTCTGGCAGAAGAAAATTCAAATGCTACTTTTCTAAAACTTCAGTGATTGTAGCATGGGAAATGCAGACAAAGGAGGAAAAGTTGTACCTTCCTAGCTTTCTTTTTTTTTTTTTTTTTCAGCTGGCTTGGATCTGCTGACAGTAGGAGATGAGTATAAAATACTCTTGGTGTAAGAGGGAAGCAGAGTAGGAATTGCCTCTGAAGGAGGAGCTTGGCAGAAGTCCCAGACAGTGACTGTTTGAACTGATTGTGGAGCTAAAACCTGAATTAACACTAATAATGAAAAGTAGATGAGAAAGCTGCACTTCTGCAAGACTTCTGGTCTCCTGATAATATCTTCCTCGGGTAACATACCATGAAAAATGTTTAGCTGTTCCTACCTAAACACACAGACATTTGAGAATTGAAAAAGCCTTCTGAAGTTCTTTCTCCCAAACTAGATGTGCTGGTCAGCTTTCTGAAGGACTTGGTGGCCACTTGAGAGTTTAAGGGCTTACATGTGGAAGTGGATTTTCAGCTCTGCCAGCCGTCAGTGGGGGGGGAGGTGTGTGCACCCTTTCATCACTGGGTACATTCTTCCCACCCTGAGGAACAGTCATACAAGCCGACCTCTTTGTGACACAGGCTCATTTAATTTCAGCAGTTGCTTATATGCAACAGAGCCAAGTGTGGCTCCTGGGGAATTCTGTTGACTTCAGTAGATTTACCGTGGTGTAAATCAGGAGCCAAGTGACAGAAGAAGCCCATATGTTCTCCTGGAGTGCTGATTACAGGGGAAGGAGCTGGATCAGAAGAAAATGATTGCACCCAGATTGTTTTCAATGTTTTAATGACTAGCTTAAGGCAGCAAATAAAAAACAGAATCAGAGGTGATTTATATTTATGCTGAAATCTAAACAGGTCTGGCCCTAGGCATTTGCATTTGTCCCTGTCTAATACTGTAGCTGACTTCAGACCTCTTGGACTGCAAGAACTGCTGAAAGAGTGAAGTTGAAAGTTACTTGTATAAGTCAGTGTTGAGACTCTTGGAGACAATATAAAGGGTAAGAAGGGGTGTATGTATGGAAAGAATTGGGTGGCAGAGGATGAATATTATATTTGCAGGGGAAGCACTGCTGTTCATGGGAAATACTATTTTTCTTTATTTTTTTTTCCTTTTGCTAGATTTGGCCCCAATTCCCTGATTAGCAACAGCTACTCTGGCAGGCCTATCTCATTGAAATCAAGAATTCTTGGACCATTTCCCCAGGACTCAGGTGTCTTGTGTGTTGTATCTGCTTCAGTGTGGGAGGGGGGGAAAGGGCTTTAAAAATTACTGAAAAGTTTTGCAGCATGTCCTGATCTTTCCTTTTTTACTGCCTTGCCAAAGTCCCCAAACAGAAGGCTGGTTCTGGAGCAAGAGCAGCATCAGGGTAACTGGCCCCACACGTAGCCAAAGCCAGCAACCATCTAGGGCAGCACGTTGTTAGTAGAAGGAAAAAAAACCATGACCTGGAGCCCTGAAACGTAAGGCTTGTTGTAGCTATTTAGGGAGAAGCTGTGTTTGGGAGAGCAGCCATTGGTATGTATAATAGGAGAGAGGCACTCTCACCTTTCCATAAGCAGGGCTTACCATTGCACCTCATCTTTCTCTGGTGGCAGGAGCAGCCTACCTGATTCTCTGTCCCAGCTTCGTCACTCTGAAGTTTAGTTTTGCTTATATTGCTGCAAAGCCTTTGGCTGTGCGTGGCAATAAACCGAAGGACCACGGACATTAGATCAGCAGGCTGGGGATCTCAGTTCACCCTATTTGGGTATATCAACATCGTTCAGGATTGAGAACCTCAGAAATGCTGTAGCCAGATCCCTTGAGCAGGGAAAGATGGCTGAACTTTCTATATAGGCAGTGATGCTGTAGCAAAATCTGCATATTAAATGGATATGTTCTTTACACACGGTGCAGAGTGCAGCTTTTCTTACATCCAAATTCACATAAAAGAAGTGGTGAAGTCTGCTCTTTCTCACCCGCTCAGTGATGTAGGTGTTTCAGTGACATACTGAGTTCATTGCAACATTTCACAGCTTCTTGTTAGTGCATGCCACAGTAGAAACCTCATTCATGGATGACACTGATCTTATCACAGATCTTGGTTCATCAGCCAAAGCTAGGAGTGTTAATGATGAGGCTTTCTTACACAGCTCTTTGATGGCTCTGATGTCTGATATAAGTGGAATAAGCTGGTGTTGGCTGATGTGGGGTAGGTGGTCTCAATGGAGGCTTTTTTTCAACTGAGACCTCTCTGTGGATCTGTGAGAACTTGATGTGTGGATTTGGATTAGGTATTCTGCATCACAGGGATTCTTAATTTCTTTTTCCAGCAGTTTCCACTGAACTATAAGTGTCTATTATGAAACAGCAGATGAAAATGGGGAGGGAGAGTGAGATAAACTGATATTTGCTGGTTGTGATTGAAATTGCTCTTCCAACTTAAATCTGTCATTAATAAATTCTAGTTTTTAAAGTTAGACCTGGAAAATGGAGTTTGGGGTGTATTGGAACAAAGAACACTGAAGAAGGGGAAGTTAGCTGGTTGAAAGCTTTCCCGTCTTGTGTTCATTAGCCTGTTTTCATTTCATTCAGGGAATGAAATTTCATTTCATTCAGGGGAGGCAAGGGCTGGAATTCTTGTTGAACTAGGAAATTCTTAGTAATCTAATCATAAGGCATTTAAGATGCTTAAGCTCTGTGATCTCCAGTTTTCCAAGGTTCAGTTAGAAAACTTTAGGCCATTTCAGGGAAGGGTCACTGTAAATCGTTCTTAGACTTTTGCAGAAGGGTTGAGTACTTGATGCATTTCTGTTCATTCATCTACTTCTTGCAATTATAGCATATATAAGAATCTTTGTGACCAGGTAAGCAATGTCCTGTGGCAACAGTCTGTACTCTTCAATACTGTTTAAATATATATAAAGCTGTGCAGCAGCCCCTGTCAGAAAACTGGAGGACACAGACTGAGAGAGATATGTAAGAGACAAGGCGTTGTAAGGGACAGCACCATCTGCTTTGTTGACAGCCACTTGTGCAGAAAGGACAAGGCACTGATTAATTTGTCAAGGATTCATCTGAAGAGCTGTGAAAGAAGACAGATAGGTGTATGCACAATGCACAAGGGGGTGGGGGGGGGCAATGAGATGGCTGTCAAGACTAGAGAAGGGTGATCTGACCTTTCAAAATAGGTATTTGAACATTTCATTTGGAGAATGGGACAAAGACGTTAAGTGACACAACTTGGCTGCAAGACAGTGATGAAAGTTGTAAGTTGTTTCTGAGTAGCAGAACATAAGTATAGGTAGGTATTCATGATGTACAATCAGATATGAAAAAGAACATGCAGGCCAGCTGCTAACTCTTGGTTGTGTTGGGGAGTTGTTTGGTTTTGGTTTGTTTGGATTTGGTTTTCTAATATGTATTTTTTTTCTTTCACTGATACCTATGTGGACAAAGGGCTGCTAATCTCCACTAATTGGTCATGTTGCTTTCAGGCTCCCTGTACAAAGGTCTAACAGAGCCAGGAGGATGCATGACTGCCAGGGAGATACAATGAAGGGATGAGACATACCAGTGGTCCATGGGAGAGCTTTCACAGCTGCAACGTCCCCTCTGGCCTTTCACCTCAGGGTCTGTGTTCTCCTAGTAGTAAATGCAAGGAAGATGAGGAAGGGAAAGTATTTGAGGATCTACTACTCTGGAATTCTCACATGTTCATTGCCGATCTAAGTTGGCAGTATGGATAGTAAGCAGGGACATCAATCACAGAACAGGCATAAATTAAAGGAAACTTCTAATTTTTCTGCCAATTGTAAAGGCACTGGATGTTTAACAAAATGGAGAACTCAGTTTTGAACTTGTTGGGAGCAACCCAACAGATCAATGCAGTCTGATCTTCCATAGACAGGCAAAGAGGGACTGAAGCACAGATCCCTTTCACTTTTGCACAAAGTCTTTACTAATCCTTTTTCTGAGTCATAAACTCCTACTTAGACTTCTGAAATACTATCCAGGATTGACATCAGACCCATGGAGACAGACCGCTGCCAAAGTATAATTACAGGACTGGGGACTATGTTAATCAGAAGCCTGTTCCCAAATCTGTAGAAATCATGGAAAGACTCCCAATGATTTCAGTAGTTTTGGATTAGACCTTCACTTGTGCTATTTAGATAACATATATCAGATTTCTAGCTGTCCAGCTCAGTAGGCTCTAAGATGTTAGTGTCCAACTCCTTCCAGGTTATAAGCAGATTAGTGTCACTTAGGAAAACATAATTTCATAAATACTGTGAATCCTGGTTATAAGAAATTAATTTTATGATAAATATGTTTTGCTTGTTGATTTTTCACTTGTGCATCATTTATAGATCTGCAAAGCCATTGTGAAAATCACTTTCTAGTGCCGTGTACATTCCTTGCTTTCTCTGAACCACTGTGAGGGTACAAGGCAGAGAGGGTCTGGAAAACTTCAAACTGATAGTGAATCTGAAAGGAACACAGAACAGTCTTCTTACTTCAAAATTTTCCCTGGCCTGGGTGCTCTGTGGACAGACTTCACTGGCTTCAAGATCAGGTTCTGTCTGGTTAATCAGTGCAGAAAATGAGAAGGGAGTAAATTTCATGAGGATTACTTCTGAAAAAATTTTCTCTATTCCTTTACTTCAACATTCTTGACTTCTTCCCCTCTACTGCTGACTGGAGGAGGTCTCCTCTTTGGATTCTGCAAGTTTGGTTTGGTTTCTTTATCCCCCTTTTCCTTTCCCTCTTTGTTTTACTCACAATTCATTCTTTTCCTCCCAGTTTCCCTTTTCTCTTTACAAAAACCCAAAACATTTAAAAGACCAAAGGCAGTGACATGTTTAAAAAGTGGCAAAAAGCATCCTGTATTTTTGTGGAGGAGACAGGGGACCTGTGTGCTGGAACAGCTACTGAAAAATACATGTTGGTGACCTGGTAAGCACAGTATTGAGGAACAAAAGATATATTTCAGTAATTGCTTAGCTCTAGGCAGGTTCTGCATTTTGAGTGGAGGGGAAAAAAGTTGTTAACTTCTGGGGACATGAGGGAGAAGGAGTCATACTCCAAAACCATGCCCACAGAGAGAAGAGAGAGTGCTGCCCTGATGAGCTTCTGGCTCTCACCAGTGGTCCTCAGGGCTCTCACCACCTTGGTAAAATAGTACTACCCATTCCCCATTTTTCTGAAGAAGTACATTGGAAAACTATTTGTGTTTTCCTAGACCCTACAGGGTTGTAGAAAAGTGGCCTCTGCCTTTGCAGGGTGCTCTGAGCCTCCCCAGCAGCTACTACAGGTGAATGATGACATTAAATTACATAGTAGGAGGAAATTTGATGTTACTGGGTAATATTTTAGAGGCATTTTAAAAGAATCTGTGCAGAGTGGATTTAATTATAGGTTATTTCTTGGTTGTTTTGGTTTGGTTGGGTTTTAGGTGATTTTGTTGTTCTTGTTTTGATTTGGGTTTTTTTGTTTTTTGGTTTGGTTGTTTTTTTTTTTGGGGGGGGGGGAGGTTGGGTTTTTTTGGTGGTTGTTTTTCTTGAATTTTTCTTATTATTTTTCTTTCTCATGCTTAATGAAATTTTGGCTGGTAAAATGCCTCATGAGACATCCCAGAGAATTCACCCTGTGTTTTACGTGCTATTAAAATATATGGATCCAGCCTGTGCAGCTGCTTCCTGTCAGGTTCATTACACCCTGAGCAGCCATGCCCCCAAGTGATTTCTGCTGAGGCCTCTCCTCATTCGCTGTGGGAGATGACAGACTGTAGAGAGAGCAGCTGATCCCCACGGAGGTGGGAGTGGAGCTGCCTGATTGATTGTCCACAGAGAACAGGTAGGCACTGAGCTGGTCTGCAGGGCAGTCTTGCGTAAGAAGATGCAAGAGGCAGTTGAGTTTTGCCTTTCTCTGGAGCATTTCTTTCCTGGATAATGCATGCTTTGTTTTGCCTTTGTATGAGATAATATGCTGACAATGGCTAGGGATTTTTAATTATTTTTTTCTTTTGTTTCTCATGTGGTCCTAGAAATTGGAGAGGAAAATGTTGCTGTGTTCTTCGGACAAAGCCAGTTTATCCTCTTCATAAAAGCTTAATGTATATTACTGCATCCAGTGTTAAATAATTTAGAAGTACCATGAGAAATAATTACATCTTGGTGCCTTATCTCAAACAGGGAAGTGAAAGGTTAGCCTTTTGGGGCATATATTGGGTATAAATGTATATAAATGTATTGGTATAACTCTACAGGTTCAGGGAATCATTGCTGCCTTGCAAAGAATCAGATGATGCAAGATTGCAATGGGGCAATGTGCATGGCACACCCATGTGAGCTGTGCAATTTGCTGCTCAGTGCCCTGTCTCGGAGCATATGTGGCACCCCTGTGATGCAAAGAACACCAATAAGGCAGTGTCGCTGGGAGGTTTCACAGCACAAAAGGCTGACAAGAGCTGCCATGAAGTTCTGTACTTGTGCCTGGATTTAATATACCAAGCTTTCCCAGCAAGGAAAGAAGTTGGCGTGGCTAAAACAGCTAGTACCTTGCTCTGAAGAGGTGGTATCTCTTCCTTTAGCAGTGCTGTTTGTGGTTGCACTGTTGTCATCACGGTACTCATGGAGTGTGTGGGCCAGCAGCATCAGTAGTGACCCCACGCTGAGGAGGACACAGTGCAAGGGCTTCATCTTTCACATCTCTCTATGAGGCTGATGATTTAAGTTTGCCTGGAGTAGCGTGTGGTGTAACTTGACTTCTAGTGTTGGTATTAAAGTCCAACTCTCTCCACATGGCAGGATTTTTTAAATGACAGGTGCATGTGCTTCTATGGAAATATCGCCTTATTTCCCTAAACCTTGGCTAAGTGGAACTTGTCAGGTGTACAGCCAAAGAGAATGGCACAAGAGGAGCTGCTGTCACAAAGTTACCATGTACAAAGCATGTCTGAATCAGTACACAGTTCACCCAGGAAGCTGATGATTTAAGATCATAGTTCAATTTAAAATGACAGAGAATTTTAATAATAGTCTGGCACCTACAGATAAGGGTGGGCAAATGCGAATGTAGATTCTGACATTAAGGTAAAAAGTACAGTGTTTAGCTCATCTGAGCACTAGGGTCAAGTATTTCCCTGTCTCACACTTCATTGCAGCGTTAATGTTGTTAGGTGCAGTGTCAGAAGTGCCTTGTGACAGAAGAGTTCTCTGAGTGCTGCCTCTGTGATCCCGGGGTGAGTTATATGGCAGAACCCAGAGTAACACAACTCTGTATTGCATCCCCAGCAGAGATTTGAGCTGACAACAGTTGTGTTTGTAAGCTTAGAAATGTCATTTTATGTCATCGTGCACATGAAGAAATGAGCAAATAACACTCAGAACGCATCACTGGGAATCCTTCCTTCCCATAGGGACAATCCCATGAACTAGCAGAGTAACTCTGATCCTCCCTCTGGTATTAACAGAGGGGTACTGCCAAATTACAAGTGTTTCAGATGGAATGTGCATTTACGTCCACGTGGGCTGGAACAGCTGCTAAGCACAACATAGTTCAGTGCAAGTTAAAGCCTCTAAACCAGAAATTTAGAAACCCTTTTGTATCTTTGGTGCTGCATGCAGCTCCTCAGATGACTTCAGCATAGAAGCACGTTAGGCCAGATCCAGTTCTGCCGCTGCACCTTCTCTGCAGCAAACACACAAGTCCAGATTATTGTTCTGGTAACTGTTGGTGGGGCTTTTTGTTTGTTTGTTTGTTTTTTGTTGTTGTGGTTTGGTTTGGGGTTTTGGTGTTCATTGGGTTTTGTTGTTATTGGGGTTTGGTGGGGTTTTTTTGTTTGCTTTTTTGTGAGGAGGGAGGATTGAGGTTTTGATTTTTTTGCTTTTTTCCTCTTAGATCATCTGACTCCTGCATTTTTCTGTGTAGTTCTTCCTCATGTCTAAATGTGGTTTAGTAAATTCATTACTCTTCTGTTTTGGCAGCTGCAAGGGGTCTGTCTCCCTCACTCCTCAAAATAATAATAATTGATTTTGAAAAAAAAAAAGTTTATATTGTTTAGTTTACAGCTATCCATTGCATCTACCTTGTAATTTAATAATACGTGTTCTGCTTACATCTAGGTTAGTGGCAGCTCTTGGCTTCAATACTTTAGTCACCTTTAATGTGATAACAAATTGCTGATTATCAAAGGAGTGTTAGCACTTGTTTAGACTCCCACACATGCTCAATCTAGATTAAGGTACATGAGAAATAAAATAAAGGCAAGAGAACGGTTAGCTCCTTAATCAGTATGCTATTAAGCAACAGAACACAACCCATTCATTGCCCATTACTGAAAAAAATACTTCAAAAGGGACATAATTGAATATTTAATACGATAAATGTGATGAAATGGACATCTGGGAAAAAAGCTAATGTTATAGCCTGTCATATTCTAAAACAATCAATGAGGAGGGCAAGTGAAGAGTGTGTTTCTCATTATCATTATATGAAAGGATGAAAACTTGTCTTTTGATTCTGACCATTTGCCTTTATGGAGATTTCTGTCTGTCCATTGACTGTTACACTGTCCAACTGTACTGTGGCCACTTAACTCCTTTACTACACCAGCTCAAGTGACCCAGTCAATAGAGTACTTGGGATTTTTTTCTCAGTTTTTCCTTCCAAATGAATAATAATGTTGTTTTTTCAGTTCTGAATCCCTGTTTTTTCTTTTCTTGAGGACGTTTTAAATTGAAGTTTATATTTAAGAAGTGATTCTGCTTTCAAGTCTCCAAGTTAATTTCTAAGAATGACCATTCTTAGGACAGCAATTCCTATTTCTTTGATTCTATTTCATGTCTTTAGAATTTTTCTTGAACTTTATTTTTGGAGTCAAGAAGTCACACAAGGATCTCTTCTTATAAAAGCACACATTTTTTACTGTCGTACAGAACATCTGAAGAAGATTAATGACAGTGTATATAGACGCTAGGAAAACAACTTGCAAAATAAACCTTGTGGTCTGGTGGTTGATGTGTGGATAAAGAAAAAGTATAATGTTTTTTTGACTGATTAGTTTAGGAATGAGTTTTAGGGCTTTGTTTGGAATTAGTTTTGGAGGCACTCCTTTTTGCTTCTAACTTGCCCTAGAAAAGTACTAACTCTTTCTTCTGGATTTTTTTTTTCCAGTCTGAAAGAGCAGAAAGAGGCACTTCTATTTATTTATAATCTCTTAAACTGACATACATAGCCTGATGTTCTTGGCAGATTGCATAAAAGACCCATATATGAGCCAATAAAGAAATGCTCCCAGATTGATTAAGCACTGGATAAGTCTTAGGCAGAGAAGAGCTGGTCCAAATCCATTTTAAGTTAGGAACAGGTCTGAGTTATGCTTCATCTTTGTCTGCCTTTTCCTGCCTGCAGCTCTAGTCCATTGAAGCTGTTGTCTAGGATACAGGCAGGCTTAGTTTACTCAGCTCACATTTTAAGTGCAGAAAGAAGAATGATTTTGGGGGCTAAAGCATGAGTAATGAAGACATCCATGTGGCATTTAACAAGTCACTTACTGCAATCAGAATTGCCTTTGTCTTACAGATGGGAAGGTACAAGTACTTAGGAGGCACCCTGAAAATACAGTGGAAGAGACCACAACAGGTGAGAGAGAGAGACAAGATGCCCAAGGTCTGCACCTTACAACTGTGTTCTTCTACGTTATGTATTGATGTTGTAGGTCTGAGAGTAAGGATTAAGATCTTCCAGTTAGCTTGCTTACTTCATTGAAGTTTAAAATTTCCTCTTCAAGCTTCCCTTCCTAGCATCCTGCATAGTCCTAAGGAGGAGAGAAGCTACAGAGAGTTTCCACGCACTGTCTTGGGCTGCAGATCACAAGCATCTGGTCTGTGGCCATCCATCCTGAATGGGTGAGAATTAGAAAGACATGTGGTTCTATACGCTGTGTCATCATTGAGCAGCTTTTCCTGGCAGTAGTGACACAACCAGCATGCAAGAAATAGGAATGTTTTCTGCTCACAGGCTTCTCAAGGTTCCTTGCCATAGGTGACTATGGTGAGGAAGCAGGAACCCACCATTTCCTGCTTGCTTCTGCCAAGGAGCATCATGAAGGTTCTGCTAAGACTGCATCCATTAGGAGACCATTTACTTAAAAAAATGAAATCTCACAGAACCTCAGAAAATTACTAAAAGGTGCTACTGCAGGTGATTGATTTGGAGACATGAGATCTTTCCAAAAAGTTGCTGTGTTCAGGCTTGATATGTAGGGGCTTATGCAAGTCCCTTCCTCTGCAGTAGTTGTCTATGGAATGCAAAACAAACTTTGAAGCAAAATAATTAACAAGTGTCTCTGGAAAGTGGTGCTCTGCCTCTCAAGAATGGGCATACAGGGAGGATCTGGTAAGACTTTCTCTCTCTGAGCTACAGAGATTTAATCAACATCCTGCACAGGGAAAACTCTGTATTATTTTGGTCCATTGCTCTAAAGAGTGGCAGGGGAAAAAAAAGAGCAAACAACAAATCCCCAATAATCACAGCTCATAAATTCTTCATCATATGAATGGCCCTTAGGTAGGTACATCCACCCAGGGAGATACGCGACAGCTTCTAGGTACAAAGTGCTGCCCTCTCTGCGGCCTACAAATTGCTGTGTACACTAGCTAATACTTCACTGATAGGCTGGGCTGGTTAACAGGAAAGTGCTCTTGACTGAAAACAGGTCATTTTTCTCCTTGAAAGCAGATCTATTTTCTCATCACCACATTTCATAGTAATTCAGCAATACACAGTTTGCCGTGCCAGCATCCTTTTCCCTAGCTGTTTAATAACTGTGTTCTGAACCAGAGCTGCAGACTACCTCATTATTCTGCTCCAAAGGTAGGAGAGGAGGTGTAGAAGTGAAGAAAAGCATCTGTTTCTGAGCATAAGTAAGGTTATACTGCCAACTGCAGTATAGTATCCAGGATACTGCAGTCAGTATCCCTGCAGCAGCTGTAGGAGAGGAATGAAATGAGATGAAAGAAAAATCAAGATGGGAAAACCTTATTGACATTTTTTTTCTGCAGCACTGAGTTTAACCTGAGTTTAATATCACTTGAATTTAAAATATTCAGGAGCTGCTTCTTGCTAATCCATTTGCAGAGTTGGATGAAAGCTCCTATCTGTTAAATTTGGAGTGTTTGCAAAATCAGGAAAAGTTAACACTGGAGAAGTCTCTCCTGGTATCTCTTCCTCAGTGCCTCAGAAAGGAGACCCATTGACTCACATGTTGATGAGGGAAGTCAGACCATTTTGAAATGTTGTAAAAGCAGCGCCTGAGGCAAACTGCACTGCTGTGAGAGGCTGAAATGTCTTCCCAAGCAGTGCAGGTACCTAAAGCATAAGGGAGAAAGCTGTGGAGCATGACATTTTGAAAAGAAACATGACCTGTGGATCAGCTTTCTTGGTACAAAATCTGGAGTTTGAGGTTTGTTCTTGGTGGTGCTGCTGGCTCTGTCTGTCATGATCTGGTCGTTCAGATGTGCAGAAGTAGCAGGTCAAAGAGGCCTCAGGGTGAAGACTGATGGGATAGTAGTGCCATTGGCTGGCACTGCTGACAGGTCCCTGGCAGGGTCCAACAAATCTTGAGGCAGAGAAAATCGATAGGCATTGCTGAAATGTTTGGCTTTTGCATTTTTGTCTGGATTCTCACAGTTTTCCTGAGGTATTGGTCTGGCCTTAACCTGATTGCTATGAAAATCCAGAAAAGTGCTTGGATACGACACCAGGTCCTTCCAGCTTCTCTACATAAATCATATTTAATTTAAAATAAATTTCTAGTGGGAATATTTGACATAACATTTTTCAGCTGGCAGAGCATTACCACCACATGCGGTGTCTTGCTTTCTGGAAGGTAGTACCACAGGAGAGCCTGAAAATTACTTTCTTGTAATGGGACTGCCTTCTCTTCACCAGGTTTGCATTGATTTTTCTATTATTTTCAACCATGAGTTAGAAGACATTTTACTTCTGCCACTCCAACATCTGAAAAGGTAAAGCAATCTGCCTGTGGTATTTCAGTGACTATTTGTATGGCTAGAGTTAGTTAAAAAAAGGTATTTCAAAGGTATTCTAAGGATGACTATATTTTTCAGTTGCCTGTTTAAAAACCATAAAAAATATAATAAATTATAAAAAAAATATAAAGGGAACACTAGGGAAAATGTGGACAATCTGAAAGGAAATGGGAGACCTAGTTATGCAGGATATGAAGAAGTCTGAGGTACTCAATAACTGTTTTCCTCAGTCTTCGCTGACAAGTGCTCCAGCCTCACCACCCAAGTCACAGAAGGCAATGGCAGGGACTGGGAGAATGAGCAACTTCCCTCTGGAGGAGATCAAGAACATCTAAGGAACCTGAACATGCACAACTCCATGGGACCTGATGGAGATGCATCCATGGGTCCTCAGGAAAATAGTGGATGAAGTGACTAAGCCACTGTCCGTCATATTTGAGAAGTCATGGCCGTCCAGTGAAGTTTTCACTGACTGGAAGAGGAGAAAATATAACCCTCATTTTTACAAAGGGAAAAAAAGACAACCCGAGGAACTACAGGTCAGTAAGTCTCACCTCTGTGCTTGGCAAGAGCATGGAGCAGATCCTCCTGGAGACTACGTTAAGGCACATAGAAAATAAATAGGTGATTTGCAATGGCCAGCATGGCATCCCTAAGGGCAAAACGTGCCTGATAAACTTGGTAGTCTTCTATGGCAGTGTTAGTGGATAAGGGAAGAGCAACTGACTTCATGTACCTGGACTTGTGCAGAGCATTTGATACTGTCCCACACAACATCTTTGTCTCAAAATTGGAGACGTGGATTTGATGGATGGACCACTCAGTGGATAAGGAATTGGCTGAAGCATCATACTCAGAGGGTTGTGGTCAACAGCTCGATGTCCAAGTGGAGAACCAGTGATGAGTCATGTTCCTCAGGGGTAAGCGTTGGAACCTGCACTGTTTAACATCTTTGTCAGCAACATGGACAGTGGGATCAGTGCACCCTCAGAAAGTTTGATGATGGCACCAAGCTGTGTGGTGTGATTGATACACTGGGGGGAAGGGTTGCCATCCAGAGGGACCCGGACAGGCTTGAGAGGTGGGATGTGCAAACCTCACGGAGTTTAACAAGGTCAAGACAGGGTCCTGAGTGTGGGTCAGGGCATTCCCAAGCACAAGTACAGGCTGGGTGGAGAAGGGATTGAGAGCAGCCCTGAGGAGAAGGTCTTGAAGGTGTTGAATAATTCAGGGGAAATAAGTCCACAGAATATGCTCAGCTGGAAGGGACCCACAAGGACCATCGAGTCCAACTCTTGAGTGGCCCAGACCAGGATCAAACCCATGACCTTGGTGTTATTAGCACCATACTGTGACCACTGAACTAAGTTGGTTGATGAGCAGCTTGATGTGACCTGGCATGGTGTGTTTGCAGTCCATAAAGCCCGTTGTATCTGGGGCTGCATCAAAAGCAGCATGGCCAGTAGGTCAAGGGAGGTAATTCTTCGCTCCACTCTGTTCTAGTAAGATCCCACCTGGAGTACTGCATCCAGCTCTGGGGTCCCCATTATAAGAAGTACATGGACCCATTGGAGAGAGTCCAGAGTGGGGCCATGAAGATGATGAGAGGGATGGAGCACCTCTCCTGTGAAGACAGGCTGAGAAAGTTGTTATTCAGCCTGGAGAAAAGAAGGCTCCAGGGAGACCTTGGGAGCAGCCTCCTAAAGAGGACCTACAAGAAAGTTGGAGAGATACTTTCTACAGGGATGTGTAACAAATAGGACAAGAGGTAACATCTTTAACCTGAAGGAGGGTAGATTTAGGTCAGATATAAGGGAGAAGTCTGTCAACATGAGGGCGGTGAGGCACTGGAGCAAGTTTCTCAGAAAAGCTGTGGATGCTCCATGCCTGGAAATGGTCAAGTCCAAGTTGGATGGGCTTTGAGCAACCTGGTTTAGTGAAAGGTGTCCCTGTCCATTGCAGAGAGGTCAGAACTAGTGAATCTTTAAAGGTGCCTTCCAACCCAAACCATTCTGTGACTGTGACAGACTCACCAGTGCTTTTTAGCCATGGAGCTGAGCAAAGAGCAGTGCATGAGAACAGAAAAAACTTATCCAGTAAAAGATATTGTTCAGCCTATGGTTATTTGACTTGAGGCAATTTTGTGTCACAAGGTGCACTATGTTTTGGCTGCTAACTTTTTTTTTTCTAAATGACACAAAATATACAGGGGTAAGAGCAGAAGGGAAGCTAATGGATGTTTTAATGAGTACTACATTAAGTAACTTATGGATTTTGTTATGAGAGAAGGAACTTTCATATTGGAATCACTAGTTCAGCCCCTGCCAAGACTAGCAGTAACCCTAGGATACCTACTTTCTCTTTGCTTATTTCTGTGCCTCCCCAGAGAGGATGAGATTTTTCTAGGTGCCTCTTGCCTCTCTCCTGGTGGCAGATTCTGTCAGGAGCCCAAGGACCTGGCTAGGGCTGGCCATTACTCTCACTGCTAAGGTAGCATGTGGCTAGGATATGTTACTCCTACACTAAAGCCTGCATACCTGAGTTCTTAAGAGCTGGTTTCCCTCCCTTCATTTACTTCTTTCTTCAGGGGAAAAAAAAAAATAGTTACTTTCTATTGCTAACACTGAAGGTCTGTAGTTGCTTAGTCTAGCTGAAGGATTCAGCAGTGAGTACGGGTGCTTTTTGTAAAATGAGATTCAGCAGGTCCAGAACATTAATGCTTTCATAACACCTGTTAGAGTATTTAAGATGGAAAGTCTTGCAGCAAATGAGGTGAGCCTTTTTCAAAAGGTCTCTGTTTTTTAAAGCTTTTGGAAAGCTCCTGAGACATGAGCCCAGAAGACTGCCCATTTAATAAATGAGAGACCAAACTTTGTTTAATATTGTCTATTTCAGAGAAGTTGCTCCTGGCAGATGCTGTTTATTGAAACAAAAGCTTGATGGGTTTTGCTAATGATGGTGTATCCTACAAAATATTTATGTTCTGGGAATACTCCGAGTTGTGATCTTTTGGTAGGAGTTTTTATTGATGGAGCCTAGTACCCCATTATGGCAAATTTATTTTTTCTTTTGAGTTATATATATTAAACCTTTTCACTGTCATTAGTTTTCCTGTCTTCAAAATGAGAATTAGCATTGCAGGGTATTATGGTATGGGTGAAAAGATGAATTGTTACTCTTTAGAAAGGTAATTAACCTCCAAAGGCAGCTGCCAGAGAGCTGCCATTATAAGATGAGCTGCACTCTTTTTCAGTTTTTGACTTTCACTGGCCTCCTCCAGGCCTTAGTGGTGTGCTGTTTATCAGCAAAGTTCAGCGAAAGCAGGAAGACAGAGACCTTCAGCACCACACCTGCAAGAAGCAGGGTGACAAAATTTGGGCTTTCACCAGAGTAACACCCTGTGCTTTCCTCTTTTCCCATCAAGATGCACAGCGGGGCTGTGACCTTGGCAATGCACCTGAGCAGGTGTTGACAACATCTAGCCATGCTGATTAATTGTGCTTGCCCAGTGCTGGGGAGGCTGCTCATTAATTCAAGCTTGTGTAACGGAAATGGGAGACCCTTTGGATAGGGTATTTAGACAGGACCTGCTGGTCTGTGTCAGGAAAAGACAGCTTTACGGAAGGCAGTTTGACTTTCTGCAAGAGAGAGAAAGGAGAAAGAGCGTCTCTCTCGCTGGTAGTTCAGGTTTGAATCCTAGTGTGAGTGTACTTGTAGCACTGAGAGAGAAATATTTAGTCTGTCTACAGGCAGTTGTGTGCCAGTAAACAAGAAACATTGTTACAAACAGAGATGATTAACAGTGACAGAAAAATTTAGGAACTGGGTAGGAAGCTTTATTCTGCCTTGATCACAACTACCCGTAATGTCAGTTGGTTCTGATTTTTTCAGACTAATGGTAGGTGTATTCTTATACAAACATGCAACTGTGCACTGATCTCAGCCTCAAGGGACTGTGGATTTATCTCTAATGCTGTCAGATTTATTTATAAAAGATGGAGTACACTTACAAATGCTCCATTGTGCTCTGTTATTTGCAGCAGAGTGAAACCTTGTACCAATGGATAAGGCAAAATCGAAGGAGGTTTTTAAGGCTTTGCCTTCCCAATCAAGTGGCTTTTAACTGAAAACATTGAATAGTTTGTATCAGCATATGTGGAAAAGGGAAAACACGGTGAGGATTTCATACATAATGCCTGGTAAGGATGTGCATTTTGTTGCAGTGCTGGAGGAGTGTTCAACTTTGTGTGACAAAGATAGCAATAAGAATTTTTGGGATCTTTTACTGCAGCTGTTGTAATGCATGTTTTCATATTACAAAAGTCTGAGTCTCTGTCATCCTTTAGTGACCAAACTTCAGTTTAGCTTTTCCACTAAAAACGCCAGAAAGATAGTGAAGATGATCGAGACATCTCACGTAGGAAAGACTCCATCATGCTTCCTGGATGTTTAACTGACAATTAGTAAATGTCCCTGATTTTTTCCTAGATACTTCTGTATCCTTGATATTTCTTTGTGTCATTACCTATCTAGAGGGGGTGGTCCTGTGGTGTAATGGAGAGCACTCTGGACTCTGAATCCCAAGGGCCTGAGTTTGAGTTTCAGTAGGGACCGTCCCCATGGCAGTTAAATGCCTCCCTGCCATCCGATCCTGTCAGATCTCAGATGCTCAGCAGGGGCAGCCCCGGTTAGTACCGGGTGCTGTAGGACAGTCACAAGGATTTCATTGTCACTGTCCAAGCTCTCTCGGCCCTGGCAAATGGACCTTAGGACTTAAACGGTGGGGCCAGTTCTGTGCACGCTGTGCCTCACCAAAAAAATCCACTGCGCAGGCTGGAAGGGCACACCCACGTGGGGAGAGCCCTTCCCCAGATCTTCGTTTGCGAAGTCTGGCCATACATACATGCCCTATACATACATACATAACTATCTAGGCTTGCCTATGCAATCTCCAACTCTGGAGAGAATGGTCTTGCTAGTTTAGGGCAGATTTCTTGAAACTTGGAGGAGTTTCCTCCTCCTCTTATATTCGTTGCAGCATTTGCATTGAGACATGGTGCCACAGCAGTACATCCTCTTGGCTTTCCCACCCATAATGTGATTGGATTTTTGTACAGATGGGCATGTGGATATATGTTTGCAGAAAAAGCAAGATTTCTTTTACAAATATCTCTGCTTACATAAGAAGCAGGTTTTTTTCTCAGCAGATAGCAAGCTCTCTTTAAAGCTGGGCTCTTCAGCAAGATATTCAAATGCCACAGTGACGGAATTAAACTCACATTAGTACACAGACACTAGGAATGCATCTAAAGAGTGTTTTCAAGTATGGGCAATTGCTGCTGTGTGAAAGCAATTGTTTCCAAACTCTGTTAGTGATTTTTATTTCACTGTTTATATTGCCTTTCAAGCATAAAATATTGCATCTCCTGAAGTGCAATGCTCATTTGGATCCATGAGTTCCAGCCTCTCACAGTCAGTGGGAGTCTATGCACTGATCTTGGCAGGCTCTGGACAAGTGTAGGCAGAGAAGAGTGGTTTTGTCACCGGAATGCTGAGCAAGCTGTGCCCCCTCTTCTGTTATTGAGAGCTCAGCTCACACAAGCATTCTCCTCAGGTCCTTGTTTCATGACAGGTAGTAAGTAGAATTCGTGTGTACATCCTTACATCCCTTATGCAATCCTTGTGTGGTAGTAATGCTTTGTAAACAACCATCCTTTGCCAGAACAGTGCTTTCCTAGAGGTTTGAAACTTTTCGCAGGGGAAGTATTTCCTCTCAACAAACAGTATTCTATCTCCTGACATATGACTCTAGTAAAAGAATTGTGAATTTGTGTGGGTTTGTTCCTCTTTGCTGCCTCTGCTGCTTAAAGTATTCTTGGGAAGGTCAACTGACCTTTATCAAGCCCCTGGCCATTGTCAAGATGATATCCATAATGAATGTACTTCAAGCAGCCAGTGCTTCAGCATGAGTGTTTTAACATCTGACCCCATGAGTAAAAATAGGGCAAGACACAGAAGATACTTGACTTCTTTTCCTACAGGAGAGCAGGTTCCAACTGGTGTACCAGATAGAGCATAAAGTATCACACATGTATGATCTAGACAGAAGAATAATGGATCCAGTCTTTCATTTAGTTGAACACAAAACTTCTTGCACCTTAGTTTTTTCACTATATGTATCACCTGTATTCCTGTCTGGGCAGATGCAAAGGTTAACTAATCTTGTGATGTTGTCTAGGTTTGTTATGATCTTGCTTGCCTTCAATTAAAGTACTACCTAAATGTATGGAATAGTAAAATGAAGGCAGGAAATGAAGACTTGGGGCTGTAACACATACTTTTCACTTGCTGTGAAACTGGACATAACATCATGTGCCCTACATATGTTTAATTACACTTACCTTGTGATTCCTCCACATCATGATAGTGTTTTCCCAGTTAAGCAGTGATGAAATAGCTAAGGCAGAGTACACGCCTTGTGATGAGAACTGACTGAATGGTGGCAACAGGCCAGTTTAGGCCTTGAATGAATACACTGCTTCCTCACTACACTTACATATATTAATCCATTACTTTTTTCTTAAACTGAAAAAAATGGCCCATATTAAGCCAATATAATATAAACATGGTACTGAAATGATGTTTTGTCCACCTCAGGTGTTTTGGGGTTTTTTTTCCCATGCTGTGTGATGTGATGGGCAAATATTGATGGGAAATCACAGTTCTTCACTGTGAGAGAACAAAAATGGTGAGATCCCCTCTGAATGGGAAAGGCTCATGCATCAGCTCACTGCCTTGTAATTTTTGTCTGCACATGTATTAAGTATGACATTTTCTTAGTAATAGCATGACACTTTGCTCATTGTGAGGGGTGTTTAGTGCACTCTCGCGGTTTTCATGTTTGATTGCCTCCTTTGCGGGAAACAGCTGAAGTTTTGAGAGGGACTAGGTTTCTGGTTTAGTGTTGTCTAACATCTTTTAAAGGAATTATATCTTTTTCTTTGGACATTGAAACTGGGATCTTATGATGTATCATTTATATAGGGAGAGACCAGCCATACCCACTGAAGTATCTCTATTTTCCCATCTGTACAGTACATTCAAATGTACTTCTGTTTCATGCTATATTCATAACTGACCTAAAATTAACTCAAGCTTTTGCTGTTGCACATTGTTAGTGAGTTTAATGGCAGAAAGAGTCATCTGCATTGATTATTTGGGATTAAAACTCTCCTATTCCCCTTTCCCCCTCCCTGGTTTAGCCAGTGCTTTTTAGTTCTTTAACTCTAGTATTGGGTTTCACTTGTACCCTGTTGTTATGCAGTTGTTACACAGCTAAGTGCTGTGCCCAGGGGGTGGGGACCAAGTCAGCCCATAAGGAGATGCGGTCCCTGGGAAAAGGAAAGAGGGAAACAGCAATGCACCTGACCCAGGGACTCTGAAGAAGTTTCTTCTCATTTCTTCACTCAGGAGGTACTCAGAGTTTACTGAAGCACTTGTACTATAAATAAACCAAGGCTAAATGCTTTAGGCGAGAGAAAGAAATAAATAGCTGAGGTTAAAACTTCCTAGGATTCCTACACTTCTTTGACTAAAGACTGATTTTCAAATGAAGATGTTACCAGCATCACAAATGTATGACCTTTCATATGCTTTCGGTAAGGCAGCCATTTGGTCAAACACAGGAGGGAGGATAAAGCCAGACACATTGTGCAGTAAGAACTGTAACTCTTCAAAGAAATGGGAGAAAATAGAATGTAATGAAGAAAAAGTTACAGTAAATATGTCAGGAAGGGATCTACAGTAAGTAGTCACCTACCAGGTGGTGTCCCTGCCCCAGTGATCACACATGTATGTTATGTAGCTTACTCAGTAGCTAAAGGAGGGTTCTGTTTCAAAACCCTGATCAGAATCTCTGCCCTTCAGGTTGGTTTGGATGCAAACCAAAAATGCCAAGTGTTATTTCTGTTCTGATAGGCCAAGTTACTATCTAAACCTCAAACACCACAGATTTCAAAGGAATGTTCCTATCTGGGCCGTTTGTTTCATGTCTGCTTTAAGCCATTCACTTTCTTTTTTGATATGAGGCGGCTTGGCCCATGCTCCGAGTCCCTTGGCAACTATGCTGTTGCGGTGGCAGAACACCTAATTTAAAATGATACCCCCAGCTGAGCCTCCACACAATGGCTAGTGAGCCAGGAGAGCTTGTATGTGCTCACCTGAAAAGGACTGGCTGAACATACTCTGATCTCCTTTTGAATGACAGTAA
The DNA here is from genome assembly GCA_035583155.1 of Acropternis orthonyx. Lineage (NCBI taxonomy): Eukaryota > Metazoa > Chordata > Aves > Passeriformes > Rhinocryptidae > Acropternis > Acropternis orthonyx. The sequence continues at coordinate 9,213,194 of JAWWEU010000160.1, read as the reverse complement.
TTTTTGCACTATTGGATAGATCTCCATCTGTATTAAAGCACAAGCCTACAGCCTGTTCTGCATCCCAGGGACAGGACTTCTGGGTCTATAGAACTTAATTCTCAATATTCTTTTCTCTGTCTCTCCAGCATGGCTGGGACTTTGGTGTGTTATGGCTTTTGTGGAGGCCTGTTAATTTTTTCTTTTTGTGTAGGAGTCGAGTGGCTCCTCATGTGAGGGTACAATAACCCTTTTGGTAGAGATCATATATGGACATTTGATCATTATATGCAGCTTGACTTTTTGTTCTGTATAATTTTAAGGATAGCTAGGCTTCCCAATACTCCCTTCAATGACCAGAGGATACACAATAAAAGTAACAGTGATGTGATCATTTGAAATACTTTCTTATACTCAGAAAATTATGAGCATTTATTCCTTCTTCCTAATTCAGTGTTCATCCTGAATTAGAGATTTTAATTTTCCTTGTAATGTTATTACTAGTTGCTAAATTATAGAGGCCTACTTTTTCTTCTGTACCTCAGATCTAGATAAAGGCAAAAGCAGAACTTACTTGAACTCATTTGAGATTAAATAAAAGAAAGATGAGAGAGAAGCTTGAAGTGGAAGTGTTTCAGGGTGCCATCACATATTGCCTGAGCACTTAGATTCCAAGGTGATACATACCTAAAAATGCCAAAGGCAGATGTATCTGACATTATCTCACCCTCTAAATGCTTGATAAAATTATAAAAAAACGTGAAACAATAGAGAAAAAGGGCTTTTTTCTTCTTTTTATACCTCCTCCTGTGACAGTTACCCTTAAGAAAGCCTGTCACATCTTTTGATAAAAGGTCCATCTTCAGTTTTAAATGGGAGCTATCTTTGCTGAAGCATACATTCAAAAGCACTTCCTATAAACAGTCTTTCAGGAGCCTTTAGCTCCCTGCTAGTATAACAACAAGGAAAGTCAGCTCCTGAGTGAAGCTGTCCTTGTTGGAGGAGGCAGGCAGGAAGCCTGGCACAGGCTGCATTTGGCACGCATGGCTCTGAGCCCAGCCCCGTGCTGCTTTGGCCCCTGGCAAGTCACGTCCTTTTATCCCATGTGGGCACAAAGGTAGGTAGTTTCATTTACACACCCGGGGGAGTTCATAGCCCTTCTGCACAGGCAAAAAGGATTCAAGCCTGTGAGGAGTCAGGCACTGATTCCTCTTCTTTCCTTGAAAATCTGAGGCAGCATGATGGAGGTAAATGAAGCTGCACTCTGGTCTCGCAAGCAATTTTAGTAATATGTCAGATAAATTTATGTGACTCGGAAGAAAAAGAAGCAAGAGCTTAGGCCAGCTCCTCTCCAGGTGAAATGCCTTGCACTTCCAGAGAACTGTGCCCCTTTTCTCCATGTGAGGATCTGTCCCCAAGTGTGCTGTAAGCAGACAGGCATCTGTTCCCTGACCTCTGCAGTGGCAGCCGGGGGAGTTTGGATGAGACAGAAGCCTGCAATGAACCCAAGACTGTCTATCCCAGACGCTCCTTTCCAAGTATATTTGCTTGCAGAAAGTGCACTTTGTTCACTGGTGAAAACTCCCTGAATTCTCCTAAGAACACTGGTTTTTTTCTGCCTCACATGGCACTGTGTCCACTAGAGATTGATTTAAAAAAAGCCATCTAGGGTGAATTTACTAAATCATTCAGCCAGAGGGGATGAAAGAGCCTGCATCATGCTGTTTATTTTTCTGCACTGAAGGATCTCACTGGGTCTGCAGCACAGGAGAAAGGCAGTGATGGACAGAAGCGTGTATGTGAGCACAAGGGAACAAGGATCTCTGTGTGGCTGCAGGCTGCATGATATGAGGAGAAACAGTGAGTAGCAAGAACCTCTCCTTTGAGACAGAAATACTTTTGAAAACATTTTTCTGAAAGGGGATGCCTAGTATAGACTTGATAGGGGAGGAGGGAGGAACACACACAAAAACCCTGACGACAATAGAGCCTGCTGCAATGGTGAACTCGACAGTGCCACCCAGAGCACCTTTTGGCATCGTTATAAGATGTTCTGTGTTGATCTTGAAACTGGGAAGATTAAAGCAGATGATCTTTCTGCATGTAAAGCAGCCAGAGACAGCATGATGGATCATTACTGAATACATTTCTGGCCATGCATGATTGTGTTCTGATCTTCCTTGTTGAAGTACTATCACCATCTCTCTCCCAGACTGGGATCGCTTGCATTGGAAGCATGTTACTGCCAGCTATAGTAAAATGTTAAAATGGCATCAGAACATCCTACAGCAGACCAGCAAGGTGAATCAGATAACTAGCTGTATGTAGGGTCTGGAAAATAAGTGCCTGTTCAGATTTTGATAGGCATGTGTTTTGTTTCTCTTTACCACTTTGTGGTTATTTCTGCATTGTCTGATGTCTAATTTGCACATGAATGCAAAACAACAGAGGGGGATTGTTTTGTCATTTAGTTTCTTGTCATTTCCGTTTGACATTTGATCAGATAAATACTGTGCAGTCTATTTACTGAATAAGGGTCAAATAATCCTTAACACATCTTGTATGGCTATGTAACACAAAGATTTTGTGAACAGTACAGAAGGAGAGAAAAAAATAGCTCTTGCTTACAAATGAAAATGAAAATCAAAGCGGCTGTGTGTGCTGGGGTTTTCAGCTGTCCTGAGATACAACTTCTGAGGGACAGGCAGGTGGTCTTGGTCTGCACAGCTGAGCTGCAGATCTCCTGGGGACAGGGTTTGTACTGCTGCCCTCTGCATTGGTTAGAAGAGATTAATTGCTGGCTTGTCAGTGTGGATCATTACCCGCCTTTACATCTGTGGGGTGTCAGCTACTTCAAATAATCTATAATTTATCCCCTGCATTAAACAAGTCTTAACTACACATGGTACCTTTGAACATTTACGTGCCTTTCACTTCTTCATAAATACAAGTGAGAAATGCAGAAACTGTCAGAAAATGTTGTCCTCCCTCTTCCCTTCCCCAGCTCAGTAAAGAAAAACTGGAAATTTGAAGAAAGATTTAAATCAAACATGTTTAGGGGTTTTTTCTCAGAAATAAACAGAGAAAAATATTTTGAAACGAGGTTTAAAATGGAGATATTACTCCACTTAGATCCCAGTAGCATTTTAAGTCTTTATTTCAACGCTTATCATATTGGCAATTACTCTTGACATATATGTAAGTACAGATATACCCACAGTCTTCAATTTATATTTAGCATTATTGTTGGTCCCTAATATCAGGCTGTGCTAATTAAGTTGTAATGAGCAAATACACATAATTTGCTTTCCAAGCTTTCTCATTTAGAAATGTGAGGTTTTAATCTGTTTGTCTATTTACATACTGTTACTGAGCCCTTTGGGTATAACCTTCAAGATTATCGATGCTTTCTGTTTTCAACATTTTAATTTCTGTCCTTAAAAAGAGATGTCAACAGGTGAAAAGTGTACTTTAATGCTTTATTATGCTGCTCAGCTCCATCTCTAATACCATGAATCTTTCTCATTTCAAAATTAAAGAATTCATGCAATAAATATACCTCACGGTATTTTTTATGCAACAAATAACTTATACAAGTAATACATGTTTCACTCTCAAAGATATAAATGTGGTTTATTTTGGATCAGCACATAGCTAGTATAGGTATATAATTTTTTTTCAGTGCTTCCATTTTTTTCTTTAAGATGTCTGGAATTGTCTCATTCCAATTTGCACAGGACTCAATACAAAATGGCATGTTAATGGAAAGCAACAGGTTGCCTCTAGACAGGAAAAGCTCCAGTTTTTGTGACCTCAAAATACTTGCTTGTCATATGAGTCAGAGAAAGGGGAACCGTTTGGCTCAGCTCTTGTTTTGGCTCCTGTTTTTCCAGGCTGTTCAGTGAGGCACACAGAGCTCCTCTCTGTCCCCCAGCTGCACAGCAATATGTTTGGAGTTCCTGGAAATTTCATGGCATGAATTGTTGCCACACTGAGCAGTGGCCTGGCTGTGTGGCTTTGGCTTTGCTCAGCATGAAAGTGGGGCTCTGAAGAGTAACTGCAGGCAGTTTTTATGGGACAGATTTTCCACAGTTGCTCTTCAGATTTTGCCAGTGCCAGACCATGGCGCGTCACTAGAGGCCAATCTCTGGTCCTTTGCTGCAGCTGCACCTTTCAACAAGCAGTAAATTGGCACCTCCTTGCTGAGGACAGTCAGCTAAGTAAGTCCAACTCGCTAAAACAAAATCTTCCAGCAGGATTAGCTGTATCTGTGAAACCAAGCACCTGTGATAGTTGTTCCTTTTGAAGGTAATTCTTAAAAGAATTCTGAGATGTAGTTGCTTGCTGAGCGGTCCTGTGTTCCCACTTGCAGCCTCAACCATAAGGGCTAGCACCAGAAACAATTCCATGCCCATAGCCTAAAGGCTGCCTGTACTGAGTCCTGTTAAAAATTCTTGGATGGATGGATGCAACTTCTCTGTAATTGCAATTGCTTTCCTGCCTCTGGGTCACTAGTAGGAAAGAGCAGCTTCCCTTTCAGGAGTTGTGCAGTCTGCTCCTGCAGCTGAGTGAAGCTGGGGAGAGGTGGGAGTAAAACATACTAGAGTTCACATCGGGGCCCCGAAGTCATGGGGAGGCCCTGAAGTACACCAGGAGATCTGAAAGCCTAGTGAGAAGTCAAGAGGCATGACAGCAATGTCTGTGTTGAGAGGGCAGGAGAAGCATAAGGAGAGTGTGTGTGTTTGCATGTGAGAGGGTTCAGGACAGATGGTGACTTTGTGGTTCTCTTTCCATCCCCTGCTAAGTGCATGTTCCCCCTACATTGCTCTAGAACAGCTGCCAGCAGGAACATCAGACATGGGGGGGAAATGGAAATGCAAACCTGTTCCATTTAGAAATATCTGCATTTCCTTCAACCACATAGTCTTTTTCTTTCTTTTTTTTTTTTTCTGATAGCAGCATCCCGTTGATGCCTTCTGAGACGTTTAACTTTTTAAAAGCAGTCCTGCATGTGTATCCTATGGATTGCATGCAGAGAGTATCCTAAAAAGACACAACGTACTGGTCTGCCAATGTGATGTGTTGTGCTTAAGCAGGTGGTTGTTCCATTTCTTAGAGATGCAGGAGGTATCTAGTGCTAACAACTGAAAGCTGCTCTTTGATGCCCCTAAATTTTAAAGGTTAACACAATTGCTGAGGATTGCACAGGACATCTATGTGAGCCTTCAGAGTACCGTCCTGAGCTCTTCCACAAAGGAAAGTAGGAAGAAATGTGCAGGATTCTAAACCAAGCTCAAAGCAATGATGAAACCCTCTGCACCACTCAGTTGGAATTCAGAGGTTTGATCTTGGAGCTTTCTCTGTGCTAGCTTGTGTTCTCTGAAGTTTTCCATTAGCAACATCCATAGGTAAATTGAGATTTCTGCCTGTTTTTTACACTGAAGAGATTTCTGGGAAGCTTACTGGTTTAATAGTGGAGAAAGATAATAGAGCTACATTAGAGTTTTTAACTATGGTGTCTACAATAACAGCATCTGCTACAGCTGTAAGATGTGACTGACTTTCAAGTTTAATGGAAGCCAACAGTACAATTCCTCTTGTTGCAGAAGTATTCACCTGTACTTATTATAAATAAGTCATAAGAAGATATTTCTGGCAGCACATAAATCTCAGTCATAAGGGAATAAATTGTGGTTACCTGAAAGCCAAAATCAATTTCCGGTTTTAGTGCAACTGGAAAATTCTCAACTTAACTTCTCAGCTCAGAGATTTCCATGCCCCTAAAATGTTTCCCTTTGGGACTTGTGGGGTTTTCACTGTTTTTCCTCTTTTCTGTCATCTGTATCTTAGACATAGTCCATTTTTCCTCTAGAGAATTTTTTAAGACAGTGCACTGAGGAATTAGCTCATGCAAGTCATCCCTGAGCACAACCAAAAAGCCTTGAAAGTGATCAAATGGGTTTGTGTCGTCTGTGAATGCATTGATATTTATCCCTATTATCCTTCACATTTTCAATTCAAGCAGCACATAATTTATCACCACTGTTGTCAAATGTTGCATGTAATTGTGTTTAGTAGAAAGCTTGGTGGGAGCGAGGGGAGAACAAAAGGGCGGAGATAAACATTCACTTTTTTTCCCAGGAGAAGTGCAGAGCAGCCCTTGCTTTGAATTTGGTGGCCATCTACTCTTTCAAGTACTCCCATGGCACTATGTTGTAAAAGTGGAGCAGCATATCAAATGTAAGAATGTAGTTCAGCAAGGGTAACACAGGTAAATGTCTTACTGGAACAATGCAGAGCATGAGACAGGAGACATTTTGAGTGTTTGCCAAACTGAACAGTTGCATAGCAGCCCCACTGCTCATTGCCATCACTTTGAAAATTAAGTCACTTGTATACAGGACACCAGTGCACTGCAGTGGTCTCCTTTCAGTATCAATATCATTCTACTTTTGAAATGGTTTAGTCCTTTCAGCCTCCTTCAAGAGAACATGGATACAACATGGTTAACAGATGACACCACCGAGGTTGGGGATGTCAGCTGCAAAATATACTGGAAAAATAGTTATTGACATGCTTTAACTTCTGTAGGAGAACCTGGATTTGTCTATGTTCCCTGGCTGTACTGTATTCAACAGCTGTGGAGACACAGCAGAAGACCTGACAATCAGATCGCTTAATGTGTACTTTGCACAGTCACATTACTTAGAGAACACACCCATAAAGGATGGCTATGAAGGTAAGAAAACACAGAGGGCCTGCAGATGAGGGTCACCATTTTATTCCCCAAGCTAAGGCTGCTGCAGTCAGTGTGATAGCTGGTTCCTCTGTGGCTTCTCCCCCTTGCCATTTCTCATCATGACCTCTGGTATGTTGACTGATGACAGAACAGTCCTTTGGAAAGTGTTCTTGCTTATGTCTTTGTCAAAGACATACAGGTGCAATTTCACCAAGCTTCTTTGCTTCTCATAGGCCTAAAAAAGGACATTGAAAACATCTAGATCTTCCTGCTAGCTGTTATCTTGCACTCTGGGGGAGCTACAGTGCAGGGAGCATGTTGTGAAGTGACAGACACCTAGATGGATTTCACTGCACCTGGTAAACCTAGTTAGGTTTTCATTTTCTTGCTCACTTAGAGCAGTACTGAAGAATTATGCTGCTGTTGGAAGGAATAGGCTTTGTGCCTGCAGTGTGGGGCAGCCTAAGTATAATAGGGAAAGAAATCCGTTTTACTTCCCTCGTATATTTTTGTGATCAGGAATGGAGATCTGTGAATTGAAATAAAACTCTGTGATCATGTTTAGCTCGTGGGAAAAATGAATGTTAGGGCCTGGAACCCCAGCACCATATGAACTTTCACATTAAGCCATCTTTCAACATGATGTATTCAAAACCAGGAGTTTTCTTTAGTTTGGTTTGCTTCCCCATGGAAGAATTCTGGTCCCTCGCCATGGAGCAGTGCTGTGGTATTACTCCATTGTCAGAAACCTGTAGGGCTTTGCCTTTTCCCCTGCTGAATGCCGAGTCTATACTGTGAACCTTAGCTGGCATTGCCTACTTGAACAGGATGAAACAAGGCAACAACCCAGCTGGTCATAGGTATAGGAAGGCTGGACAAAAGACCCCCCTCAAGGTATATCTAGCAATAAGCACCAACTCCTACCAACTACATAACTCTTCCATGCCCTCTCTCCACCAGCCTGCTAGGGGAAAAGCTTTTCCTGCTGTGATGAAACCATGCCCCATGCACTGACTGACTGTGAATGAGAAGTCTTGTGCTTGAACTCCATACTTGAAAAAGAAAAAATGGAAATAGTACATGTTCTGCTCTGGTGTGTCAGCTGTTTGGGAACATTAACAGTGAGGAGTGCCTGTCTTAGGCAGAACAGGGGATGTGAGGGATTTGAGCAAAAATAGTTGCCAGACTGGTAGTTTAATGTGAGCTCTCATTGTGCCAAAAGAGCAGCTTGTCCCCTGTTAATAGATTAGCAGAAACTTCTGTGCCTCTCTAGTACATTAATAACAGTTTGCCTCTGTTTTTTTACATAAATAGATTAATCTTTAGCTGTGCTCCCATCAGACAAATTTTCTTTGCCTTTTTTTTTTAAATAATCATCAGATGTTCTCACCAGTTTTGTCCTACAAGCAAAGCTTTGAAAAACCCTGAAGAGCTGACTGAACAGTTGCTTTTCTTTCAGCATCTGTAGCTGTTTAATATTTTGCTTGCCTGTCTCTTCAGGTACACAGGGGAGACAGAGCTGGTCTCTCCAGTCTGTATCAAGACAAGCAGAACTTGAGCAACAGGGGAAAGAGGATGAACTGCCACAGCAATGCCAAAATTTCTGGCTTGTGTTCTTGAGCTCTGCTGTTCGTGTGTCAAAAACTGGAAATGTAACTGGGTGAATAATGCTCAGGCTGTAAAATTCGTAAGTGTTTGGGTTTCAGCCAGTTCTTTACCGGGGATTTTGTGGGTCCCGTTTCAATTTTTCCTCCCATTTGACATGGAAACCGTACAGTTCATGCAGTCCTGGAGGTGTGGAACCAGGCAGCGCTTTTCTTATTGCTATTTTATTTATTAATTTATTTAAGTGCAGTGATGATATGTTACCCTCCTTATGAGAATTTTACAAATATTTAAAGCAAACTGACATGTAAAGGAGCTTTGTATATAGTTCACAAGACTTTATATTTACTACCTAAATGTTAAATGGACTTATATTTGTTAAAACAAAAACAAATCCTGATACTGTGTGTTGGAATATGAACACCTGCTACGGTGAGGTCAAATACCAATGACCTCAGTGACAGAGATTCTTTTAAGCAATTTTGCAAATAGTGAATGTTTCTTCCATGGAAAAATTGATTTTTGTGTTAAATTTCTGTTTAAGAACCTCATCTCAAGTCAGATTGCTACAGTGAACTTGTCTCACAAGCTGAGTCCTATGCTGGATTTAGTATCTCCTATTACTTTTAGCCTAATACTTACCTTGTGGCAAACTCTTCAGGAGTAGCCACTAATGGATTCAAGAGATTTCATGCCCAAGCCAGGAACTTATTTATCTCACTTCTGTGGATCCACAGAGTTGAAGGACAGAGAAGGCAGCTGTAGTACAGGGTACTGACAGCATGTCTTGCTGGTATGTACTGAGAATTATATTGAAACCATATACCTAACTATTTTTAAGCATCTGAATCCTGTGCAAGAACTTACTGTTTAGTTTGCTCAAAATATGTCTGTCTGTCTGTGGTGAAACAATATGAGGATGAAAATTAATTCCTCAGACAGTGGTGAGAGGAGTTAGCTGTACCTGGAATTTTATTTTTTATTTTTTGAGAGACTTGCATACCTGAATTGAGGTCCTGGTGATGCCGTAGGTTTTTTTGTGTGATTTTGCAGAAGTATCTTAATGTTCTGTAACGTGCTATTAACATACGTTTTGCTCTCCCTCATTCTGCTTACAGTGTAAATACATAGAAAACTGTCATTAATTCTTTAGGGCCAGTAACCTGGATTTAGCCTTGCAGAAGTTGCTGTTGTACATGATAGTAAAGCATGGGAATTATATCTAGTTGTGGTTATCTTAAGTATAAAAGCATTATCAGCTCTTGAAGTCTGAGCTATGAGTTATTTCCACGGGGTGGAAAATGCTGCCTACTTTTATTCCTCCTTGTGTAGAAAAGAGTAATAATAAGAACAAAGGCATGAGGGCAGCAGGTGAAGTTTCTTGGAATTTTTTTTTTTTTTTTTTTTTTTTTTTTTTTTTTTTTTTTTTTTTACCTAAATCAGTGACTGCTCTGCAGTAATCAGGAACTGCTCAGTTTCTTTTTGCCTTTTTTTCCCCCCTTTCAATTATTAGAGAAATTTTGGTTTGGTGGGGTTTTCTTACATCACAGTTGTGTCAGCCCTAGTTCCAGCACGCACCCCCCCCATTCCCTCAGTAGTGGGTCAGAATCTGCTGCAGTGCATTCGGATGGTCTTAGTGCTTGTCCTTTAAATAAGTTCTATGGATAAACAGAGACTTTCAAAAAGATGACAGAATCCAGAGAGGATGACAAATCACCCCAGTTTTCCCTAGGGAAATAATGTCCTTGATACAGAGGCTGTGTTACTTAGTTTTACTCTTGTATTATTTTTGTGCTGTGTTTTTTCCCCTTCTCAAAAAGACACAAGGATCTCACCAGGCACAATATCAGCACACAAACCACAAAGGACCTTAAAATGTATCCCCCCTACGTGCCAGGACAGCAGACTAAAATACTGCAGCTTTCTGTGAGAGTCCATTTTGCACCACTGGATTACAAGAGAGAGTCACATATAAAATTTACTCCTATTTTCTGACCTAGAAAGACAGATGAATAATGTAAGATTGTCATAAAAAAGAAAACTAACTCAAGATTTATTCTTTAAAAGAACCAAATACTATTAATTCCTTCCTCTCTAGTTCCTTCGTCCTGACCAGCTCCCTAGCAATCTCTTCTAAATTTCAAGTTTGCATTTCTGCCAACTTGGCATGCCATATAGAAACAAAGCTTTTCAATAATATATGTGCTGTGCCTGCTCTGAAAGCATATTTTGGCAAGGGCTCTTCTAACTTGAACTGGTATCTACTTTCAGAGATTACTTTTCTATTACGATTTAATTTCAACACAGCCTGAGAGAAGGTGCTGTCCAAGGTTCTGGAGAGCAACGTTATGCAGGCAACTGCTTCCTGCAAGAATTTAGAGCCCATCAAGGAGCCAAAGAAGCAACCCTCAAAATTCCAATCCTGTGTGCCGAGAGCAAAGCTTCTTGCTTTACTGCAGTTCCAGAGAGGTTGAGTGCTGTGGCTTCTCAGGGCCTTCTCCTGGGGATTTATGAACTTGTTATTACATCCCAGAGCTAGCTCAGTGCCTTATCATCTCTACTGATACTGATTGCCACTGAGGGCAGGTCTTGACATTGAGGGCTGTTAAGACCTACACTGAGAGCATTTCGTTCCATGTGGAGGGTTTGGGGTTTTGTTTTTGGTTTGTTTTTTTTTTTTTAAGAAACAACAGGCTCCTACTGATTTCTGTCAAGCTGAAATAAGAGTGTGGGCCAAAAGTAGTGGTAGCTGAGAAATCAGTAACTAGGGTGTCTTTGCCTCACTTTTTCAAGGAGCATATTCACAGATACAAGTCCTGGTGGGGAGGTTCTTAATATTTTCTCTGATCTGCTGAAACACAGAAGATGGACATGACACAATTTTCAAAGGTTTAAGTAATCTGAAATTATTATGCACTTACTAATTCTAACTGGAATGAATACAAAGTGTCCCAGAATTTGTGCCCATGTCATTCTGTAATTTTATAGAAAGCCATGTAACAGGATGAGTACTTTCCAGGAATTTGAAACTAAGAAACATAACATACTACATTTTTTAAAATTAAAAGAAAAATTAAAGTCTGTTCTTCTTTCAGTTCTTTGTCGCAGAACGTGAACCAAAGTTAAAAATGATGACATGTGAAACACTGGTAATTTAAATGTATATTTTTCTTCTGTTACAGACAAATGCAAATGAAAGAGAAACTTCAAAAGGATAGTGATTTTTTAGTAAAACTTACTTTAGAATGTACATTTTTTTCTTATTTTGAGATTTGGGTGGGGTTTTTTCCAATTAGATTGCTTTCCTGGTTCACCACCATAACTGTTTTCTAATGCAAACTGATGATACACCAAATGACACATTTTTTTTACAGAACATTATGGGTAGATGTTTAGGAAAATACTTCCCATTTTCAAGATCATTTTTTTCTTTGTACACTGGCAAAATGGCTTGATATTTCATAAGAGAGAATTGCAACAATTTTTCAGTATTTTTGCATCAAATGAGACAAGCTGCATTACAAAATAACTTTCCATAGAAAATTTAGAGAAAGGGGTGGAAAGCAGTGCTATAATTCAACTTCAGATTAAAACCCAGCATTTTATCATGAGGAAAATAACAGTAAAAATGTATGACCACTATTGATTCTCAGTGTCAAGAATCACTGTGAGTAGTTTTTTGATTGTATGTTTCCTTACTCTATCAAATTGTTGCATTTGAATAGTTAGCTCTGCTTCTTTGATCTTCCACTATTCTGCTCACATATCTGTCTGTACTTCCTAACCTTGGCACTTAATGAGGAATTCTTTATTGATAATCGGATCTTTCAGTTTTGTAGCCACTGTAAGCCCACTATATTGCATACATTTGTCGATAAACTACCAGAATATGATTTATTTCAATGCACCTAAAGCCATCTTCACAAATGAAATTTACTTACAATACAGTTTTCATCTGCTTTGTAGAATTGTTCCTCTCAGGCACTGCTCTCATTTTGACAAGTCTGAAGAACAACACTGAAGCTAACAAAGTAGCTGTAGCAGCCCCTCCATGTGTGACTATCATCAGTGGTTCATGTTTTCATACTTGTGTTTTAGCTCTTACACAGATGCAATCTCTTGTTGCACACCTGCCTCAAAACTCCTCTGTTACTCCATATTGTTGCCAAATTTTTGGATGTTCACAACACAGTGCATTCTAGGTTGCAGGCAATAAAATAAGATAAACAGATTGCACATTTGTGGAGCAACTTGCTATGACTGAAGCACATACAAAGTGTACATGGAAGAATGAGATGACTCTATGGGAAACCGAATGCACGATAAATTAATTTTGATCTCTTGCTTATTTTCCTAAGCACGCTGACATCTATCTTTACAATATCATTGCCCCCACTTACAGAGGATTCTGTTGTTAACTATAGTGTCATAGAGTGAGCCTCCTGCTTATCGCAGCTGCCACATTACTGAAGTTTCTTGGCATATGAAGCTGTCAGCTTGCTATATGGAGCCAGTCCCATGTCAAACAACTGCCACCCCCATATTCATAACCTATCTTGAATCAGTCTGAAGGCTGCTTGCCTAAAGGGACATTCACAAAGTCCTTAAATACCCAGCTTTTCTTATCTCAAAAGGAGCTCCTGTAACTTAGAGGTAGCACCTTGGTATGCCTATTTAAGGGCTTTTTTTTAGGGCATTTTTTTTTCTTCCTTCCTTCCTCTTCTAATATATCTCAACTTTGCAGCAAAATCTGTATTTCACCAGGCATGCATATACCCAGTGCACATCCAATCTTTGACCGTCTGTGTGGATGCTGTTAATATTATTTATACATTACCAGACACGGGCTGGAAGCAGCAAGATAAAAGCTGCATTTTATGAGTGCTCCCAGAAGCACTACCCTCAGTTGCATAATTACCTGTGGCATCTGCTGGGATATGTGTGTTATGAAACGGTGTGAGCTATTAATTTGCATACAGCTATTACTCTGTTTTTCCTCCTTTTGTCACCTGACCATGGCATGCTCAACAGACTCTTCCTCACCTAGAAGAGGATGTTAACCCTGCTTTCTTCTGAATCAGGGCATCTGATAAGTAGTACCTGTGAAAGGAAAGGAAGCAGATGAAGGTATCCCACACTACCTGTGTCTGTGTGTGCATGAGGATATATATGTATAAGAGGCTGCACAGCAACACTTGGTATGTACCTGTGTGTGAAAGAGAGGGAGAAACAGGTTGGTTGTATGCTGCAGCTTCCTGTGGGCCTCCTGCAGTATTAGAAAGAATTGTGCCTATTCAGTCAAGCATATGACTACTTAATGTTGAGGAAGGCCATCCTGCCTAATTAGGGTTTCCCTGCTGACCCTGCAGGATGTTACTTATGCACCTCATCAAATCTACATTCATTTACTCTACAAAATATCACTCACTATTAACTTTTCTTTTTGCCTGATGCTTCTGCTGCCTGCCTTTCTTTACCCAATACTATGTTTTCTTGCTTTTCTCCGTAAATGCAATACCAGATAACACCTATTTCTTCTAGTCATCTAAAGAAAGCATTAGTTCAAACTGGATGCACTTAGTACATGCATAGTTATTTTTGCACTGGAGGGTAGAACAGGATTTGGATTTGAGAGCTGGAAATGCTTTCTGACAGTGAAGATGCTAAAACTATGTGGTCTCACCAGAATTAAAAGGCTTTAAGAACAGTTTAGATTATTTTTCACCAAAAATACTATAAGGTGTAGTTAAGTCTATTTGGGGGAAGGAACTTAAACCTGGTGATATTTAGAGATCCTTTGTATCATCATCATCTTTCAATTCTAGCACAATTAATACTGCAGGTTCAACTCACTGCCTGCCACTGTTTCCAGTTATGGCTTTTTTGAGGGCAGGTGGAGTAAATATAAAAGGAATTAATGTAGCTGGTGAATTTTGCTAGTAATACCTTTAGGTACCTCCAGGCATCTGATGAGGTCCTAAGCTGTACCTGAGCTTCAGAACAGAGTTCTGCTTCTCTGAGAGCCCTTCAGCAATCAGGGCTCTCCATGTGTGAGTTTTCGTGACTCCTGTTAAGGAGCTGTTTCACTAGTGGCTTTGAAATGGCAGTGCAGGGCACACAGCTCTCATACCATCTCATCTGCCCATCAGAGAGGAAATCCACAGTACTCCAGTATAGAATAAGGCCAAGTATAAGCCTCTTTTAGTGTAGAATGGTGATGGCTCATTTTTAAAGTTCTGTTTTTTACAAAGTATGCAGGTAAGGGAAGTATATAAGCAAATTTGATTTGCTGGAGAACAGTTATCTGGGATGCCATCAGCTTTGCCCCTGCAGACTGCATCAGCTGGCACTGCAAGGGCCACTGGTGACTGCAGGGACAAGATGTTGATCTGCCTATGCCTGCAGTCCCTCTGTACCACTGATTGTGGCTCTGTGCTTTGGTGTCTGCTTAAAACTCTGCTCAATGCTTCAGTGTTTCCCCAACTGGTGAGTCTCATGGTAAGCGCTGAAGAGTTTCTAGACTGAAATCAATAGTTGCTATTGCTGTTTTCTGCCAAGACTTTAACCTTTTTTTTTAAGCAGTTGTGCACAATGTTAATGAGTCTCTGCAAATAGAAATCTGTATTAAATTGGCGCTGGAGTCTGTGCCCTGGAGTTTGTTCAGACACTAAGCACAGCTTAAGGGAAACTCTGAGTTTTATTCTAAAATGTTAAGTACCTAGAATTTCCTCCCTTCTTCAGTGCTGCACAGCAAGTCATCCCTCCAAAATGACCCTGTTAGTTTGAGTTAGAGGCATTTAGTGTTATGACTCAGCCATTACAAGCTGTGTCTTGCTAATTCCTCTCTCATCTTCCTTTCCATTCTGAGGCCAGCTAATGGATGCAGAGATGGGGCTGAGTGAAATGCTGAAAGCAGCTCTCAACATGCCATGAGCTCTACTGGAACTAGCATTTCATCTACTGGGATTGTGAGCTAAACTAATAGGCCATGTGAATGTTTACTGTAGTGTACAACACACTTCACACATACAAACTTATATTCAGTACCCCAGTCTTTATGGTATTTCTGAGAATTGCTCAGGTTACTGAGCAAGATACCTAAAATGATGATTTCCTTTGAGCATTCTTCATACAAAAGGTTTGCTGTTTAATAAGCACTTGCATCTTAAATCTTGAATAGCATTTCAAGCCTCTCCTGTCATGTCATCCGATTATAGCTCTGCTTCACAGACAGAATATGCAAATACCCTTAATGTGTCTTTAAAAAAAACGAGAAATTACCAGAATTTTATTGCTGGTTTTCTTCTCTGCTACCTCCTAGACAAAAGCCAGCCTCAAATTGTTTCTCTCATCTGGTTGGTATCAGCTGGGCTGATGAAGTAAAACCATCAAGATCAGAAATAATTACGAAAGCTTAAGGGAAATCTGAAATGTGCATGCTCTCTGGAAGAAAGACAAAGCACATTTTCCAGATCACTGACACAAGTGAGCATATTCCATGTAGGTTTTGTTAAAAGATATTTAAGAAAAAGAATCCTTCATCTTGTCAGTTGGGTGGAAGGAATCACAAGGATTCAGGTCTGAAAGCGGAACATGAGACAGGGGTGCAGATTATTTAATGCAGAGCAGTTTAAAAGACTGCAGGATGGAAAAACAAAATGTGACAGGCCTGATCCTCTGTTGGCTTCTGAAGGTACTCGTGGTTGTTTGGGAAGTGCCACAACAGAATACTGAGAGGACAGGCTCTGCGGGGTGAACTGGGGTAAATGTTTCCAAGGGTAGAACAGAGTGAGGCATGGGTCTTCCAGCCTCAAGGTGGAGGTGGAAGGATCTGCTTCTGATTCCGTGGACTTGTAAGATGTTTTCACTACTGCCTCCATAAACCCTGGGGTCTTTCTGGTGGGGTGCTGCTAGCTTTTGGCTTCTTTCACCTTCCCTAGAAAGATGAAGGGGAAGGAACATGACAATCCTAAGTAGCAGTGCTGGGAGAATAGGGATTTCATTGCTCTGGATTGTGTTAGCAAAGACTAGAGCTGTTGAAGATGGAGCCAGTATGTTGGCCATCAACCTTGGTACTTCTGGGCTACATGCCTGGGATCCATCTAGCAGATGGCTTTCCTCAATAATTGGAACATGCAGCACACCTCACAGGGAAGCTATCAGGCTGGGTGAAAGGACTGGAGAGCCGGAGTGGCCTTCAGATGCCACACTCCTGACTGCTGAGGGGACTCCCTAAATGAGCCAGAGGTGCGGGATCAGCTCTGGCATCTCCTCTTTGCCAGGCTAGGACTGAGCTGAGTAGCAGCTCTGTCCTGAGTGTTTTTTGCATGTGTTACCTGCATAGAGAGGGCAGCAGTCTGGCAGTGCTGCACGAACAGCTTTGAGTGTTTGCTGATTGTGTCCACATCACTTGCTGGGTGAAGAGCAAGTCTTCATCTCTTCCAAGGACACAGTAGACTTTTGAGTTTGTGGAAACACAGGATTATAAAACCATCAGCATAAAAGAGGAAAGTTTAATTCTTTTTAATACAACTAGATAGGTGGGAAGATTAAATTTTGGTCCATTTATTTGCTTCCCATCGAAATACCAGTATTTTTAAAATATCTCTAGGTGACTTAAAAGTGGGTGTAGACTTTCAGTAAAATATTGATACAATTTTTCATTTCATAATGTTTCAGGATTTCCATATCAACAAGTTGGGTTGCTTTTTGGTATTGTATTTGTTACCTAAGACTTACTCCAAGTGAAGAGGATTTGGCAGTGGTATGTGTTTGAACTTGCTTGTTTTTCAAAGTTTCTTTACTTTGCACTTCTGAGACTAAGCTGCCAAATAGCACAGCCCAGGCTCTTTTACTGGTTCAGGAAAGAGAGTAAAAAGTTTCCTCTGAAGACCATTAGAGGTTAGATCTCTGTCCCTAGGTTTGATTTGCTGAATTCTGCTGGTACAGAAGGCAGGAGCTTTAGTGCACTTGGCGGACAGTGGTATTGTCATTAATAGCTCAAAATAAGCAGTTATCTGATAACACTGATAAATTACTACCTTCTGGGTAGGGAGCATGTATTTAAGAGGCATTGCCTGAACTGAATTACAAGGTGGGTAAGAACATCCCTGGTTTCATGTGAGTGGAACAGAAGGGCACACTGCATCTCAAGTTCACTGCATGGGATTTATGCTGCTTCACTGTAGTGTGTTACAATAATTGTAAGAATATTTCCATGCTGTTTGCAAACTGTTGTAAGGGGTACACACGGGAAGTGGAAAAGGATGTAGGTTAGTAATGTTTTTATCATGTTTATTATTTTTTATATTTAGAAGTATGGTTTTTTAGAAGCTCAGCAATGGTGGCTCTTGCAAGAGAAATTGCAAACACCTGCATGTTGGTAATTTCTTAAAGCAACCGAGATTCCAATCCCAAGTTATGTTTTGCTTTAGTGTGATGTTGGCATAGGGTCACATCTGAGTCCAAATATAGGTTTCAAACTTTCCTAAACTTCAGAGACAATTAGATCTGAAATTTGTTTTTCATCATTCTGCACTATTTACTATTTTCTTTGGAGCTATACAGCCAAGAGACTATAGAGAGCAGGATGGACCATTGGCCTGACTCCATGTGGCACTTACTAGATCTGAGCATAAAGACCACTAACATTTCAAATTAGCTCTTGGAATTTTTCCTCTCCTGCTGATAGCAGATGTTGACCAAAACCAAAATTCTAGGCTGGTAAAACTCAGTTCTACATCTCAATTTTGTGATGAGACAGGCTTTGCATTGATGTTTAGACTGCTCTCACATTTGTGGTGTGTTTTAGATACATATTTTTGTTGGGATTGTGACTTGGCAGCCAGTGCTATCTGACAATCTAGGTGAGAATAAGATTTAAAGCTTTCATTTTTTTGTATGCTTACAGGAGTAGTGTTCTTCTCTAATAAAATAAAAGGTTCCCTTTTGCCTCTGGATTCACCTGTACAGATATTGAAACCCAGCATGTTAGTAAAATAGTCTGAGGAAAGGTGGGTTATTTGATTTCATTGTGGTATCTTATGTAGTTTTCTGTCTCTGAGGTTGCTGGGTATCATGGATAAAAATGGCATCTCTGCAGGTCTTTCTCCCACTCTGCTTCATTTGTATTGTGGGGCGTTTTCTGGCTTTGCTAAAGAATTACTCATCCACTTGAGAAAGTTCATTTAAAAGCTCAGACCTTCCCAGAAGAATATTCAGTTTCTCAGATGCAGAAAATCCTGCATATCTTCTGTCATTAAATATCTTGGAGTATTTTCAGCCAGCGTAGGATGATGGTCCTTGTGGTTTGGACAAAACACAGGTCTGGCATCCAAAATTCTTCAAGGAATTCAAACAGTTAACAGGGTTTCTTTTTGTATTTCACCCTACAGAGAGTTTTGTTATCAGCAGAGACAAACATAATTCTTGTACAGTGCCATTCCCTGATTCTGAAAGGGCTTATGCATATGATTGGATTTCAGTGGAGCAGCTTGTGTATAAATTTAAGCAAGAATTTGTTAGAGGACTGGAACTATTGTGAATAAGATGCATAATACCTTCGGGATCTTTTGATGAAAGGTGTTGTTATCTGTATCACTCATATCAGATATGTTGCTTTTACATGAGTGCTGCGGTTGTAGTCAATTCATTTTCTAATGTTTAGAATAAAAGATACCCTGGATGGCTTGAAAAGAGAATGAACATATCACAGGCACTACAGGTAGATTCTTCTCTAGCACAGCTGGCTGACAGGTATTTCCTGGAGTTAAAGGTCACATATTGTTTTGTGTGTCAGGCTACAGTTTGCACGCAGATAAGGTATCTTTGATATTCACACACACTGCTTAAAAGTTCTTCCCACTGACTATTGGGGAGCTCAGAATTAGCTGGCTGGCTGGCTAAAATCACACAGCCTGACTTTTCTTTTGTGCTGCTCACCACTGCTGGCTATTGTTAGATTTGACAGAATTGTCCAAGTGTTTATAAGCAGCCTGTGATTTGTGGCCAGAGCAGGAACACTGTGGACAGGCTTGAACAACATCATCTGAGTAAAAAAGCATCTACTGCTTTCCTTGGGAGGTAGTGCAAAAATAATGGTTTGTTTTCTCTTCATGTGTTACAGAGATGGAAAGGAATGCTGCTTGCAGTTCTTTTCTCACTGGAGGATTCAAACTCATCATCCTTCTGAGAGCCCAAGACTGAGGTTCTCCTTTGCCTCAATCTGTGATCCCTGTTATATTCTGTGGGCTGAATATCACAATCAGTAAGATCATCCAGATGGGCTTAAGCTTCTTAACATCCCTTGAAGGTGCATCCCAGAGTCAGAGAGTCCTTTCCCCTGTGTATTAGAAATGTGTCATTTCTTCAGAAAAAGACTGACATCCTGTGAACCTGCTCAGGGTTGCACATTTTGCATTTGATTTCGGTTGAACCAGGATTTCACTCAAATCAATCTATACACGTGGTCTCTTCATACTTACTGAATGATGGAAGCTGTGTCTTCTTTCTGGAACGTGTGCCACATTTTGTATAGATTTGTCTGGCTTCCTCCTCTCTCGTACTGAGATATCACCTTATTTGCCTTCATACCCAGTAGTTTTACAGGCACCTAAAGCTAAGCTATATTTAAAAAGACCTACAAAGAGCAGTGGCTGGGTGCCACCATTTTCTAAGTGATGCACAACTCAGCCACAGACTGAGGGTTAGATGTGTCTCTCAGAGCTAGTGGTGTACACTCTCACATAGTCAAGGGATAAAAGCAGCTGTTGCTACATCATAACTCTTCTGTGCTTGTTCAATTTCTGCCTTAGGAGGAGATAAATCTAGAAATGGTTCTTTTTGTCCCTGGTTGAAATGGGAACCTAGCCAGAAAATTCAGATACAGATACTTGTTTTGTAGGCTTGTAATTTGGATAGACAAATCCCTGCTCTTGTGGGTCAAGCAGGACTAAAGCCCTAGTGGCAAGTAGGATAAGCAGTGCAAAGTGTCATAACCCTAGAAACTTGAGCAATTTTATGGACAGAATATCTGTGTAACTGTACTAGAAAGTTACCTTGACAGGTGTTAATGACCTGCTTTTTCTGAATTCACCCTCTAATATAACTGTGTATATAAAACAGTAAACTCCAGGAACTGGAGTTTAATCTGTGATTTTAATATGGGATATATCAGAGTTGGGTGCCATGAACTTAGAGGACTTGCCATACACCTCAGTAAAAGCCAATAAAATACCTTTTGTATCTAAGGTAGAAAAAGTATCCATCTTTGTACTGCAGTGACCTCTGCCTGTAAAAGTCTGTTGGGATAGTTCTGACTGAACAATGAGATTTTAAAAACATTCTGAAGTAAAAGCTTCCTACCCCCACACACTGTATTTTAAGGGTCAGAAGTGAAATGTGAGAGAGCAGAAATCTGCCTTTGTACTGAACTGCAATTGGTATGTGTCCTCATTAGAAGGAAAGTGATCCACCCGAAGTAGCACGTCAACAACTTTGTTCCTTCCCACATACTCTTCTTTGAACTGAGAAGGTTGGGGTTTTTTTATTGTCAAAGTCCCTCACAATCAGTTTATGAGAAACTGTATGCAAGTTTAAAACCTATTTGAGTCTTTTCTTGGTGCTGATACTTACACAAGGCTGGTTTCTTCACTTACTTAATACCTACTTTCTGCCAGCAATGACTGGCTTCATTTTTGCGTCAGCTGTTTGGTTTTGTTGCCTTGCTTAAAACCCTGGTATTGCAGGATTTTGGTTTTGGTTTGTTGTTTTGGGGTTCGTTTGCGTGTTTCTTCTGAGAATCACACCAAGGATAGCTCAGCAATTTGAAAAGCAACGTACTTTACAGCTCAGACACAGAATGAGTGAAAACAAATCTATAAAGACGTTTAATTCTGGCACCTAATGGCATGCCAGGACCAGATAAACACTACATACCTGATAAAGCAGGTATGAAGGGGAGGGGACCTCAAGAAATGAAAGTTCTTTTAATGTTCTTCTTGCAGAACATCACAAAATAATAACAGGGACCAGTAAAGAAATAGTGTCACTTTTATCAGGACAATGAAAACTGAGTTCACTGCACAGTCACATGGCTCCCATTAAGGGCTTAATAAAGACTCCCTTTACTGTTGGATCATGTTATAAATAAGCAGATGGTAGCGATTTTGAGTCCAAATTGTTGGTTTTGCACACAAAATGTCTTTGGATAGCAGGAGGAAAGGTTGAATAGCTTTAAATTAAACAATAAAAGCATGCTGTATTTAAAAAAGATGGAAGCAAGAATAACAATACTCTCAGTATGAAAAGCCTCAAAGCCTGCAGGTCTGGCAATATTTTAAAGTCAAGTGAGATAATACATAGCTAAGATTACTCAAATACAGTAAATTGGAAAATCAGTGGAGTCTTGCTGATTTATAGCAATAAAATTTTGCTCCTATGATTTTATTTTCAAGTTAAGACTTCAAATATATTAATTCAAAAAAAATATTTAATAGGCTCCAGCTATAAGGTTGTTTTGGATGGCTCTGGCTACACAGCTTGCAGCTGAAGTTTTATATTTTTTATGTTGGTTTTTAGCCTCCTTTTCAATGAAACTGATGAAAACCTGCCTATCTTTATTTACACTCTCAGAAGGATTTGTGTTATAAGATCACTACTGCTTTGTGTTGTAACATGATCCTCTCCCAGCCCTTCCAGCTCCTAAAGTATGTACAATTAGAAAAACTCAGGCCAGCGATGCCCATCTGACTGACTTCAGTCCTGAGCAACAGTGTCTACCACGAAAACGCTTTGTGCCAAAGAAAAGCCATGTTAGAGTCATGCCTTTTGCTTCTCTGGATTCGCTGTATCCAGTGTAGATGACTCCTGCATGCTTTACATCTAGATACATTTTCTAAAAGCGTTCGATATGGAGTATTTGAGAGCAGCATAGGCAATAGCACATGGAGCATTTGCCGTGGAGCTCTACCTGGTCCCCTTGCCATGAGAGTAAGCCCAAGAGCTGCACCATGACCGCTGTCAGTGCCTCTCTCAAACTATTTCAAGGAGGCCTTGGACTTTCCCCTCTCTCTGTGATGCCAAAAGCAGACTGGTTCTCCTGATTCCTGGAAGCTCCAATTCAGAGCCTTTCCCAGGCAACTGCCAGGCTTTCTTACTGACTTTTCAGTCAATAAAACTATTATATATAAATGTTCTTGGCAGGAGCTGCCCCAAGCAGTGCACAGCGCTGTCTGGCCCCTGATGCTCTGGAGTCACTCAGTCAAAGGGCTGCAGTTCCTGTGCTGTAGGCAAGGTCTCTTGGTGTTCATGGAAGCTGCAGGGCCAGCTCTCTGTATTCATGGCAGAGGTTGCATTGCACTGCTTGTCATGAGGCGCTCTTTCAGCTCCTTCCTAGCACGAGATTCCTATGGTACCATCCTGACCTACCTGTTATACCTGGGTGCAGCCATTTCTCTTGGCACTGCTCTTGTAACTCCTCAGAGCCATAGTACTAAACTTCAGCAGGTTAAAATTAGGTACAATTAAGACCACCTGGAAGGTCACTTTGTAAACTAAAGCCAGAAATTTGTTGGCATTAGCTTCACTTCTAGCCTCATGTACAGCCTGTTTGAATTTGTCTGTTGGAAGGGTAGCCCCGTGTGTATCAGCTGAACACTGAGTCTGAGAAGGAGGGAGCTCATGGCCCTCTTCAGTTTCCCTGGAAGGACAAACTGGCCCTCTGAGAGGGATGAGACAGGGGAAAGGCAGCCATGCAGCTGAGACAGGGTAATCCTGCTTAACATCCCTCTGCAGCTCATGGCTAAATACCACATGTTGTAGAGCAAGGTTGCTTGTAGAAGCTTATGTTCCCAAACAGAGGATAAAACTACTCTGCCTTCTGAAAAAGTCTTCCCAAGCATGAGCCTTGTGACCTCTCGAGAAGGGCCAGTGTTCTCTACAGCTGCTGTTTTCATTTGAGTGGTTAAATTCCAAATGAAAATAAACTACTGGAGGGGAGCAGAAAAGCTGGAGTTTGTCCAGGTAAATATTGGCATGTAATAATTGCAAGTGAGCTTGTGTTTACTTCTCTGGGAACAGTTCACAGAATTCATGTGCAGTCTTTGCCTTACCTGCAGCTTTTAAATGCAGCTGTCTCAGGGGGAATATGGAGGTTATTTAATAGTGCCCAGCAATGACACAAAACAACTTAGGGCAGGAAGAGAAGAGCAGCATATTAAATTAAAACTGCACAAAGCAAAATTTAGGGAGAAATAATGTTATTACCCAACTTGGACTGTGGCCAAGGCACTGATGCTAGCACCTTTATCAATTAAAAAAAAAAAAAAAAGGAAAAAAATGCCATGAGTGTCAGGAAAATCACAAAGCAGTGAGACCTTGCTTTCAGTCTCTCTTCTGAAAGGTGGCACCTCAAATAGTGCAGTGTCCATTAGCACTATGCCAGGGTATTGATTCACCATGTACTAAGAAAAAAGAAGGCCACCCACTGAAGAACATGCATAATTAAAGCTAAAAATTGAGCTGCTTTCATTGTGAAATACAGTTCTCATAGCAGTGTTTCCCCAGGAATACACCATCAGAAAAAAAAAACTAGTTTGCACTTCACCTCCAAGGAATTTTGCAAAGGTCAAGCACTAGAGCCAGCTGGATGCATTATTTAATGGCTTGACCATTGTATTACTGAATATTTCATTGGGTTTGTTTTTACAATCAACTATTTCTGTTCATGGTAAAAGAAACTTCACTAAATCCCCATTTTTTTCTGTGGTAGACAGTGAGACAGAGGCAGCCACAGGAAGCAGATATAACCAGTTGTCCTTGATGTTTAGCAGCTTCTAGCTCCTTTGGGTTCCTTTAGTAACTCCCACTCTCCAGTGAGTTTCTCAGTGTTACTCTAGAAGACTGCAACAGAAAACAGGATCCTTGTTGCTGCCCAAATAAAACTCAGTAGAGTTCTGCAGAATTACTCCATATTATAACATGAGGTCCCAAAGACACATCATCAAGTACTTATAGGGTTCCTTGGGCATATGGGAATAGGAAAAGAGAGGAAATTAGTTGAAGGCAGAGGTGTTCTGGTGGGAGCATAGTTTTTGCATTCTCTGTGCAAACTGAAGACATACAGACTGGAAAGGATCTATATGTAATTCACAGATATGACTTCAGCCATGGACTCAGATTCAACCTGGATGTAGTTACCTACCCTTTACAGAATGGGTGTCTTCCTAAAGGCAAATCTGGAGATTTCACCATGATCAGAAGTTTCATAGTTGATGGAGAAATCATTTGAGACATTACGGCCTGTGTTGAGCACAAGTTCTTTTCAGGATAAAATTTTGTAAACCTGGCTACTCAAATATGCTTTTGACTTCCACTAATCTATTGTGCTGTTTTGCTGAGTGGGTAGATCAAGAGTTTTAGAAAAACAGATACGGCAGGTATAGATGGCCTATGCGAAAGTTGCATGTTAGCATTTACTTCATATTCGAAAATATGGACGCTATCTCAGTTCTTTGCCTGTTTGCTTTTTTTAAAAAAGTTATTTGTAAGATCCAAATTACAGAGCAGAGCCTGCTTTTCTTGAATAAATACTACCAAGCACCTGGAAATCATCTAGTTATGTTAAGTCTTCACAGGCAGCAGCTTCTACTGCTTTTCTATATGATATGCCCTTCAGAGCCTGTGCATTTACCAATATGGTTTTACAGGTATCTGTAGTAAGTTGGAATATTTTAGGTTAATAAATTACATAGCATCATTTTTATGTGGAGGTTGCATTTGCTCCATAGTTATGGCTGTGACTTACTTCCCACTGTAAACCCAATAAACATAGCCCCCTTTATATAATCAAAAAAGCTCCATTTACATGAAGTTATGTGTAAGTAAAATGTCATAGAACTCAGGAGAATAAGGGGCTCTGTCTTCACTGGGCCTCATCTTATATGCCGAAGCCTGTAATGAGTTGAAAGAGTTTCAGAATGTAACAAATACAGCCATAATAAACCCACAACACTTGGGAAGGAAATTCTGCAATTAAAGGTATTGTTTTGTACACACAGATTTGAATGGGTCCTGCATAAGCAGACACCATTAAGAACTCTTGTTTGAAAAACAACTGCATGTTTTCAATATTTATGCTTTATCATGGATGAGAGGTTTTTCTCTCCACAAGACAATGATTTTTTGACTTTCGGTAGGTCTCGCTTTGATCGGTGCTGAGTACTTTTCTGAGTTCTTAGCTATGTGTCTGCATGAAAACAAACAAACTTTTAATCAACCTTGCCCTACATACAGACAGTCTTCCTTTATTAATAAGTAGAAAAAACTAGAATGCTTTTTGCTTAATTATATAGCAATTTCACTAATTTCAGCCTTCTTAGTGATCATACTACAAACCACAAAAAGCTGTACTTTAAATTTCTTATGAGACAAACAGTATACTCTATGTGGTCTTCATTAAGATCCCATGTGCTACCAATTACACAAGCATCATTAAAATATAAGCAAAGATATTTGTAACCTTCTTGGCCAAGAGCACACAGTTACAGCATGTGTGTGAAAAGAAGAATAACAATCTGATGCTGTAGCATCATCATCAGTACTAGAGTTATGGATGTGCACAGGGAGTCAAGATCCATTTTAAGTGTTGTCACTGCTTCTTTTGGAGCTGGGATGTGCAGGGATTTCTGACAGCCAACGACAAAAACGAAGCATTGGTTTAAAGCTCTGAGTCGGGATAACTTTGCTGGCTTGTCATCCATGGTGGAGACCAATCCCGGTCCTCCACAGTGCCTCTTCTGTGGAGCTGCCATGCCTGGAGAGGACGCAGTCAGCTCCACAGCTATCAGAATTTTTCATCCTGTGTTAGCACATGAAGGGTTGCTAGTCCCAAATGATCCTTTCTCTCATCTTAGCACGAAGCTGTCACACAGCACATTCTAGTAAAGCCATCCAGAGTGGACTGAGCTTTGAACCATGGCCATGCACTCCTGCTAGTATGTGGGATGGCCACATGGCCCCTGAACTATGGAGGCAATATTTCTTTAAAGCTCCTATATAGTGACAAAAAAATTCATGTTTTGGGATTTCTGTAGAGGCTTCTTCATATTTAAGATTCTTTTTTCTTTTTGTTTTACAAATTGAGTTCTGTCACAAAAGTACTCAGTGCACAAATGCCACATTTTGTTGAAGAACCATCATGGAAAAGGAGATAAATATGAGTACAGCCACATTTATACTTATGAATGATTGGGTTGGCACCGGGAGGATTTAAAGTAGGGGGAAGAAGGAGGAAGGAGGGGGTACTTTTGGAGTGATAGTGTTTGTCTTTCCAAGTAACCACTGTATGTGATAAAGCCCTGCTTCCCTGGGGATGGCTGAATATCTGCTTGCCTGTGGGAAGTGTTGATTTAATTCCTTGGTTTTGCTTTGCTTGCATTCATGGCTTTTGCTTTCCCTATTAAATTGTCTTTATCTCAACCCACAAATTTTCTGGCTTTTACCCTTCCAGCTGCTGGTGGGGAAGTGAGTGAGCAGCTGCATGGGCCTTGGGCCTGGCTGGGGTTAAAGCACGACAAAAGGTTACTTCCTACCCAAAAAATAATCCTGATTCAGCTGAAATCCTCACTTCCATGAAGAGAAAAATACCAGTTTTTCTCTGAGTCTTGGGATTTTGTTATTACTATTGATTTAATAACCACATTTTCAGATGTTGTGGTGACAAGCAAAAAATGATTAATAGGCTCGATGATGAGTAGTAATCCAGAGCAGCACTTTATCTGATTTTTTTTTCAGTCTGTTTTAAGAGCGATCCAGCAAGATAATAGTACTGACTTCAGCTCAACCTTCTGTAATATGGTGGAGAATCAGAGCCAGTAACCATCTCATGGTAGTTGTACCAGCTGTAGTAAGTACTCCAATATTCACTAAAATAAGAAATCCCTCCTGGTCTCTTTTCTGATATTTTATATCTTTTTATCATCAGCAAAAATTGTAAAGGGCTTTGATCATCTTATTTTCCTAAAATGAATGATTCTATAGAAAGCATCCGTTACTGCTTACTCTTTAGCTGGATGTTATTCCCAAATGCTGTGTAATCATTAAGTGAGCTTTAATTTAACACGTGTGCTGCTCTTAGCACATTTTTACTTACGTAGCAGTAAATTAACTGTAACAGATTCTAACTGTTCTCCATCATTTAGCAATAAGTAAGACTTCCCATAAATATCTTTAAAACTAAACTAAGGTGTTTTATGGCACTTTCTCACCACTCATTATGATCACAGTTGAAACAATATCCATTTAAAAGAAAAGATTGAGATCCAAAATTCCAGTTCATTTGCTTTCTGATTACTGGGAAGGAAACTGCACCACCTGAGGTATGTCTCACTTGGCCACCTCTGGTACATGAGCAATGCTTTGATAACGGGAATGGGAACACTTCAGTGGCCTAAGTGAATTTTCTGGATCAATGAGGCATTGCTGCATTTCCAAAATTATTTCTTTCAGTGTCTCATAGTTTCATGCATTTATATCACAGATTTTGCTTTGGTAGCAATCAGCAGCTAGTTTCTGAACAACTACAGTGCTAAGGGCCAAATCTTACAAATGCAGTAACCAAACCCAGGGCCTGATATTTAGAGCAGCTCTCACCATTTTTACCTGCAGCCTGCTGAGTTTGTATGTTAACTCAGGCCTCTGTGCCTGTGTGTAAAGGGGAAAAACTCCTGAAAGACTGTCCTTACGTGACACTTCTCTGTCTGCTGTCTAGATAGCTAGGGAATGACCATGATTAATTAGAATAGCTACTAAAGTAATTTCTTGAGAACAATGATGATATTTAACTTGAATATTGTTTTCTCCAGGGCTTTACCCTGATGCTTTAAGTTTGTGCACTTCAAAGGAAAAAAATGGATCTGGCACTTACATTTATGCTAGGCTAACATTGTTGGTTTGCTGCCAAAGAGGCTTATCACACAGGCACCAGCTGAGGGATCTCAACTGTTGAACCTTGGTGCTAGCCTTATAACAAATCATTTCAGTGGAATATCTCTGTCCATTTTGTCCTTAAAGTTACAGAAATGCCATCCCAAGTTAAGTTAAATCACAACTTTTCTGATACAGGCACATGACCCTTCAGAATTAAATTGATGCCATCAGCTTGTTTCACATTTCACAGCCTGAAGAAAAGTCTCACAGGATGAAAATTTTGCTTATAAAAAATCCTGCTCTGGCCTCACCCTCTTACTGACCCCAGCATGTCACAGACCTCTTCACAGGACATATGGCAAAAGGAAATGCATTCATCCAGTCAGGCAACTGCAAAAGGACAGAACATGAATCAGTATTTTCAACACTACCATTTTTAAACATGTAAAAGCTTCTCTTTTCCTTTATATGCATCAACAAAACAAAGTCTCTACTTCAGAATTTGGAAATTTTTTTTGAGGGAGGGTGTTTTGGAAGTGGTCCACTGTCACTTGGAAATACGATAAATATTGCTGTATTTAGAACCTGGATTTCTGTCTGATTTGTATGTACAACAGTTCTATTGTGTCCACTCTTGTTCTTGAGTTTTGTTTTGTTTTTTTCTTTGGTCCATCCATGTTATTTAGATTTTTATTATTTCAGTTCTTATGCTATTCTGAAAACTGAGAGAAATATTTGTTGAGCATCTTTTTTTTTTAATGTAAACTTTTTTCATTTGTAAACTCTACTTCATAGAATCTGTAGAGAAAGGCATATGTGAGGGAGTCTAATACAAGTTATTTTATTCCTGCATCTTCATCATCTAATCTTGTTCTCAGTTCATGTGATGCCACTGTTTGTCTTGCCTCAATGTATTAAGCTCTGATCAGACTTTGATTGTAGAGGCTTCAAGGAAACAGGTATTGGTCAGAAGAGGTTGATCTATGTAGATTATATTTATGTGACTGCTTAAAATTAGAAATGGGCAAGTTCTTTAGGACAAGTTTTTTGCCCATGTGTGATGGGCAAATGCATCTCAGCAGACGTGCTTATTTTACAGCATTTTGAGATTCTGTTTCCCTCAGTTTTTTTGTTGATAGCCATATGTCAGGGAGTGCTGGAAGCAGAGAGCCAAGAGTCATCACAGGTATCCTGGTGATAGCCTGTGTTATGACTCTGGTTGTACAAAGATCGGAAATTTTCATCAGATACATAATATTAAAAGCATGCTGGATGAATTATGACAAGAAAAATGGAAAGTAGCTGAATTAGCACCTTAACTAAAAGAAATAAAAGTAGGTTTATCAGAGTGCAGAGGCTTAAATTGAAATGATAGTCTTGTATGCAATCGTCATGGGATAGGATACATCAGAGACATGGGCAGTGGTGAACTGATGGAAGCCCCACACTTGGCTGTGGTCCCTAGAGGCCCTTGGTATCGTGTTCAACTCACACTCTGTTTCTATAGCACTTCACTGAGAACAGGGCCTTTGACTGCAAACTTCCCTTGCCAGAGCATTTGATTGCTTGTCTGCACCATGTGGCTGCTATCAGCTTACAAATAAAGAAAAATCAAAATTGGTTTATGAACTGTTATTATTATAATTAGTTCTGCTATTAGCTAGGTCTAAATGTTTTCATATATTCCACACCTCTGTTGCCCTTTGAGATTTTTAACTGTTGTTTTCTTGTACATTAATAATTTCCTTGTATAATTGTTCCCAAGAGAACGAGCTGAAAGAATTATGAATTAATTTGCATCTTTTAATGTACTAATAAACTATCCAAGAAGAAAATTTCACTCCATCCAGGTGGAAACCAATCACTTTAAATAAAAGCTTACTGAATTTCAAATAGGTTTTTTTCAAGAAGTTGCAGAAGAACAGTGCTCTGCATGTTAAAAGTAATTAGAAAGCACAAACAGCAATTTCAGAAAAAGCCCTTGGTCACTTTTTTGCTGTAGCATAGAGTTCACAGGCATTTAGAAAAATGAGGTTTTGTTGTATTTAAACAAAATGAATAGCAATTTCTTGGAGGCTGAGAGGTCTTAGGCTGTAAATGTAGATTTCACCCTTCCATTGAAGCATATTTTTAAACTGTTTTGGCTTTTTTTATCATCTGATGTAAATAAATCATTCATTTTATAGACTCTAAAACAAGGGATCAAGAGAAAGAAATGTCCTTTTATGTACAATTTATTCAAATAGAATCTTGAGTGAACAAAATGTTCCATCTTATGTATTCATTTATAACCACACAATGTCAGGTCCTTGTTCACCATAGCACTCATCTTCATTTATCTCTGAGCACTTGAGTAACCAAAGCACTTCTCCCAAGTAACTAAAGAAACAAGTTCTGAGCATGTACTCTAAGTTAAATACATTACAGTGCTATTCCAAGTAGTATCATAGTGACTCACAAGCTTGAGCAATTCACTGACCTGGGGATTTGACATCCAAGTTTATATACTTTCATGTATTTTAACCTTGTTTACATTTGGGAATAGAAATTAATGCTCTAGCCTCCATTTTCCAAATGAGGTGCAAAATATATAATTAATGAAAAAGATAAGTCCTGATATCAAGCTTCTGATTTTGGAAGTTTATTTTAGTGGTTGATAAAGTTGAAAAATGTTCAACACAAACTGGGCGAAGTTTCTTCTCAGAAAACAGAAAAACAAAGTGCTTTCTAAAAATAGGGCCTAAATATGAATAATTAAAAAAATGGATGCTGGAATTTTTCAGTAGATCCGGCTGTTTAGACTTTCTCCACCACTAGGGCTTTGAAGAGCATAAGCTTCTTTAGCAACATACCTTGATATGATGCTCCTTTCTCTAATATGCCCAAGAAGGAAAACCTTGTACTGACTGAAGAAAACCCCAACAGAACCTGTTTCTCTCATAAAGCTACTCTGTGTCATTCAACGTTCCCATAAATCCTACCTGAAAGCCTTTTTCCCTAGTAAGTTTGAAGTTTGCAGAGTACTCGCAGAGCAAACTTGTACATATATTTGGAGCACTGCTTGTCATGAAAAGTACTGACAACAGGCAGAACACCTCTAGCAGTATGAAAATACACATTTAAAACAGTTTCTATTTTTGTTCTTTGAGGTGTATTGTTTTATTTTTCAGGCTGTTTCAGAGGTTGCAAACGGATATACTGTTTATTTTCTATTCTCAAATTTTTTTTATTAAAAGCGAATGTATAAATAATTTTAAAAATGTCTATGGTAACTATTGTCTGTTTTTGCTGTGCTCAAAACATTTTTTACACCCACACACAAAAAAAACAAATCCAGCCATCCCTTAAACAGCCCAGAAGACATTATTTTACACCAGAAGTGCCTGCCATTATGGATTCATTTTATTTTCGCAGGACAAATAAAACATGTGAAACTCCTTATAGCTGGTGCTTGTTTTTACAGTGCATAGGGCATTTCTTCACAAATACACACAAACTTTTCCTCCAATTTCAGGCTGAAGTTACTTTTGCTTAATGTAACTATATATGCAAGTCCTCAAAATACATAAGCTGCAGTGCAAGTTTTAGTGCAATGTTTTTTAAACCCAGCAAGGTGCTGATAGGGGAGGACACTGACCTCAGAGTCAGCACAGTTCAGTATCACTGAAATGAAGCATCTGTTTATTCAAAATGTTTTGAGATCTGGCAGAATAAACCAAGTCCCCAAAAATTCTCATACCTGTAGAAAATATGGACACTGCTTAAGTTTTGGCACATCCCAGCCTGCTCTTGCTGCACGGATTCCTGCATGGAATGAGTTACAGCCAAACATTTTATTCTTTCATGGTAAAGTAATATTCTGTTAATGGCTTTTTTTTTCTTGTCGGGCTTTGAGAGAGACATCAGTGCTGTCTCCCCAAATTCCCTCTACACTGCAGTGTTTAATTATATCTAATCTAAAGTAAGAACATGATGCTTAATGAATATGTATTTGTCACATGAATAGCAGGAGCAGATTAACTCCAAAACTCCCTTGTAGTCTGCTGGGAGAGATACGTGGAGTGTAAGAGTAAGCACAGCCAGAAAACCTTCAAAATATTTTTCTTCAGCTCTAATTTGGAAAACTTCAATGGCAAAGTTTACCCTAAGTAGAAATGGTGCTAACCACAGATTTATTTATTTCCTGCTGATGAACAAGGCCACGTGAACAACTGAGATGTTTTTTCTCTTGCAGCAGCGTGCCAGAGCTGCTGAGTTAAAAGCTTAAGCTTCAAAATTGACACTGACCCTATTTATTAATGCAATAATAAAGCTAAGGTTGGCAGGAGCCCCTGGAGAACATGTAGGCCAACCATCCTGCAAAAAGCAGGTTTTGAAAATCTCCATAGATGGAGACTCAGTGCTCTGAACAACCCATTCGACTGACTGATCATTCTTACAATGAAGAAAAAAAAGGAAAAAAAAAGAAAAACACAAAAAAATTTCTTACGTTTAAACAAAATGTCTTATATTTTGGTTTCTATCCATTGCCTTTTGTCCTGACACTGGAAATCACTCAGATCAGTCTGGCTCCTTCTCCTTTCCTCCCTGCCATATATATAGGGCTCCCTAAGTCCTCTCTTCAGATAGAGCAGCCCCACCTCTCTCAGCCTGTCCTTGTTATTTAATCACCTCTGTGGCTCTCTGCTGGACTCTCTCCAGTATGTCCGTATCTTTCTACTCTCCAGCTGGAGAGCCCCAACGTGTGCTGGTGGATGGGACTGTTCCTCCCAGGTGCACAGCTTCACACTTGCTGAATTGCATGACATTCCTGCTTGCCCATTTCTCATGCCAGTCTGTGTCCCTCTGGATGGCAGCACAACCATCTGGTGTAGCACCCACCCCTTCGAGTTTTGTATCCTCGGCAAACTGGAGGGTACGCTCTACCCCGTCATCCAGGTCATTAACAACGATGCTAAACAGCCCTGGACCCAGATCCAGGTGGTGATGCAGAGTGCATTTGAAGACACTTCCATAAAGGAACAGCGCAATTGAGTTAAAAAGCCAATTTTTATGTGTGCATTTGGCTGCCATCTCACCAATGAGCCTCACTGCCCTGCTGTTATCCCTGCTTTTGTCAGCATGAGCTCCAACTACTGCAAAAGCACAGCCAGCTGCTTTGCAGCTCTGCAGCAGACCCAGGTGGCACAGGGACTGACACTGTCACCTTCCTGCCCGAGACAAAGTCAGGTACAGTGGCACCAGCAGAGAGGATCCAACCTGCTGCTTTTAACTGAAAAACCACCGCTCACCTGCTCATCCATGGATTTTGCCAGCTGGAGCATTTACAGGTGTTGGCCATCTAGTAGAAAAGGAGTTATCTGCTAGCAGGCAGGTTTCTGTGAGAAAGCTTCAACATCTGAGTTTGCTGCACCGTGGGCCCTGTATAGACTTGGGTTGCTTCTGACAAAATTATCCATTTAAGAAACAGCTTGGGAAAAAAGCTGGTTGAGTATCTTATTTGAAAATCCCAGGGGAGTTCTTTACATGATTATAAGCTGTAGTAAAAGAGATGTTTGATTCCTTGCATAAATTATTACTATTAATAACTGAATTATAAATTTAAATATTAATTATTATAATGAGTCCTTTAGTACCTAACAATTATGGAGTGTTACAAACTCTGAAATAAGCACTACAAGTCTCTAAATAAACAACATATTTGTGGCCTGAAACTGATATTTTTTTCTTATGCTGTAGGAGAAAGCTCTGGATTTTCATTTACTCCAACAGACAGCAAACAAGTGTCAGAGTAAGAACCAGAGCTTGAATCCACCTTTGATGGAATTTCTACCCTTCTGCTATGCATTCTTCTGCTTCATTCTTCTAATTCAAATTCTTCTTTAAGATCATATGTGCTGCTGCACTTTCAGGCCTCTCCCACATGTGATCTCTTATCTGACTTCCATTTTGCAGACTGGCAGTTCACTGTATTTCCTTTCTTATAATTTAAACAAGGGGGCTCCAAGATAGAGAAAGGCTAATCTCACAGTTCTCAAAAGCATATCCGTAACTCTCATTCTATTTCTGGACTTAATTCTATATTCAACAGCCCTTTTTTTTTTTGTTATATTTGTCTTTGATCCTGCTCAAGACTCTCTCAGTCTGTTTTACTTGGCTGTGAAGAGCCATGCCCATATGTAGTGTTAAGGTTGAAAGAAACTACAGAGCTGTAGCTGCAGTGGAGGTGGAAAGGCGCTCTCAAAGCAACCCGTTTGCCAAAAGGAGTTCTCTGAAGAATACTGTGTCTCAGTAGTGCCTGGCTCATAGCTCATACTAGGGTTAGGATTAGCCCTAGCACTGAGAGAACAAGAAACCCTGGTGGCAGGTTGGCAAAGGAGAAAAAAGGCTGCCAAAATAATTCTTCTGGTAGTATTAAGGGTCTGGACTGAGCAACGTCACAAGCCTTTGGCTTAGGGTTAGGGCTGGTGGAGAGCAAAACGCAGAAGTCCAGCTGGAACTGAGCTGCCAAAGGACTGCAAGGGCTTCAGAAAGGAAATGTCCCTGAAGAATTGCTAGTCCGGGGAAGTGCTGCTCTGTCTATCCCAGGACTCAGTTTAGGATTAGGGTTAAGTTTGGAAAATACCTCAGAGCTGCAGTTGGAGTGAGGGTGGAAACCAGCTGCCAGTAGAGAAATAGTTTAGCCAAAAGGGAAGTGCTTAGCCCCTGGAAGGGCTATGGAATGACCTTGCAAGGGAATGCAAAGCTCCTTAACGTTGTGAGACACCCTGAGAAGGGCAAGTCCTAAATTCACACACAGAGGCCGTGAGCAGGGCACAGGCACGGAGACACGGGGCACGGGCCCGTCAGCCGGCTGGCAGTTCAGTGTCATCTCCGTGTGACACTCGAACACATCCACATCACACCAACATATCCCTGTGCCACCCACATAGGCACGGAACACTCCCCGCATACTCCCCTCACACCCGCCCCCCAACCCCGGCCGCGCCCCCTGCCGGCCCGATGGGCTTCCAGAACCTTCCCCGCCCGCCTCAAAGATGGCCGCCCCGCGTCCCCCTCACCAGCCCGCTCCAGCCAATGGCACCTGCGGGTCTCGGCGTCACGTGGCACGAGCCAGCCAATCGCCGGGAGCGCGCGTCAGTTCCGGCGGCGAGGAGCCGGGGCCGGAGCGGGGCGGGCGAGCAGGAGGCGGCGGGACGAGGTGCGGGGCAGGTACGGGGCGAGTGTGAGGCACATACAGGGCAGGTGCGGGGCAAGGACGGGCCGGGCCGAGCCGAGCGAGGTCCCGCGGCCCGGGCAGGCTAGGCTGGGGCGGGGCTGCGGGCGCCCTGTGCGGCCGTGACTGCGCAGCGCTGCGTTAGTGCCGGTTGGGGCCGGGTCGGTGCGGCTTTGTTCTGCTTTCGGCTGCTCAGCCTTGCTCTTCGTAAAGCGCTTTAAGTTGCCTTGCGCCAAACATCAGCTTCCCCCAAAAAAAAGAAAGCACTAAGATCCCGGCACTGTGGGTTCCTGCAGACGGCGCGGTCCCGGTGGGGCGATCGGGAGGTGCCTCATAAAGTACTTGCCCTTACAAAAGCAGCATTTCATAACTGCGCGTCAGAGCAAGATGACTTTCTAGCAGCAGGATTCACTTCTCGCTCTCGCTTCTCTGGTTAATGCGAGTTGTCCAGTGCTGTGCTTGTTCTCACTCGTGTTTATTAAGGCTATCTTTATTTAGAATACTCTTAGGTCATACAGGACACACGTGACGTGTGACCTTTGAAATCAGGTGGTAATTGTGGTGTCCCTGTGCTGTCAGAAGTTGTGTGCATTCCTAATTAAAGCGTCTGTGACTGCAAGGCCTTGGGGTGTTGTGTAAAACGTGCTCGGTTTGTGGCAGCGAGGGGACAGCTCTCCTGCTCCCTGTGGGTGGGGCTCACGGGCAGTGTCTGATGCTGCTCTCGGGCTGCCCAAGGGCGTGTTCTGTCGTCAGAACTGCTCAGGATGACCCGAAGCTCTGTTCTGGGCTGTGACCTTGACTGCATGCCATGCTCACAAAGCCAACTAACTTTTAAAAAGATAGCATAAAACCTCCCTAATACTTTTTTCCACCACATGTATTGTGCTGTTTACTGATTTGTATTTGGATTTAGCTGGAGTTGAGGTATATTTAGAGCATGTCTTTGAACATTTATTTGGAAGGCAGAGTAACTCATGCACTGTTAGGTTTCAAAGTGAAGGTTAGTTGCCAGAATAACCCAAATGTAAGTTCATAAAGGGTCTTGATTTAGTTTATATGTATAAAAAGTGGTACGATCTGGTTTTGAGTAAGCTGTGAGAGAGAAGTGTCTGATAGAAATGGGAGACAAACACAGGTAAAACAGTACTTTAGTGATAATACTATTTTTTAGCATTATTTACTATATATATTTACTATACTATTATTTATTACAGGCTTTTATTTTTTATTAACTTATATTATTTACTAGCTTAATTGTAGTTGAGAATAAGTAGTAAGGGTACCTTGTCTGAAAAACCATCCAACAAAAGAGTAAAATATATTTTCCTGTGTATTTGCAGGAACAGTGTTACCTGAGCAACCATGCTGGCTGCAAGGCTGGTGTGCCTGAGGGCACTGTCATGCCAGACTATCCGCCCTACCATCACTCAGGCTTCCCCAGCCTTGAGGAACTCCAATATAAAAGTCTACAGGCTGTGGCAGCCTAACCAGGTAAGGTAATCCTCTTTCTGATGGCCTCAGCTGTGGAGAGTTTAAAGGGCTGAGTGTGTTGCCAAAAGAATCACTTTGCAGAGGGTACCTGCTTTGAATGATCCCAAGCTATCTGCTTGTTTAGGTTCCTGCTCTAATTTACTGAAGGAAGAATATTGTTTGGTCAAAACACAGGGCTATTTAAGCAATTGAAGCGATATCTTTTGTTCCAGGTACTTATTTCTCTCTTGGAATTAATGGGAAAAATAACTTCAAGGGGGCAGTTAGCGATGGATAGGCCTTATTGTGTAAAGTGGAAGGAACAGAAATTCTTGTCCTATCTTCTTGTTTCCAAGTTACAGTCTTAAATATAACATTAAAGTTAAAACTTGCTTTTCAGTGATTTTAATCCCAGCATGTGTGTACACCTATAGCCTAGGTTAGAGCTATTTCTGAGCTGTGGCATCACAATCAGTGATCTAACCAGCAACTTTAAAAACTTG
This sequence comes from Acropternis orthonyx, assembly GCA_035583155.1. Classification (NCBI taxonomy): domain Eukaryota; kingdom Metazoa; phylum Chordata; class Aves; order Passeriformes; family Rhinocryptidae; genus Acropternis; species Acropternis orthonyx. Next base: position 9,175,756 of record JAWWEU010000160.1, on the reverse strand, counting down.
TCACTATACTGAGACACTGTTTATTCTTCACTGAGAGACGATGTTTCAGACATGCTTTCTGCCCAGGCAACTCACAACTGTTAGTGGATGTTGCTCTTCTGTCATCATCTTAGTGAAAGAGCCAATGGCAAATTCTTCACCTCATTTGTGTTTTCCTCTTAAGCATTCTAAGCTTGTAGACATGTTGGGGTTTTCTGTGTGTATGCAAGTTTTTTAGTGTTGGGCAAGATTTTGTTAGCTGCTAAACACGGCAAAACTGAAGGGTTCTGGTAAAGCTCCTGAATTGCAGTGCTCTAATGGCTGATGAGAGCAGTATTTGTAGATCTCAAGTTTTGAGTGAGTGCTTGATTGCTTAGGTGCAATTTTAATTTAAATTTTTCTGGAAAAAGATGGTAAGAAAACTTCAGAGTTGTTTTTGAACTTTTAATATGAGTTTGTTCTGTGTTGCTTTTGCAACTTAATAAGACTTGGAGTAGCATACTGTAGTTACTTGGAGCTTGTCAGCCTATACAATTTTCGGTTTATACGCCTTCATTCAAGCTTTGTTCTCTAAAGGTTAGAGTTGAAAGCAAAGAATTCATGCTGCTTTTCCAAATTTAGTGTCTGTAAATTACAGGTATTGTGCAAGAATATTTTTTTACATGGAAGTGTTTACATGAAGAGTGTTTTAATGTAGAAAGCAATTTTTTAATTTTTTTCCCCCCAGAATAAAAAGGTAAAGATAATGTTTTTACTTTTAACAAAAAGGCTTGTGCCAGTGTTTAGTATGGTGGGACAAGAGTAGAAGAAATGCCGTCTGAAAACATGAGTTTCTGGAATTCACTGCAGTGGTTCTGTACTTTTAGAACGTGTGAATGTTTTTCACAAAAGTTCCTAAACTTTAATGTTCACTTGTTTTCCATGAGCACAGTTGCTTCATATGTTTGGGAGGTAAGCACAGACTGTAACAATTTCAGTTGTAGCATGTAAGTTGATAAGAACAACTTGTATTTTTATTTATTTATTTATTACCTGTATAGTATTTGTAGTTTCTTATGCTGTTTCTGAATCTAACAGTGTTATGCCACCAGAGTAAGAGCGGGTGTAAGGCGTGGAAAACTTGGCCAGGAAGTTAAAGAAGCAGCATTTGAGCCATCTGCAGAAACTGCACTTAAAGGTAGAGTAGCTGTGCTTTAAATACTGAGTACCTTTGAACCTTAACTTAAAACTTCCTTGAAAGAATATGTTTTCTTAAAACCATTAAAGAGACTGAGAATATTGTTTCTTATGTAAGTTTGTTTACTGCTCTGTAAACAACTGGAAACAGTTTCTCTGCTGTCTTTCCTTGTAAAATTCAAAGGTGCAAATGTGTCACAGTATAGAGAAATTTCTTGGGTTTAGGCTGGCTTTGGCAACTAGTAAGTCAAAAATTGTTGTTTCTTAATGGAGACTTTCTTGCAGATATTAAAAAATAAGCTACAGTTGTTATGTTATGTCTTTGTGTACTGTTTACAGAAAAATTTCTACAGCATGTACACTTTGCAAAAGAATGGTTTTGGTGCTACAGTGGTGTAAGACATCATCTTACTGTGCTTGTACTTGCATGGCAGAATAGACTTGTAAATGTCTAATGATAGTATTGAATTGACAACTAGAATATGTAAATTGGCTAGATAGTGTCTTGACTATAACACATTAGGAAAAATTGTAGTCTTAGAGTTACACAACTGAAGGTATTTAGTCACAATTGTTCTTCAATTATAACAGTGTTTATAATTGAGGCTTACAGTTGTACAGTGATTGATAATTGATACATGGCACAAATCAGACAGTAGAAACCCTTTTTAAACTGGTTCAGATATAATTGGTACCAAGAAGCACATGAAGGAACAAGCATTAAGGGCAGATGAATGAGAGGAAAGTACCCAATATCTAGTTTTTCTGCTGTTTTATAACAAGTTGGATAGTGAAATCATATACAAAATCATCTGACAGTTGGACTTTTCCACTGGAGGCCCTGTTAACTGGTTTTGTGTTGAAAATCCCATCACTGTAATGAAAGTCAGTAAACCTGATGTGTTACTAACTGGACTCTTCTTACTCTGTTTTGTGAAGCTGTATTGTGTTGTTGGGGTGAATCTTGAGTTTTTCCCATGTAGCTCATTATGAAGTGGCAATGCACAGACCTGAAGTTCAGTGGAGCTTTAAGAAGGAAGACTAACATGGATCTGCTATTGCAGATACAGTAAAACTCACGTGAGGATGTTGTTAACTGTTCAAGATAAAGCATTCATGAGAGCGTGGATTTTTTATTTCTTTATACAGCTGATCGCCTGGGGAAATTTATTGTTGCTGGAGGGGCTGCTGTTGGCCTGGGGGCCCTCTGTTACTATGGAATGGGCATGTCCAGTGAGATTGGAGCTATTGAACGGGCTGCGTAAGTTAGATGGCTTACTTTTAATTAAAGAGTACATTAAGGAAGTCTTCCTCCTCTTCATATCCGATTACCCAGTGTACACACAGCTTACACTTTTTTAAGCTCTGAACAGAAAGTACTCGCTTCTGTCAGCAGGTTTTTAAAGCATAACTGAAGGCAAAATTATAATTTTTCAAGCTTAAATGGATATTGACCTGAATTCTTTTGTTTTTCTAAATCTGAAATGTAAATATTTGTGAACAGTATATAAACTTGTCTTATGAGGTGTGCCCCAGATAACTTAAGAGGGGTGGTTTTCTGAAAAACATATTGCTAAGACCACTTTGCCTGGTGTTCCTGTGAGACTGTTGGTTAAATTTTAATACAGCTGTTGAAAAGAGAGTCTCCATTACATTTAGTGTCTTGGCATAAGCTTTGCTCTAATAAACATGTTCTTAAAACTTTGGTGTATTGCCTTTTAATCAACAAAAAATCTGTCTGGTGGCAAAACCTTGTAGTTAGTTAGACTTAAAAGATGGTTAATGATAAGTGTGGGCTTGGGAGAAATGTGTACTGGAGACATTTTGCTTTACTTTGTGTTTTTATTTGGAAGAGGCCGTCTGCATTTATACTGAATGCTTTCTAGCTTTATCTGTGAGAGGCTTTTCATAGGTAAGCTATATCTGGGTTTTTTTCCCCATGAGCCTTGACATAATGGGTCAGTAGAGTGAAATGGGAGAAAATGCATGTACTATTTAAGCTTCGTATTACCAGGGGAAAGTTTTCTGTCTATAGTGTAAGCAAATGATACTGCAGAAACTCATTGATGTCTAGGTCTCTTGCTATTGGTAGAGCTCTCAAAATGACGTTTGTCTGGTGGTGTCAGATAATCATGTGCACTGTGACTCAGCAATTTGTGAGCAGCTCAGCAGGCAGTGTGCTCACTGGTGCCTACCCAGTGCACATTCCACAGGCCTTTTTCCTGGAACCAGTTTGTTATACATGCACCACTCTCTATTTTTCTCTAGTTAAAAGCATTTATTATTCGGTTTCCCATGTATGCTTCCTCCTTAGAATTGTACTGTAATTAGCATTATTTGTAATTTGCAGTGTTTCTATAGAGTTACATTAGAGTATACCAGCAAGATTGGAAGGTTCAGCCCCCCTTGTAAAATAAATTTATAGCAGAAGTTGCTAGACCATATTACTATTATGAAACCTCCCTTATAACCATAGCTATGAATGTATTTAACAGACTGATTGTGATTTTAGTTGTTCTCCATTCAGAAACTGGTAACTGCACAGCTGTGCATAACTGCTTATTTTTCAGTATTTGGCCACAGTATGTGAAGGAGAGAATTCAGTCCACGTACATGTACTTTGCGGGAAGCATTGGCATGACAGCACTGTCTGCTGCAGCAGTAAGCAGATCTCCAGCACTCATGAGCCTTATGACACGGGGCTCCTGGCTGGTGAGTTTGTTATAAAAATAAAGGTATTTACTGAGGAAATGTCCCCAAATGTGATGGTCGATATTCAAAAAAATGCGAAATGTAAACTACTTGGTGAAAAGTAAGGCAGAACTTCACTTACACTAGTGTCCTTGTCCATAAAGACTCTTCAGGTATCCTAATAATACTTTGTGATTTAAGATTTGGTGATTCTAATTATGTGCTGATGTGGACTTTCTATACTGCTTTGATAGTCTGTCAAACTACATGAGCAAAAAAAGTGCTGTTACCCTTACCAGCTGTATGTATGCAAGTAAGAACGTCTTTTAAATAGCTAGCTGTCTGAAGCTCATGAAACTGTTTCTGTTGCTGTCTGTACTGAGGTCCCTGTGAATTCTTTCTCCTCCCTGTACTGTCCCATATAGCTCTTGAAAAACTCTGTTTTGCCAAGGCTGAAACAATACTGGTAGGCAAATGGCTAACAAAATCTGTCTGCTTAGTACATACTCAGTGTGTTAAGTGGAGTGAAACAATAATAGTTAAATGCCAACAGCTGCATAACTTAAGGAGATGAATTTAATAATGCATCCTTGATGATAAACCAAAGTAGTACATTTCTGACCAGTGTGGTAGGTGCCGGACGATTCTATTTTGAATAATCAATAAGAGGAAGCAGTGAGGTTAAAAAATCATTGGTAGCAAAAACCTGTGAACTGTGTATTGGCTTTGGGTGGAGAAATGTACAAGAAAAAAAGGAAGGATAATACATTTCAGGTACCTTAAGGAGAGTTAGAGTAAGGGGCAGAACCATGTATTTTGTTTCTCTTACTTTATGCAGCTAAGGGATTATTGCTGACTTAACCATTAAATTTGGATTCTTAGAAGTCTGAGTAAATATAAAATGAAAATTACTATAAATTAAAATCTACGAAGATTTGACTGTAACCTTAAAGGAATAAAACTGATTAACCCTCCATCCAATTATTAATTAGGTTGCTGTTTTCAGAATTAGACTAGGAGGTTAGAACAGAGACCATATGTCCTAATGCTATCTTGAGCTCTGTAATTCTGTTTCTACAGGCAATTGGTGCAACTTTTGCAGCTATGATTGGTGCTGGAATGTTGGTCAGGTCCATATCCTATCAAGACAGTCCAGTAGCTAAACATGTGGCTTGGATGATGCATTCAGGTTTGTGATTTTAGTGTTTGTTGTAGACATGTTTGTGCTTCAGTGTGACCAGATTTTTATTTTAACAAAACTTTGACTTCAAAGTCAATTTTCATATGCCGCTGTAGGAGAGTTAAGACAGAGATCAGTGAGAACTCCTGAATGGCAGGGAAGATTTCCTAAGTGTCCTCAACAGAAGTCTAGTATTTTTATTAATCTTCTACAAGCCATGCTCAAGTTAAACTTCAGATACGTGTATGCCACATTGGATAGAACTAACTGGTTTCGTAGCTGCTTTGGTTTTGTGACTGCTTTCTACGCTATAGCTTCTGTAAGCACTTTTGCCTACACTAACCATTCTTCAGCTGTACAGGATAGGGAAGCATTTGAAAACCAGACTAGAAAAATGAGATTTTATTACTAGGTTAGTTCTGAGGTATGTCCATCAGATACTTAAGCTGTGAGTACAGATCAGTTTATCACTAAGGATACCTGCTTCAAATAGCAATGGCTATCATTTTTCAAAACTGTTTTGACAGAAATATTTTATGGTTCAGCAAAGCCATGTGGGTGTTGGGCACTGGAATCATATCTGCCTCTTCAGAGCTAACACTTCTGCCAAGAAGAAATTATGTTTATTGTAGCAATTGTTGTGAAACAATCTAATATGATAATAATTAATTAGGTAGAGGCTTCATACAAGACTCTAGCAAAAATCTGACTTACCTAACTAATTACTGTACCAGAAATCTGGCCTGCTTTTCAGTGTTGCGTGCTCCTAATGCTGTTATGTAGTTGATTAGTCCATGCCAAGTATCTTTTACCAGCTCTGTTTTGAACTGATCAGTATGTTGACTTTTGTTAGTCTTTTTTTTCGAAGACCAGCTCCCTGCAATATTCTCCATAGCTAGATAAAAGTAGATAATGGAATTTAAGTTTGCTACTTTATTGTGCTCCCTTCTAGATGAGAACACAGTCAAGTGCATTGATACTTTCTTGTGTAATTGGATTAGATTGAGCCATGTCATTGAAACAGAGGGAGGAAAAGTGAAATTTTTTTGAGATGTGCTGTTCCAAATCTTACCTGTGTTTTGTTTTCCTTTGGGTAGGTGTCATGGGTGCAGTGGTGGCTCCTCTAGCCTTCCTGGGTGGTCCTTTACTGATCAGAGCTGCCTGGTATACTGCTGGAATCGTTGGAGGGCTCTCAACTGTGGCCATGTGTGCTCCGAGTGAAAAATTCCTGAACATGGGAGGACCACTTGGCATAGGCTTAGGCTTTGTTCTTGCCTCTTCCATTGGTAAAATACTGTTTTAATACTGTCATATAAACTAGGTTATAAACTGAAGCTGCTAAGGTGCAGCTTACATTTCATTCCAGGCTGGTCTGTCCAGTTAACGTTTGCCTTATATAGCCCTTACAACTCTAGCACAGCAGAAAATGCTCTCTTACATTTGTTCTTGAAAACAAATGTGTAGTTGTAATTCTGGCAAATGCTAGTCTGACAAACAGCTGATAGTGGCTTGTATTTTTAGATACTGCCAGTGAGTAGGAAAAACAGTAAATGTGATCTTAGTTCTTGATCCACTTACTCTCTTTTATATGTTTCTAGGCATTGTTGTAATCATAGGTAGAGAAGTACTCTCATATTGGAAAAATACACAGGTCCCTAGGGTTTTCGAAATTACTGGATCAGGTTGTATGTGTGGCATCTGCAGTGTGTGTATTAAAGCTTTTGGTATCAAAAACACACCACAAATTGAGAATTGAATACTTACTGACAAATGTGTGCTACGGTAACTGAAGTTTGACCTCACTCAGAGTAGCAGATAAGTGGTTTTCTTTAACAGTACTGTACATTCTTCTCCAGGATCCATGTTCTTGCCTCCAACTTCGGCTTTTGGTGCCGGCTTGTATTCGGTAGCAGTTTACGGTGGATTGGTGCTCTTTAGCATGTTCCTGCTCTATGATACACAGCTTGTTGTCAAGCGTGCAGAAACCCTTCCCTATTACGGAGTAACAAAATACGACCCAATCAATGCGTAAGTATTCTCTGTTAGCAGAGCTGACCTCAGTGACTGTGTAAGAATTTGCCCCAAGCTATATTGAAGTATACTTGAAAAATAGCCTTTTGTTTATTATTGAAAATGTACCGCTGTTATGTGTGAGAATCACAAGTTTTAAATATAACAATGAGAAAATAGCGAAGTTAAAGCTGAAAGCATCTATCTGAATTGTGAGAAACAATTGAACGTGGGGTGTCACATATCTCCAGCAGTATGTTCTATAAAGTATTTTTGTTTTCTAAAGCATTGCTGGGAGAATTTATAGCTGCTTTCTGAAAATACATGTCAGTATCAGCTGATACAAAAAATACTAACCTTTCCATATTCATTTAATATTTAATACTTTGTCACTAAATAAAAAAAAGCCACAATGGCATGATAAATAGGGAAGGAAGGATTAATTGACTCTCAGTAAAGAACAAGCCTGACAAGTAACTTCCTTGTAAATGTCTGTCTGATCTTAGGTAAATTCTTCCTTGGTTTTGTTTTCTTCTAATTAAAGTAGAATAATACCAATCTTCTTAAAAATTCTTGGAGATAAAACAGATCAAAGTACAGTATAAAAGCATAGGGCTACTGTATGAGAGCAGCATAATGTCCCTTAGGACTTCTGTAAATAGCTCTTTCTGGCAGAGGTGGTAGAACTAAAGCACAACTGTTCAACGTATCAAGTATTGAGGACAATCATAGTTGGGTTTTGTTACAGATGCTTCATGAAGGCTTTTAAAATGAAATATAATGTGTGAAACACCAAATAATATTATTTCTATTGAACAACATTAACTTTGATTTCTTGTTTCCTAGGTGCATGGGTATCTACACCGATACACTGAACATCTTTATTCGGGTGGCCACCATGCTTGCAGGTGGTGGTGGTGGCAGGAAAAAGTAAACCAAGATTCCTCTTTGCAACTGTCTGACAGCCTACCTAGTGCACATATTAAATAAAAATTCATGGTTTAAAGCCGTATTGCTCCAAGGGAGAATTTAGAAGCATTTCAGCATATTGTTTCAGTGCAATGTGATTCAGACTTAATAGTTTTTCTTCAAACACTTTCCAGCTCTGTGTTTAAACTAGTGTGAACTGTTTCTAATTGTACATTATTTTAGGAAAGTAAATTATTTTTAGTATATGAACAATCTTACCTGCTTTTTAATGGGTTTAATAGCAGTTCAACTCTTACTTTCTCTTTTACTGTTACAGAATAGTAAAGGAAGTAATTCCTGAATTGCTGTCCCATACGCAGGTAGAGACACAACCTATTCATGAAATGCTGCTTAGATCCATCAGTTTTCAGTTAAGATTGCATAAATTTTGTTTCAGTGACATCTTAAGAAGAACTGAATAAATTATGTGTTGCACTAAATGCAGTAATTACTTCAGCCTGGGCAGAAGTTTCTAAAAGGTTTAAGCAGTTGTCAGAAATGCATTGGATTTTACAGGTGGGGTGACCAAAAAGTGCAAACGAGACAAGATGTGGAAACTATGCAACATTTGTCCCATATGAACTTCAGTCTCTTTCTGGAGCACACATGAGAATTCCTTGCTTTAATGTTGACTGCGTATAATAGCATAGGTTATTTTGATACTAGATTTATAAAATCATCGAACGGCAATATAGCTGTGTCTTTCTTCTGGTAACTGTATTTCTGGACTGCGGATAAAAGTTGTCCTTCATGCTCATCTCTTGGAACCGTGTACAGTTGGCACAGAAAGAGGGAATTGAGAATGGAATGCTGGAAACCCCAGTACCATAAGTTTACCATACTGTTGTATGCTTTAGTCTGTTTACCTCTTCTCCAAATTGCTATGTTTAACTTGGCCTAAAAGAAAGGTTCCCTAATAGTGAAACTGATTTAACAGTAAGAAATCTATACTTTACAAACTCTATTGCTGTATGTTGTAATAAAAGGTGAGCTGTTGGGCCAAGAAAGTTTTGACCTAATGTCAACAGCTCAGATTTTCAGTTTCTAGTAAATATGCTATGTTTATGTATTGACCTATGAAGAATAAAATTCTAGCCTCACCAGTTGATTGCTCTTACTTTTCCTGTGTTAACAGAAATATTTTAGTACCCCTGCACTAATAACTTGGTGAAGAGTACTATAAATATTATTTGTGGCTATGATTGCAATTTCCTTTGTAAGAGTCCATATTCCTCTGTAAAAAATTGTGGAATGATTCTCAGTTTCACTGGATAGCATCTTTTCGGGATGTTTTCTGGATGGAAGATGCTCATCTACACTTGTTTCAAGTAGTTCTGTTAGTGTAACCTCTTGACCACTGATTGCAGATAGTGCTGTTTTTATGTCTGTCATACATGTAGCATTTTTAGACTCTTCAGAGGGAAGAAATTGTGGATTGTGAAGAATCTTGCTGCAGCCCCCCTTGTGGCCAAATATTATACAGCCTAATCTAGTTCCTGGCACTATTATAGATGAAGGAAAATCTGTAGTACTTAGGAGGTAGAAATCTCTGGATCATGTCAATTGTAAGTAGACTGTTTGGAAGGGTTTATCTTTTTAAGCAATTTAATATCTTTAAGCAATTTCTGCATACTGTAGATAAACACAGCACTGTGGTTGTCCTCAAATTCTGAAATTTACAGGGAGATGTCTTAAAATTCTTTTGTGCCTGTAAATTTGTGCAAAACACCTTTTGTCTAGATTCTGAGGGTAAAGTTTTAGAGGTTGGCTGAACTAAGAGAGGGATCCTGAAATGTCTGAAATAGATGTGGAACACAACACACTGCTTAAGGAGGGGTTTGCACAGAAGATGCAGCCGACAGGAAGGTCTAATAACCTTTCCAACAGGAAGGTCTAATAACCTTTTGAGAAAAGCCAGGTCAAATAGTGCCTGAAGAAGCATGAACATTCACTTGTGGTCAGTCTTCTGAAAAGGTGCCACTTCTGTGGATGAGATCGCAGCACCAAGTATTTTTGTTCTGATGTCTAGTGTGGCTCTCCAAAAAGGGGAAAAATAAGAGTTGTTCTTTACATTTGAAGTCCTAAATCAAAAGTAAAGATTTATTTTAATTAAGGCAGCTCTGATTTGTTGGGAGTTGAAAATCTAACCACCATTGCTACAGCCAGAGCTTGTATGTTGTTACTTACACGTGCATCAAATGATAACTGGAACTACCTACATAGAACCATAAAAGTCTGTGGGAGTTGTGGCAGGTCCAGTCATGACTCAATACGTAAACAGAGGTTGGCTAAAAATTCCCCACCTTTTACAGGAATTTGTTATTATGTGTGCCAAAGAACATTTAAAGATGTAAACATTATGTGTAGCCTGCAACTGAATTAAAATCTGATCCTAACTATGGATTATAGCTGGTTTCTAAGGACTTCCATGATGTTTCAAGTAAATCTGCTTTAAATCATGATCTAAGTAAGCAGCTGCATAAATTTTAATAAATTACTTCAACTTTAACAAGCATATAAATCAGGTATTTTCCTAAGAAAGTGTTTTTCACAGTCAACTGGTGTAGGTAAGGCCAGATCTGACTGATGCACACATTTTCAGTTTGCACAGCAGACTACAAGATAAAATTTAGATCTCATCTTAGGAAAATATTTAATGTAATTAACTTTAAAATTTTCATCCAGCTTGCCCCACCTTTAATGCTGGTGGCCACTGTGAGGTAATATGCACTGATCTTGAAACCTATAAAATAGTTCACCTATAACACAGTAACCTAGGATGCCTGGTGTCTTTATGCAACTTAAATTGGTCTCAAAAGATGTTTCCTTCCTATTCCTGCTGTGATTAAAGAGCAGAACATTTTTCTATATATTCAATATTTGAAAATAATGCAGCATATTTTTGAACTTAGAATTTAGGAATGGTTGCCATAAGTTCACTTTAAATTTTGGAAGGGACCATTTGGAAAAAAAAAAAGAGGAATGCATTTCATTAACCCCTCCACATAGTATTTAAGTAAGATGTGGATTTCTGTTTCAATATTCAACCATCTTGGTGACCTTTAGTCATCATAATGAAGTAGGGACAGGCTCTTACAACACAGAAAACAGTGCATCAGTCTGTGGCAATCTGTAGTGAGGATGCTGTTCAGACCTGTAATCTGGCACTGGAAGGGCAGCTGCTGCAAAGCCTCGTAACTTCCGGGCACAAGGTCTGAGATCAGGCACTAACCCAGCATTTGCCCACTCCCCTTTTACCAAGCAAGAACAGCCTCTGAACACATCACACAGAACAGACACACTCTAGAAACACAAATGTCTCTTTCACACTACTTTAAATGCCTGAGTGATGACTTTTAGATCTAAAACCTCTCCTTTGCCAATGATAAATAGGAATAGGTCCAGATAGGCTTGTCATTGTCAATTCCTTCACTCAGTTTTGGTAACATGTGGTCTGTTCTTGCAGACTTCATTACGCTTCTGAACAAATCTTCAGTACTGCTGTAAGGCGTTTATTTTATGAACTTGTACATAGGAGCTGAGCTTTGAATAAAAGCTAATGTAGTTGTTTGGTTTTTTTGTATGAATGAGCAATCCTGTAATACATTAGATATTATGTAATTACATTATGTATTCTCACCTCTTGCTAGTGGTCATGATACCAAAAAGAATGGCTGAAGCTGGATTTTTAGTTACCACAGTTTCTCATTCAGAGAAAAAAGCATGACATCATGGAAAGTTAGTCAACAAAACATTTAAGTGGGGCAGGGAAGGAAAAAAAACTCTGACTGCTATCAGGGGGAAAAAAAATTGAATTTTTAACTGGAAAATCAAAAATTAAACATAACTTCCATGAAAAATACTAGCTATACATTGTTATAAATTGCATGGGGGTCTAGGTATCTGTGGAAGTACCAGACCTTCTTCCTAGACACTAACTCACCACCACTGCAATAGGGAGATAGCAGAGGTATAATAATGTACTTGTATAAACATTAAGGCCTCAGAGTTACAGAACTTCATTTACTGACTGCAAGCTTAAAATCACTGCATCATCCCACCTAGAATGGACACAAGATGTTGCACATTTACTGTCACTACCAATTCACTGCAAAACCAAACATAAATTGCATGTCGTGCAGCATTACATTCCTGAAGAACTTCTGAAGAACTTCAAGAGTAACTTAGCAGGTTCCTCATCTTGCCCGAGACAGTGTAAGGAAACAAAATTCCACACATGTTTGCAAATTACATGAGTCCCAAGGGGAGGAGAAGAAATACAAGCAAAGCTGAAATGCAAAAAGCTCACTCTCCTGTTATTTATGTCTCTTACAAAGATGGATTCAGACAAAACTTGGGCTCTTAAAAGCTTCAGCACTGTTCTTCCATCCCATCAAGTATGTGTATTTTCTTCTACTTCCTAGTCACGTAAATACAACTGAGGTGACCATAAATGCTAGGGGTGGGGGGAGGGGGGCAGATTCTGTTCTCTGCATTTAAATGGTGCCCAGTGAACTGGATTATGGGATTTTTAGCAAGCTGACACAAGTAGTGGACACTAAATCAAGGATGGAACATTCTTCTCAAATGCCTCTCTCTAAGAGGTGACAGGAAGAAGAGAAGTTGAAATTCATACCAGTATAGAAATGCAAACAACTTTAGCCTCTGAATGCCTTAAGTTTAAGTTCTGGACCTGATATTACCAATGAATTTTTGTTACATTAAATGTAACATAATATCCACAATGTACAGAAGAACCAGGAAGAGGTGACAGTGGCCAAGTAACAGCATCTCTACCCACGACAAAATCGCTCTGCTATCCCTGCAAACACCTCCTGTCCGATCAGCAGAGATAGGGTTTAATGGATGCTTTTAAGAAAGAGATCAATATGCAGATTAATCACAAAATCTTTCCAAAAGCCCTAGAGGCTGACAGCTGCACAGTGTTTTCTGTTTTTGAGGCTTGCCAGCTGAATTGAACACCTTATCTATTCAGGAAAAAGACTGAGATGCCTGCCCAGACATTTGTCATTGTACCACTTCACTTCCTCTTACTAAGTTTTCTGGAACTAAGCATTGAGCAACCAGACTAATCACTTCATATGAAAGACCCAACAGTGTTCATATTCTTCTACCATGTTTCTGAAAGAAAAAGCAGTGAAAAAAAGTGCAGAGTGAAACAAGGATGAATCTTTTAGAGCCATGGTAAGTCACAAGAGAAATAACCCTCCCTGTTTAGGTACCTGTTTTTTCCTTGCTCTGCGGGAAGAAATGACACGTAGTGGGAACAGGTCTGCCTCCGTAATGAGAAGTTGACACAGCTCCTCTCATCACCCCATCACAGAGGTGTGAGCTCTGGCAGATTAGCTGTCAAAAACAGTCTCTTAGATCACATCTTGCTTGAACTAAAGGACTGGACTACCACAAGAAAACGTTTCTGTCACGTATACACACTGAACAGTGCATCCAATGTAAATGCTCTTGTACTGAACCCCTGCCTTGTTTCAGTGTGCTGTTTAGAAACCTGCCAGGTAAACTAGTCACATCTAAGGGCTTGAAAACCTAGAGAGAGAACATGTTAAGAAAATGGGGGAACGGGAAGCATTTGTTGTTCCATCACCACATTGCCTGCAGGAGGAAAGTTAAAAACAAGCAAACTAGAGGTACAAATTCCAGAGGAGTGATCTGTGAAGAGAGGAGTGAACACACATTGCTCAGAGATCATGAACAGCACACACGAGACTCGGACACACCAGCTGGCAGCTCAGCAGAGGCTTCTTCACCTGCAGGGCACAATCTGAGGAGTGGCAGGACACTTGTTGAAAAAGTTGTGTCAAAGATGTTTTAAGCCCTGCTCCAGGACAGGCTCAGAAGTGATCAGCTCACCATAAACTGCTAGGAGAAATTATAACCTCAGTCTTGCTCTTCATTCTGACCTTTGTTATCCCAGACATTGTCATTACTGCCTCTAATATAGTGACTGCAACTACAGCCTGCAGTTTCTACACTGTGTTCCCTTCTTTGAAAACAGAGTCCAGCACATACTACCTTGGTTCATTGTAACTTGTCTATGTTGAATTAAATTAGCTTTGTATCCTGGAAGTTCTTAATGCTCCTTGCCTTCTTGCAGCTCAAAAGCTAGTTTCATTTATCTCTAAATTTAAGAAGGCCATTTGCTCCAAGTGTTTTATTCTCCTTATGTCACAAACAGCTGCTTCAACCTGCTTCAAAGAAATTTTTCATATACAAAATGCAGATTCTTCTCAGAATGGCATGACCTTTAAAAAATATTAATCTTATATTAGCATATCACCTCCAAAAGTACTGACTCTGTGAAGATTGAAAATTTAAGGGTTTATCTAGTTTCTTTTTGGCAAGTGCAAAAAAGACACTCTGAATCATGCCTGAGTTAAATGTTAAGAACTCAAACTACTTTCTTCAAGATTTTGAGAGGCATGCTTTGTAGTGTTTGAACACAAAGTATTAATGTGGACATAATGCAAATCTCAGGATGCATCCCTCATTTCCCTGGGTCATTCAGAAATACCTCTGCACTCAATTTCCTTCCCACCTCACCTGGGACAGCAGCAACAGCTTTTTTTCAACAGCAAAGACATACAACACCTACTGCTCCTTTCATAAAATTAATGCCTTAAGGAAGACTATTGTACCAATGCCTCAAACTTCCAGCTGACAGACTCTAAAGTCTCAGGTTAGCAGGCTACATAATAATCAGTTTTCATTCCATCTTCTGTCTCCAGCCACTCCCTTGACACAATTCTGTCCTACTATTCTGTATATTCTGTGACCTTATTTGTTTAAGAGTCTTCTTTCTGAACAAGTCGGAAGATCATGCTGGTTCATTGCTTCTAGTCTTCCATTTTCAGTTTGCTAAACATTTCCTGTAACATTAACATTTACAGAAACATGAAAGAAGACATTAAGAATTAGATGGTCTAACCACAGTATTGATCAGCTTTTACAATCTGAAACTTACAATATAAAGCACCTAAATTCCTTCTGAAAGTATTCAGTTTAGGATATAAACTATAATTTCCTCCCAAAACTGCTAAGCAAGACATATAGCATGGACCCTAACACCTACTTAACAGAATCTCTCAAGGTTTACAATTAGACCTCCCAACTGATGAAAAAGAAATGGTTTACAGTATCATCACCCCAATAAGTTCTGTTGAAAAATCTATACAGTGTTTTAGTTGTAGAAAGTTTTCAAATTTTCTGTTTGCATTCCAAGAGCAGCCTGACAGCAAGCCAGCACAAGCTCTCAAAGAGATGCTCTGCTTGAAAAAATGGGCACCTGTTCCTGTGCCTATCAAAACCCCTCTGTGGGGATTTTGAGTGTGCAGTGATGAGTGTACACATTTGCCTCATTTCCTATCACAGTAGCTGGAAGGCTTGGATTGTTCTAACACAGGAGACCAAGTAGCAGCCTGCCTCTTCCTAGCAGAAAACAAGTGGGGCATTCAGGTAGTACATGCTGCTCTCTTGCTTGTGTAAGTTACAATGCAGATATGTATATTTATGAAAATAAGTCTTAATAAACACATCTGTTGCCAATACTATGTTGCAAATACTTCAGAAGAAAGAATTTATTTTTTTTTTTGAGGTAGGTGTTGGCTGCACCTGTAGTGCATTTAACATTCCAGCACTTTTTGGTTTAAATGAGCATAGCTGGAAATGTCAGTAGCCATCATGTGAGGAGGTTCTGTTATGCAAGTCATCTCCCATCTTACCTGGATACTTTTCTCTTCTGTATTCATTTTGTATTTCATGTCATGCACACTGGAAAAGAAAGTAATGGTTCTAGTCAATGCTAGAAAGACATGAAAAATTATTTTGGTATTGTTGTGGTTTAACCCCAGCTGGCAGCTAAGCCCCACGCAGGTGTTCACTCACTTCCCTCAGTGGGATGGGAAAGAGAATCAGAAAAAGGTGTAAAAGTGAGAAAAGCCATGGGTGGAGATAAGGACAGTTTAACAGGAAAAGCAAAAGCCATGTGCCTAAGCAAAGCAAAACAGGGAATTCATTCACCTCACCACTTTCCATGGGCAGGGAGGTGTCCAGCTACCCTCAGGAAAGCATCCAGCCACCCCCAGGAAAGCAGGGGTCTTTCAGTGTAACAGTGACTTGGGAAGACAAACATTATCACTCTAAATGTTCCCCCTTACTTTCTTTCCAGCATTTTATATTCCTGAGCACAATGTCCTATGGCATGGGATATCCCTTGGGTCAGCTGGGGACAGCTGTCCTGGCTGTGTCCGCTCCCAACTCCTTGTGCACCCCCAACCTCCTCGCTGGTGGGGTGCGGTGAGAAGTGAAAAAGACCTTGGTCCTGTGTAAGCTCTGCTTGCAATAATAAAAACATCTCTGTGTCATCAAAAGTTTCCAGCACAAATCCAAAACATAGCCCTGTGCTACCTAGTACAAAGAAAATTAACTCTATCTCAGTCAAGAGCAGCACAGGTGTAAATTCTTAAAATGTTTCAGCTAATACATGCTTTTTATGAGATTATATTTTAATTTCTGCTTCACTTTTTGTTTAAGAAAGAAAGCCAGTTGGGTGAGGAAGCTGACGTTTTAAGAGGTAGATCTGAGATGTCCTCAGTGTTGTGATTTTTATTTTTTTCCTGTTATCAGTGAAGGTACAATAATACCAACAGAGTCATTCTGGGGGGGAAGGGAAATGGTATTTCTTTTCTCCTTCTTCTCTGTTAACAGTGTAAGTTTCAGAAACAACCACTTTAAAGTCAGAGAAATTAAAATTGGGTTTAACGGCAAAAAGCTTTAAAATTGTCAGAATGGGTAAAATATTTTTTACATGAAAGTTTTAGCCATTTATCACTAGAGAGACTGGGGAATTAATTATAAAGCAGGTCTTTAGTTCCAGGGTACCATTAAAACATTCTGTATACGTGGTTGCTACCTATATATGGTTATGTGAAGTCACAAAACTGACTTGTCAGTAAAGTAACACCCAAACCCCCATAATAGAGAATCTGGCTTAGAGTCAACTTGTTAGAAAAAGGCTGACTTTACAACAATATTGTGAGAAATATTTCTTGATTGAAATTTCAGAGATGGCCAAAAACTGTGAAGGAAAGACCTTCACTAGCAGCAGGTGCTGTGTGCCTCAGCCTCTGAAAGGGCATTGGGGATCACACCTTTTATGGTCTCTGACGTTTGCATGACCACACCATCTTGGAATCCAACCCCTCCCACGTCAGGCTTCACTCCCTTTCCTTAAAAGGTGAAAATTCATGGATAATTGGATTTTATTGGCTGCTCCAGGCCGAGGGAGGACCCCTCTTTGGGGAGTGTGCTTGTTCTTGGAGGCAAATCCTCCCTCAGCCCACCCCACACCTTTCCTTTAAAAGGAAGAGATTTGAGTGCTGAGCCCTCACTGGTCACTTTTGGGCAGGAAAAGCCATTATGGCTTTGCTGGAACTTTCCTTCCATAAAAGGAAAGGCTGTGAATGCCCAACTCCACTTGGCTGCCTTGAGGTGGGAAAGGCAGCTCTGCCTTCTTCAAATTTACTGTTTCAAGGTAAGCTTGGAAATTTAAAGTTTTAAACAATGTGAATCCCTGTCCCGGCCGCCAAGGTCCCTTGGCAGTGGGGTCAGTCAGGACCCTTTGCCCTTCTTGCTTTCTGTCTCGCCTGCTTTATACCCCAACACGCCACAAGCTCCCCACACACCAAATGACCCCTCGGTAGCCCACACACACAAAATGGCCTCCAAGCAACCCAACACAAAATGGTTCCCAGGCGTCTGGTTTGTCCATCTTTCACCTGCTTGTAATAGAACCATTTTTTTATTCCCCACAATATCCTGAATTTTGATCATGTTAATTTTTTAATTGCTAAAATATGTAGAACAATTACAGACTTCAAGATTTGTGTGATGCTTGATTCAAGATTTAAAAGTGCAGTGGGTTGAGTTCTGTGAAATTAGGCATATAATGTTTTTTGCTGTCTTAATTATCATAGCCATACTGAGAATCTCTATAACCTGCTTATATCTAGACAACCTTTGCAATTATAATTATTGTCCTGTATTGTGTAGTGTTATCATGTGCACGTTCTTGCCTAGAACTTTCTCAGGAAGTGTAATGGAGATAAAATAATGTAGTCACTGAGATATTTGCTTCAGTGCTACCACTTCTCAGACAGCCTGATTGAATGTTGCAGAAAAATTACTCTCCTACCAACCCTTTCATGTGCCTTATCGACATTTCACATCTTCTGCAGACCTTGTGAGTAGGCTGAGTAGCCCATGGAATTTCCAGGCTCTATTTTACACACTCAGTTTAAGTTGGGTTTTATATCTTTTTTTTTTTTTCTTGAAAAAGAGCATGTCTGCTTGTTTTCCCCTATCTGTGCATTGCTCAAAATCTCTCACCGGTTACTTTGAAATAAAATATGTAACAAAACAAAACCTGTCTTCTATCTGTCCATTTTAAGTGCCAGTAAGAAGAGGATTTCAGGGGCTGCATGCTGTACTAGTCAGTCAGCGCAGCTTGCCTGCCTGTACCTTTCCTGCTTGTATTTTGTAGTAGCTTTGCTGACACTGAATTACCATCTAGCCTGCAATTCTTCCATTTTATGAATAATATTTGACTTAATATGTGAAGGAATGAAAATGTCTTGTAAAGTCACATGTCCTATCTAAAAAACCTCGTTTTCTTCCCCACGCACCCTTCTCATCCCCAAGTTTGATCTCAGGTAGTACAGGAATTAGTGGGCAACTATCATATTTTTACTAGAGTATCACTTAGCATAAAAAACTGAGAATTTACATTTTGAGATCTTGGTGTAGGTTAAAACCCTTTACAGGAAAGTCACTTTCCTGAGCAAGACCAGACAGAAAGAACTAAGGTTTTCCTCCCTGGGGTGGGTTGGGCTGTGCCATGTAACTGGCACAATTGCACATTTTAAATTCTTCAGTAAAAATTAGCCTTGGTCTGCTAAAATGAAAAGTGTTGGTGATGGGATGGAAAAGATTATTTCAGGGAAGCCAGGCTGAAGAGGTGCTGCTCTTACCAGCTTAGATTTCATTCTGTGCTCAAAGATCTCTGGGCCAAACTTTCTTCTCCATTTAGAGTCCATCCAGAGCAATGTAATGTTTGTGTTGATACACCAAAGCTTTAAAGTCTATTTAATTTCAATGTCAAATATTATGCTTCTAGTTTACTTAACTAGTTCTAGTTGATATATTTTATGTAGCTTTTTTTTTTTTTTAATCAAACAACTGACAAAGTCTAGGTGGGTAATACTAATAATTGCTTTCCTTTTAAAGGGGAATATAGAACTTCTCTAAAAGTTAGAGTATAGATTGGCTGTTAACCAGCAAAAATGTTGACTTTAAAAGTACAAGAGGAGGGCTCACTTCCATATGTTTCAATATTCAAAAGAAACCTGAGATCATAAAAACAAACAACATCACTGCTCTGTTCAATTCATTTTTCTCAGCATCTCCTGAACTGTAAAAATCCTCCCTGAGGCTTAATGTGATGTGAACTAAAAGCCTTACTACAGTCTGAACAATTGAGGTGTGCTGGTGGTGAGACACGGCTTTCATAAAGCACTTTGAAGATACTATCTGTAGCAAGTGCTGTTAGTGATCTGATTCTTGAACCTTGCTAATGTCACCCATGGAAACAAAAAAGACTTTCAGGCATTAGCCAGCTTCACATTATTTGGATATTGCTAGGTGGGAATTCAGAAAAAAGCTTCTGGGGATAAGTTTGGGAGATAAAGGGGTGATGCAATTCAGAAGGCTGCTGATCCAGTACAAGAAACAAGCCAAATCACAAAACTGAAATATGAACCCTTTGAAATTGGGGGAGGGGGGCAATATATGTGCACCACAGTGAAGCCTTTTTGTCCAACTGTAATTCCAAGTCTGAGTGGTTTCCAGGTACTGCTTCCACCTTTTAAGGCCACATAGCTCGTAGCATATGTTGTTTGAGACCCAAATCTTATCAGTTTAAGCTGTGAGAATTGGATGCTGCCAAACCTGAACTTTTGCCTATTTTTTAAGAGACTCAGCTCTGCAGTTGATCCCTGCTTGAAGGACTTTGGTTTTTTAAAAGCACGCTATGCGAACCCTGATACTATATTCAATTTGATGACTTCTTAATCTTGATTGTTAGCTGGAATCCCTGTAACTTAATTATGTAGATATAACAGATACTGAGAAGTTAATAATAAACTCAGAAATCTGCAGCTTAACCAGCTGTCTTGTTAATTATATTAACACACTGGCAATTGCTTTGATTAAAACATTCTAGGTTTGGTTTGCCTTTTCAGGCCCAGTTCACTGTCTGTACAGGTTCATTTCAGCTGTGCTCAGCCTTTCCAAGCATGCAGAGGAGCACACCAGGTCACCTAAAGAGGCAGCTGTGAAGCACAGGGCAAGTACTGCATGAGAGCATCCCTGTATTCTCTAATACTCCTAGCCAGCTGCTCCTGTTTAACCAATAGGAAGCTCTATGCAGCCAACTGCTGCCTGATTTTGAATAAACTGCTTCTCATAATAGGAAGTGCTGTTTCTTTTCATTTGTTGAAGTGAATACAAAGGCCAAATCTCCACCCATTCCCAACAGAGCATTCCTTTCCCTCTGCCTTATAAAAAGGTATGGTTTTGCTGAAGGAGAGCAGAACACTCCTTCAGACTCCTTGAAAACACCTTGTGACTAGTTGGAAGGATGAAGCTTCTGGCAATTTGTGGGTTTTTGTTTTTCTGTCTGTTGTGCCTCAATGCCTTTGCTGTAGAAGGTACAGTATAGATTCTTATAACACAATTTTCTCTTTTCCTGTTCTTTCCTTATGTGATATAAAATGCTTATTCTCTATGTTGATTCTAATTAAAGAAAACAGAGCTTGACAACCTAAAAGGAGGACTGAATTTAGGAAAGCACTTAGACTGCAGAATAGGCTTGCATATCAGTGCGTTGCTTTGTACTGCAGTGGTTCCTGTTACTGCCTGTTGCCTGTAGTACAGCATAATTAGGCTGTACCTTAATCTGTGTTCTGAAACCTGCTCCTGTGAAAAAGATTCCTGTTATATTTTTCCAGTAGATAGCCATCTGCCAATGTAAAAATAATGTCTTTTCTGAATAGTGGGAAATATGTTAATGGGAAAAGTTTCTATGCTTATGAAACACGGGAACATGAATCGGACAGGTCACCAGAACTGGAGTAAATAAGAAGCTCTTTATAAAACAGTGAAATAGGTGACTGACCTCTTCTGACCTTCAATCAGTCTTGACCTTTTTTTTCCTTTGGTTTTTTTTTTGTTAGTTGGGATTTTTTGCCACAGATATTCCACACTTTAATTGTCATATTACCTGGTGGCACCTAATTACTATTTTGCAATATTCAAAATTCACAGAGCAGTTGAAATCTTAAAAATAGAGGATTTTCCATCTTTCTATAGTCATATGTCTGGAGATGTCATTCTGCATTTGCAGGAAGACAGTTCAGTAGAATTTCTAAATTGAAAGGTGTAACTTCTGGAGTTACCTATGCAGATTTGATGTTTGATATTGTAAATTGTTCAGACCTATCATGATTTTTCATAGTGTGTCTTTTATACAAGATATAGAGAATGAATATGAGATAAGGAAAAACAAGATAAATGTTCAAAGGTCAGGAACAGCAGACTTGCCATGCCTGATATTTTTTAGAAACCTTATGAAAATCACTTGATGTGTAAATACGAGCATGGAGAAACATGGAAGTTTTCTTTCTAATTGGTTAAGTCAGCTGCCCAGTTTTTTCATTTACTGGAGTCTGCGGTGAATGGTAGAGCTATGTGCCAGAGCAGTGGTACCTGAACTCAATCTGTTCCCTTTGCCTCTTCTACTTCAGTTTATTCAGATTTTCCATGCCCCTTGAGGAAAAGTTAAGGAACAGTGCAAAGGGAGTTGGAAAATTTCTAGATGTGTCTTCAGGAGCATAACAAAAGCCTGCCCAGGAAGGACAAGAGAGAGCAATACCAGTAAAACACAAATGAATACATGCAAGATCCCGTGATAATGTTCCTCTTTTGCTGCTATGCACCCTAAGGGTTTGGTGCTTCACTGAGTCAGAAGGTGGGGAGGAAGTGTACAAAGGACACTGTTCCTTATCTCTAAGTACCGATGTGAAAGTAGAAGTGCCTGAGTGTGCAAGATGAATGTACTTTTCATGTAACACCTGTTACATCAGAATTAAATTATGTGACAAGACACCTCACACCTCTTGGATGCCAGATCAGCCACCATCACTAGCCTTGGCTGTAGAACTGTGCCATAGGGATTTCCAGAAACTCTGAACATATGTTAGATTTTTTTGATGAGAAATCGTCTACCTCTGTCCTTTCTGCTCCACCTCAGCTCAGACTCAACCCTCCTTTTCCCTTTATTGTATTCAGCACAAAATGTGTCAAGTGCAATCAATAGCTCACTTATTTAGGTCTAGTAGGGAGGGAATAATTAAGTGGCTTTGCCCACCCAAAGCAATTTAAACTATGCTCCTCTGCATCTGGACACAGTGGTCATATTTTTTCCTCTTGGTAATATTTTATATTTTCTCATTAAGTGGTGTAACTATAAAAAGAATGAAGAGTCTTTCCCTCGGTTAAAATGGCTGGAATTTGCTGCTTGTATTTCCTGCCAATGTAACATTTCAAAGGATATAGAAATCTTCACAACATATTTGACATATTTAGGAATAATGATGGAAAAGAACAAATTAGTTCCTCTTCCACACTAGGGACAAAGTTATGCACAGGTTTAAGATCAGTTATGACCATCTTTTGTTTTACAGATCTCTCCATACAAGAATTTCAGTGGTAAATACAGTAATTAAAGTGTTTGTGGACTCTTAACACATTTAGTGTATACGTACAATTATGTGTATTATCTGTCTCCACTGGTAATGTATTATTTTTCACCCTTAGGTCGGAAGGTTAGAAAATTATGCTGCTCAAAAGTACCCAAGCCCAACAAAAAATCGCATAAAGGTAAAAAGGTTTACAGTTTCATTAATTAGGTAATAATTGTAGATAAATCACAGCACTCTGATGTTTTTCCATCTGCAAATGTCACAGAATTTTCATCCAGGTAAATATTATCTTCAGTGTGCCACTGAGAAATTGTTCTCTTCTCTCAGACAACTTACTGAGTATTTGGATTGGGAAGAAATAAGATTACAAGATAATCCATTTAATGCTCACAGTGTAAAACAATCAAGAGAAATATGATCTAGTCTGATTAAAGGAGAGGAGTATCATATAATTCCTCATTTATAAGAATGGAGGTTGCAAAAGTAAAGTATTATGGTGGCTTTGCCTTGCTGTGTTCCATCACCATTTATATATAGCTGCATTCATCTTCATGTTTTTAGATATCAACCAAAGTGTGATTCTGTGAATTCCTAAAAATTCAGTTTTTGAACCCACAAATTTAACAAGAATTAACTGAGACTGTACTTGTCCTAAGTATGTGTGTCTGAAGACTGCACAAGTAAAAATCCATAGTATCCCTGATTTCAGTGAGAGTCCAGAAAAAAAAAAAAAAAAGCTAAACCATCAAGTCTAGGATGAAAGGATTAGATATGCTCTTTAGAATAACAGCATCTTAAATCTTAATGTTTCTAAATTCAACAAAATGTCTAGCTGATAACTTTTGTTAAACTCTGAAGACAGAGAATTTGATCTAAAATAGTCTATTTCCTATTTCTGATCTTTTCATCTTAAAATTACTAATTTGAAGTTCTGAGCAAATTCATTCAAACTGATAAAATACCTTAAATCCTTTATTTGTTTTGTATTTTGATAACGTAGGTGGAAATCCTTGTGTTTCTCTACAATTTTTCCTTTAGATGGTGCCTTTTCTTTATTTCCAGTCTCCAAGTGCTGAATTATGGGCTGTTTTATAGGCAAAGTCCCACTGGTGTCAGGAGCAGTGAACACATTGCAGAGTTATTGTGGGTCAGGGGTTTATTGCTGCCTGGGGCTCCTTCTCATTTAATTGGCAGGGTAGTAGCAACTGAGAACTTCAGCTATAAAGGATCCACAACACTAGCGGGTTTCCAGCCCAACCACAAGGACTGGGAAGTGCAGTGCTGGAGGCACAGAGGTGGCTCCTGTCACTCCTGGCCTGAGATGGATCACATACATGTGCTGCCTGGCTGAACCTATCCACTTTCCACAGTACTGAGACTTTACACAATGAGCACATCTACTAGTTTTCAGTATGAGGTACCTTCTGCTATCTGATAAAATAGCAGGTGTTGCAGGCTTCTTTACATGCAACAGCCATGAAATCCCTCTGATAAAAGTGCTTCCAAAGAGAATGTTCCTTTGAAAGCAGGCTGCTGTTTCCTGTGGATAAAGTACAGTGATGCTGGTCTCACGGAACAGGGGCAAGTACTATGTTGAAGGGGAGAAAGAAGTACAAAGGAAGCATCTGTTAAAACATGAATTCACCACAAAGATCTCTTACAAAGGGAATCTGAAATGCCTTCCTCTGTTGCAGACCAAATAATACATTATGATCTTTGCATGCCCCCTGTTAGACTCTGCCCTGGTTCTCTGAGTGCCCCAACATGTTTACTGTAGCCATTCCCTGTCCTTACCTGCAGCCAAGCCTTTTTTAGGTCAGGGGTTGCTGTTTATTTGCTTCTGCAAAGGGTGCACCTGTCTGCTGCAAATAACTTATTCAGATCTGCTTAATATGACAATGCTTGATCTGAATCAGTTTCTACTCTTACTGAAAGGCAGATGTAAAAGCTTGGGCCTAATGCAGAACCTGCCCAAAGCTAAACAGTATTTTATTTCATGTGCAGTCCTGGACTGGAACTGTACAATGTTGGCTTTGTTTTGCATTGTTGCTCTGAGATTTCTGAGTGACTTTTGCTTCCATGTCACTGTCCTTTCTAGGGGATTGTCACTTGCTTTATACGGTCTGCAGGCAAAGTACATGGACTGTTTTTCAGCACTGCTCTGCACTGTTCTTTGTGCTGGGCATGTGCCATGGGGAAGCTGCCAAGCCACTCGGAGGCTAACTCAGTGTGGCTTAAGAAGGGGATTAGCTTAACCATACTGGCTACTTTTGAAGCAAAACCACCAATTTCCTAGAATGTTGTTCTTCCATCAGAAACAATTACTGTCCCAGAAAGTAAATATTTTAAGTCCATGTCAGCCTGTGGCTTCTGTCCAGGAAAGATGGAGAATGTGGTGCTAGTAAGGGGAAGACACTGTTTAATCTGTCAGTTGTGGAATCTGAGATCTGGAGAGACAATAATACTGCCCCTGTGTCTATGAAGACTTCCATCTGACTCTGGAAACTTCCAGGACCAGCAGCCTAACTTTCAGTGTGTGTACCCTCAGCAACCTAATGAAAAGAAAAAAAAAAAAACAAATGCTGTCAACATCCCTTTTTATTACAGATCACTGCTAATCTAAGCTTGCCCATACAAACCTGGCTGAGCTTCAGGTATTGAAGTTTTATGCCATTTTCCACACTCCCAATTAAACAAATATCTCCATTTTTTCTCTTTTCCGTCTTTGTTTTACAGGTGTAAGTTTCAAAATGACTCAAATGGAAATAAAGAAATACTGCAAGCCTTGTCCTTCACCTCTGATGGTTCCTGGACCCCTTCCACAGCTAAAATGAGAGGACTGAAAGGAGGGGCAAATGCATCTGCCCACCAGTACATCTCACAGTGCTTCATTTGAATAAGGGCCCTCCTTTCACAGACAGGACATGAGTGTATATTGCTTTTTGTTTGGGAAAGGCTTCAGTACTGTTTATTCTTTCACTCAGGCACCTTTGTCTTGTTAATACTAACCTGGCAGCTAAAGAGTCAGGCAAATTTGCCTGGCTGCCACCAGGCTTTGTGTCAGTTGCATATTCCTCCACACCAAACAGGGATTTAGCTCATCAAGTAAGAGGAGGAGGAGAGCGGGTTGAAGAGGTGGCTAAATCACATTGTTTTGCATTTCTGGATTGCCTAAAAGGTGGTAAAGGGCTGATGCTATTGTTTCTAGTTACCACTATACATGTATGTTTTACCTCTTCCATGAATGATTTATTTTATATTAGCAAAAGGGTTTGCTTGTAGCTAGGCACATGATGCTTTTTCCTGCAGCCTTTGTATGCAGTGCTTTCAATCCACTTAGTAGATTTCTATAAATGAGAAAGATCTCATAATTTAGAAAGGTCTGAGAAACTAGATAAGCAGGCTGTTAAAATAATGGTAACAGACTAGATTCAAGTAAGCTGTTCAGTACATCTTCTGAGGCTAAATCTCACTTGAAAATCAAAGTGGCCTTTTCTTTATCTTCCTATAGAATGTCATCAGGTGGTTATTAAACAGCATACTGAAAAGGTGTTAAAGCTAATCAGATTTCATCTGGTCTTCTGGAGCCAGAAGGCAGCTGTTGTTTTAAGACACCTGAGTTCTGTGATCAGCTCAATAAACTAAACTTACTGGAGCATGAAATAAGTGCTAAGAATAATACCAAAGGGCTGAATAACAGAGAAACTGAAATATCCTCTGATACGTCACTCATGTATCTTCTGTCCCTTCCTAACTGTCCTCCGCATATGCTGCTATTTCTCTGCCTGGGGGAGAGTCCTTAAAACAGAATTTCTTGGTTGTTCATAAATTTAGGTTTCCTTCTAGTGAATATGAGGAGGAGTAGAAAGCTTTTCTGCTGCTGGGCAAATTGCAAATAGTATTTTTTCCTTCTGTACTCACAGTACTACTCTTAACATAATTCTCAGGATGATAGAGATGGTCTCAGTGCCCTTTGCAATTTGGGGGAGTTGAATGGGAACAGTCGGAGGTCTGTTGTAACGCGCACAGGCAAATGCAATTCTCACGGGTCAAGTTTATGAGTACTTACTCATGGTCCTGCTCTCATTGGCAATGTTTCTATTGTGCTGAGCAATTGAACCTATTTCTAGGTCTTCCATGTGCTTGTTATTACTTTATTTGCATATTGGTTTTGAGATTAGATAGATCTGACAATCAGCTTCCCATTTTTGAAGAGTTGACCATGCATAGCATTTTTATATTAAGGATAAAGGAGATGCCAGTCCTCCTCTGAATCAGGAGATGGGTGAAGGAACTGTTTCATTGTTCTGTTGCTGATCGTGGGGCCAATATATTTTATTTCTATTGTCTTCTGTAGCTCGCAGAAGGAATCTTTAGAATATAAATGACAAGTAAATACAAGCATTTTTGGTATTAAATGTTTGCAGCAGGGTTTTACTCTGTAGAATATGGCCATGTGTTTATACCTCTGTATAAAGCATTGCTAACAGGTTTGAAGATTTTGTTGTTTAATGTGAACTTATCCCTTTTCTTTTATATCTGAAAATGCTGTATGATTTTTCCTCATTGCCCTACACCCTTCAACCAGTGTGTTTCACACTCTCCAATCCTCCTTCAGGCAAAATGTCCCCTCTGATAACAGAAACAGAAGTCCCAAAGACCATTAACAGAATTACAGAAACATTCTGGGTCTCTGGAGAGATCCCAGAACAAAATGTAATGCACTTAAGTATTTTTACTCGCTAAGTTTCCCAGATTGGCCTCAACCCCAGGCTGAGAGCTATTAAAGATGCTACTTGTGTGAGGTCCTAGTCTTTGCTGAACAAACTCAAGCAGGAATCTCCAAATTATTTCGGAATGGATTGTGACTGCTGCCCAAATGCTTTTTCACTTCATCTAGAAGTGTCAGGATGTTGTGTATCCTCTTGAAAGTAATTCCTCAACAGAGTTTGACTCCTAGGTACCAGGCCATTTCCCCATGTGGTAAAACAGAGCTACCATCTGATCATGGTGTCACTTATAGGCATCTGTTCTTTCTTTTGTTTTCCTTTCACTTCTATGTATGTTTGTTTGGCATTACCAGAGGAGAAACATATTTGCTCAGTGGTTTTTCAAAGTAAACAAGCTGTATGCTTACATAAAGTAGTAAATTTAGCTTATTCAAGCTGACAAATGCATTTTTTGTGTCTTGCATTTTTGCATGCATTTGACTGTCAAGCAAGAAAATTGCACAGCCCTTAAGTTCCAATAAAGATGTTTCTGAAGTATCTCTATGTCTGACAGAACAAATGTTGAATCCTGGTCTGACCTTGTCAAATAAGTGAGCCAGGTGGCTCCTCACTTTGTTTAGAGCTTAATACCACCAGCTAACACCAAATCAGACTGTCTTATTTGACATTAGGACTGTAAGTTGTCAGGAGCGCAAGAGAAATTATCCCTGCTGACAGGGAGTGCTGGTGTAGAGGCAGGTTTGGGGATCTCTTTTTTCTAAGTGGGTAGTAGAAGAAATAAAAATATGTATTCTTCATAGAAAATGTCCCAAAAGGTGTGGTGTGGGCTCTTGATACTGGCCTTTCAGCCCTCTAAACTGTGTGGCCCACAACTGATGCAAGCGTATCCTCAAACAATTCCAGATTTTGGCTCTGGAGAAGTTCTGTTTATCCAAAGTATGGATAACAGGGCCAACTTTGTGTGATTCTGTTTGCTAACGAAAATCCTCTGTGGACAATGTTATCTCAAATAATAAACACAACTGAAATATAAAAGCAGAAGGATAAGTACTTCCTGGTGTAGATATACATCTAACTCTTGCTAAAGCTGAGTGGAAGACTCCGGGTGGCTTTGGTACTCATTGGATCAAGTCTGAAGACCTGTTGCCTGATCCTGTTTTGCCCAAAGCTGTTGCTAACTACTCCCTCACAAATAGCTTCAGGAAAACACTGAGAGACAGTGGAGGCAGATCAGATGCATATATACCTTTTACTGACATGTGTTCTGAGAATTTATCTAAAGCTTGGCACTTTTTCCTCTTGCAGGTTGAAGGTGAGGGGAAAACCCTCTTACACATCAGTCTTTTTTTGCCTCAGATCAACCAGTTTTATTAAATGTGAGCAGTCATCTCCACTGATGTCTAATCCTGCAAAAGGCTTTCAAAACAATACTGGTGTAGATAGATAGATGGTAGATAGAGTAGTCCCTTTATTAGAAGCTTCCAAGTGCACAACAAAAGTACAGGCACACACATCTGTCAAATGTTACAGTTTTTATAACTTCCAGTAATTAATATATTTGATGACTATAACCACCTGTGATACCATTTTCCCCTGGTGCCCACCCTTAGAACTCCTCAGAACTGTCCCTTGCAGCCCCTCCAAGGGCTCTGAGCTGACTCTCCTGTTTTGACTACAAGCTATCTTATTGTCTCAGTTGGAGTTCTTGCAGGTGTTCTTCAAAACAGCATGTCCGTGGTAATGTGTGTCTAACAGAACTTCAGAAATGTGTGAGAAAATGTTCAGTAACTTCTAAATGCCACTTAAAATGTGAGAGACTTAGAAAAACTCATTCAACTTACATAACTCCATGAAAGTCTATAAAATGCACACTAAAATCCTTAGGCACCACCACCATAGTTAATTTCTCTGAAGGACTCACTTCTATAGTTGCTGGTGGGAAGCAAAGACATGAGCAAGGGTGTTGGTTCCAATCCAGCTATGTCCACGATTCCCTGTAGCCCTTCAGTACTATTTCGGCAGCCATTGGATAACCTGTCTTGGTTTTGAACACATAACTGTCCTATAATGCTTTGCCTTTTGATCTTAGAGCAGGACTATCAGCACAAGGAATTCCCAAAAATCACTTCTGTTTTCAATGTCTCAGTGATGGCCATCTCTGCTAGAAAAGTTCAGTATCTGAATACGGATTTGTTCAAGTTGTCATTCAACTTCTGTGCCAACATTTGTTTATGTGTTTCAGATGCAGTGACTGTGAGTATCTTCAAGGGTGGGGGATTTAATTCCACATTTTCTGGCTGATGCTCCACAAGAGAGCTAAGGACAGAGATTTGCTGTAGGATAAGCACCTTACACTCACAATGCCATCTGGTCAGCCTCTGAAGTGATCAGAGAAATCAGGTCAATATGTGCCTATGAGTGATCCTCAACTGAACATGACTTGTCTGGCTTCTGCCACCTGACACAATCCCAGCAGCCTCTGTTCTTCCAGGAAGCTGTCATACCACGCCTGCTTTCTGTCAGAGACTCAGACTGCATCCGGGATGTTGGCTCAAGAGCTGATCCCTCCCAGCTGGCAGTACAGCACAGATACTCATGGATGGTGATTTAATCCTGGTCTAGGAGGCATTCAAGACCAAGCATTCAAAAGTTCCATGCACATATAAATGCCTGTTCATTAACTGCCCAATAGGCACTTGTACAATCATTTAACTATTACTGTGCGCATGCATTTGTGATAAGTGTAGCGCAGTCACAGCAATTTATATATCCTGGCTAATGGACCTCCTAGTGCAAAAGCTAAACCACAGCAGGGTTTCCCTCACCTGACAAGCAAGATGTCGCTTTAGGTCAGTGAAGAAGAGGGGGTTTCTGCTGTTGTGTTGTTTGGTCTTCAGCACTGATGCCAACCACAGAGGGCAAAAAGACATATTCCTGAGGCACCATTTGGTGCTTGCCTGGTCTCTGAAAATCATGTCTCTATAGCATGGTCTTACAATTGTCTCCCAAAACTGAAATGCACTGGAATAGATTGTCTTTGCTAGGTGGGTTCTCCACACAAAACTTCCTGTTCGCATTGTTGCAGAACCCTGTGTCACAGGCAGTGCCAGTTTTGTGGCGTGTTCACTGAGCAATGCTAAAACCTATTTGCATCCCAGAATTTTCCCCAAGAGATCCACATGCCTGTGAAGAAAGATGTTTTCATACAAAAACAAGTGTGAAGAAGTCCATCTGTTTACAAGTGCTAGCAGAGAAACGGTGAGATGGTTGAAAACAAGCATCTGTATGAGCTGAGATAATGAAGCAGTGTCTGCAAGTACCTCTTTAAAGCATTCTTTTTGACTCAGTTGCTTTCCAGTTGTTAATTTTCATTACTTGGGAAATAATAAATGATAGCAATTGTCACTGAGCTCTTACCTTGATGTTGTCTGAATGTACCAAGGTTAAACAATTCAGCATTTTCCTTTTACTTAGTTAAATATAATACTGCTGCTTTATTCTGCAAACATCTTCACATGTGTGATTGATGAGAGATTAAAAAAAGAGATATGAGCTGAAGATATGTCTACCAAAGCACTATGTGTGTGGTTGACCTTAACCTCACAAGCTCCACCTTTGACAGTCTTTGAAAGGAACTGCCTTTAAATTTCTATTTAATTCAAGACTCAGCAGTTTTGAAAACAGATCCTTAAGTCTGAGAAGTGAAGTCAACCTGCTCTTTGTAATTTTATTAAAAAATGTGCTTTGCACTTTTTCCTGTCCGTTGAACAGAACTTTCTCCTTCCACCCTCAACATTCTTTCACTGCTTTCTTTTGTTCCTAGACATGATTTTACAGTTTTTCATGCCAAGTCTTCCTCCTTGTCTGTTCTCACTGAATAGAAAAGTAATCTTTTGTCTTTAAGCATAATGGTCTGCCACACATTCTTTGTTTATGAGGAATCTTAGAGAAATTCTTCTGCTCTCTGAATTTCCTCCAGATTTTCTCTTTGTACTGAACTACCTTCCCTCCATAAATTTCTGTCCATGAGACTGACAGGAGTGTACATAGTATAAAAGATGTGGTATAAAATGGTGCTGCATTGCATTTGTTGTTTTCAGACATTATTTTTGTACCAAGGGTGGTTACAGGGTTTTAGAATCTCTGTTTCAAGGCACCATATAATCATCCTAAAGCCACAGCATGAGAAGGGATTTTTTTTCTGTCATTTAATTTGTATTTCAGCCTTTACTGCAATAGCTTCAGATCATGTAATCTCACTTATCAGATGTGAAGGTCTCAGATATTTTATTCATTCTTCAAATTAATATCTATTGTTGAGATTCCTGCTCTGTAGTTCTATTGATTTATTTTATTGATAGATTGTTGTTAAAAAAAAAAAAAGGCAAACAAATACAGTATTTTGAGATAAAGTAGCAGAAAGTGTGGGAGCAGATAGTAAGAACCCAGTGCTCATAGAGCTGATTTTTGGGCTCTAGCCAGGTTAAACTACTTGCTTTGAAAACCCACATATGTACAGGACTATTGACTGTAGAAGTCTCTCCAGGCAAAGACTAGATAGTTGACGAAAAATGGAAAGTGGGAATGAAGTGATAGTCCCTCTGGTTTTGGAAGTAAATTACCTCAGAGCTGCATATATAATACTGTTGTAAGAGAAAATATGTTGAAATATATTTTGTTTTATAGGTTTCTAGAGCTGCTTTGGTGTAAGGCTGCCTGAAAACTCAGGTTTCCTCTTGATACAGCAATCGAAGGGAAAGGCTGAGGTATGTCCTGGCCAGTTGGATATCCCACATCCTAGAAAGGTAAGTACCTCAGCACTTAGTCCAGTCTGAGAGTTATACTGAGTTGTGGGATTCCCTTCTGAGAATGGTTAGGGCGCACTCCTGCATTCCCAAGAGAGGGGTAGTAGGAAGACCCATCTGCAACCACGGTGTCATTCATTTACCTGAGTAAAATCCAGCCACTGTGGCCAAAGTGCTGGTGTGGTCTAGAGCTGATGTCTAGCCAGGGCTTTAGTTCACCTGTAGTGTTTGCATTCATGCCATTCCTGTACTGAACAGCTGAGTTTGGTTATACATGGCAGGAAAAGGAGCAGGTTTCATTTTCATACTTCCCCTGGTTCAACAAGTCATGTTACTCTCTTGTAAGCAGGGTATCTATACAGGGATGTCCATGGCACACATGACAGTCAGGAAGTTTATTGGGAGAACACAAGCTTTTCTTTGCTCTGCCTAGACAAGTCTTATTATTTTTCTCAGCAGACTGAGTAAACTATAAAATCTTGATTTATTCATTATTCACACCCCAACTCTTGAGTTATATGTATAATTTTTACAGGCAAAACAATGAACAATGCTAGTTCTTTCATAAATAACTTGGATTGTCTGTCTGCTGCTAAATGGCATCCTTCACACCGATCTGTCATGCTCCACGGTACCACATCCATCACAGATCATGCTGCTGAAGTGAATGTAGGCTATCTAAATATACCTGGATATTCTAGGGACTATTTGTTCGTTTTCTATCCCTGTCAAAAGAAAATGAGGAGAGTGATTCATAGCTTCCAAAGAAGTAAAGTTACTGAATTGTAAATGGATTTTGTACTGGTCTTTAAAAGCCTCTAAGCTAGTAAAATGGATAGCAGGAACTTTAATTACTTAGCAGCTGCAGCAAGTGTTCCCCTTTCCCCTGTTACCTGCAGCATCCTTTTTGCAAATTCTATAAAACACTCTTTGGCAGACTAAAACCAGAACCTGTATCTAAGACAAAGTTATTTCTTTTCCCCAGGAATTCCCCAAACCTCTGCTGCCACCCACAGCGAATGACAACAACTCATAATGAATCATGCAGGCAAGTGCTCTGAGATTTTTGTTTTGTAGACGAGTATTTCTGATGGGATGAAAGTGCCATCTCATTACCTATGTAAAAAGAATGTCCACTGCAGTTTGTTTGGAAAGCACCTTGTCTGTTTTGAAGTCACTGTGAAAATGGTGAAATTGATAGGTATTTGGTGTCTGTTCTCCCTCTGTTTTCCTGCTGTTGTAATGTCTTAATTCCTTTGGAGATAAGGACACGATGACTGGGTGCTTCCATTCTTGTTACCCAAATTAGGACAGTCCAAAGGGCTCAAACTGAAATAATGCTTTGTTGCCACCTCTCTAAATCTTGGCTTTCCTTTCCACGAATGAGGTGTGTTTTTCTGCTTTGTGGAGCTTATCTCTCTGAATCAGTTTAGTTACAAAGTCTTCTTCACGTTATGTGTTTTTTCAGACCAGATATAAGGAAGACATTTTTTGTAATGAGGGTGGTGAAACACTGGAACAGACTTCCCTGAGAAGCTGTAGATGCCCCGTCCCTGGAAACATTCAGGTTGAAAAGGGCTCTGAGCAACCTGATCTTAACTAAAGATGCCCCTGCTCATTGCAGGGGGTTTGGACTAGATGAGGTTTAAAGGTCCCTTCCAACACAAACTATTCTGTGATTCTACCCAGGGTTTCCCCATTCTCCTGCATACTGCTGAGGTTTAGTGTAGCTGCTCAGTGGAGCTACAATACCAAAAATTTTATGTAGACAGCTGAGTTATAACTCGTGTTGTTCTTTAAACTCCTCAAACCAAGCAGAACAGTATCACTTTCAGCTTTGTATTAGTGATCTGAGAGAGGCTTCTAAGTATTGACCAAGGTCATTAATGATTCCATCACTATCTTTCTATTACTTTTATGTGAACTTAATGATCTTGGGCTGATTATTTATAGACTCTTTGTGCTAGATATGAAAACTGAACTTAGACCCCCCCATGAGTCAGAATTTTAACAATGAGCTCATTTTCCTTTTCGATCTAAAAGTGTTAAACTCATTCAATTAATAACCAGAGAATAACAGTGAGAGGGAGGAAGAGGTTTTTACTGGTTTGCATTTTAATCTATTGTGACTACAAAAAATTCCAAGTAATTTTAACAAATTTGCATATCCCAAGTGATGGGAGTGGGCTGTGGAGAGATGCATAAACTCTCATATAGGATGTGGCATAATTGATATTTATTCTGGCAGTGGGGAGGATCAAAGTTTGGTGATCATGGCCAAGCACTTAAGCACACATCTCTGATTAGATTTAAGCACCAAAACATGGAACTGTTTCTCTTTTGCAATTCCTACTGCACAACAGTAATGAGAGTCTGTTTCTTTCCTATAGGTGGTAATTCAAAACACAGAGATGGACAGTGAAGACTTCTGAGGGACTTTAGTCTTTTCTCTCCTGCCATCAGACTGGCCCAGGTTCTTGCAGATTCCCCAGCACTTCCTGTAGTTTCTCTCAGCAGCCAGACAGAAGGTACGGTGTGGTGCTGGGAAAATGCAAAGCATAGGTTGTGTAAAATTCTTCACACCAAAAGCAGCCATCTGACATGGTAATCAACAGTTGTTCCTGGATTTTCAGCATTTTGCAGCACTTTTTATGTTAAATGTATTTACACGCACAAATGCACACATAAAAAATGGTGAACATTCCTCTCCACAGTAATGCTTAATGTCATTTGCACTCAGAACTGGAGGACGAGCATAGTCAAAAAAGTAGCTTAAGCTGTTGTTATATGAGTGTGAACTTCATTACTTATCCATACTGTCCAGAGTCTAGAACAGAGGAAAACAGAAACAGACATAAACTCTAAAGACAGTACTCAGGTATTATAAAGCAAAGCAGGACAGTGGAAAATAATACCTGTTATTTCTTTAATTTTATTTTTCTCACTATTTCTAAATCACAGACACATGTAAGCATATGAAAACTGATTGAAATGCAACTCATGAAAACCTCTCATTTATATGCCAAGCAGGCTTCCCCCAGGTGGGCAGCTCTAATGTGATCTCCCTGAGGGTGGACGGGCCACCCACAACGTGGAAAGAGTAATTTATCCCTGTGCCAGCTCAGTCTGTGCCCTCTCCACTCAGCAGGGGCAGCAGCAAGTGCCAGCTGGGATGCCAGTGACACAACCGGACACTTTCTGGTTCCTCTTTCTCCCCCACCCCCGAGCCCACGGCAGTATTGCTGTGCAGTGGGAGGGGCTGTGCTCCTGGGCAGGTTTAGGTGCTGTTTTAGTCTTGGCATCTACTTCCGGTTCTAGTCAGGCCAACATTTTAGGCTGTGCTTTGGGACTGGGCTCAGGAACACCTGTCTTGGCTGGGGCCCACGATTCCCCTGTTCGGGGAATGTGGAAACAGGGAAAGTGCAGCTCTCGATGCTGGTGGAAGCCCATTTCTTCTCAGCCCTCTTGGTTTTAAGCAAGACTACTAGTCTTAGGCTTAAGTTGGGTTTTAGAGCTAAGAAAAGTGAACATATTGGGGCTGAGGTTTTTCCAAGTTTCTCAAAGGCTCACAGAGACAAGAGGACAGGAGCTGGCAGGGGTCTGTGTGTAGCTGATTTTGTGTCTGGCCCCTGTGCCCAGAAAGGTTCTAGTTTTGGTTTGGGGAGTGGGTTTTTGCTGGAGGCAAAACAATGGCTCAGGGCATCCCAGGGGTTTCACAATGCACAATCCAGCAGTTACGTCTCTGCTGCACCAGCCCCAGCAAACCCCAGCTACTGTCAGAAGGGGGGGAAGTCTGCAAAAACATTCATTGTATTACTGTAGCATCCTTCAACATTTAAACTTTTATTATATAAAAATCCCGGTTGTCTAACAAATTCCTGTAGATATAGCTAATCAGAACTTAAATAAACACAGAACTTTTGTTCTGAAAATATTGGACCTTTCTGAATTTGTTTTCATACTGAATAGTAAACAGCATTCTAGGAAACTAATGGGTTCAGATAAGATGGGTATGTTTGAGATCAGATGGGTATATTTCATTCTTCCTTTATGCTTCTTGCTACTTGATATGCTAAAAATATATTAAATAGAACTTTCTTCTACATAGAGAGAGGGATTCTTCCATTCCCAAAATTGTTGGAAAAGAAGATATTGCTCTCCTGAAACCCTCTGCTGCCCCTTTTCTTCCAAAGGAGAAAATTCATCAAAATAAGCTTTAATCCATGAACTGTGTTGGCTTTGATCAAAGTATGTATTTCTGTCTAATGTTGCTGTGTTAGGTATGTATCTGACTGTGCATAGACACATATTAGCTAGGTTTTCACACTGTAAGGGGATTAAGAGCTCAGACTCATTGAAATTCAGGAGTGAGACATTTTGCTTCCTTGGAGATGCAGGCCCAAGAGATTTAGATCCCCAGGGGGTGCAACCAGGGGAACTGACAGCTATTAAGTTTGACAAGAGCTCTCCATCACTTGTTTTAGGAAAAAACTCTGCAGAAAAACAGCACGTTGTTAGTTCTGGATTGAGGAGGCAGGTGAGAGGACATTCAGGTGCTATTTATATTTTCTTTTTGTGCACTATGCAGGTGCATTTCTGTGATTTTATCAGTGGTTTAATATTACTTTTTACAGAGATGGCATGATTAAATCTGTAACAGGGACTAAACTTATATCCATCTTCCATATGTGTATCTTCTCCCACACAGTTTTCAGCTTTAGATTCCCGTATCATGAATTTAAATACACTAAAAATACATTTGTTTTTCTTAGTTGCCTGCTGCAGGTTTCCCTCAGCTTTACAGGCCACTGCTGCAGTCACACCTTGGTTCAATATGGAGCTTTTGCAAATCCTGCTCTACAGGAATAGTCATACAGAGCCACACCAAAGGTCTGATCTCGTTCAAGTTGACAGCCTTCCCTGGTTTAACTCCAAGCTTCTGTCAGGTGGTAATATGGTCCCTTGCTGAGCCAGGGTTTGCATCTGTTATTGTCACATTTGCTAGTTATCAATGAACATATTCTTCATTATTTTGTCTGATTCACTTGGAG
Organism: Acropternis orthonyx; assembly: GCA_035583155.1. Taxonomy (NCBI): domain Eukaryota; kingdom Metazoa; phylum Chordata; class Aves; order Passeriformes; family Rhinocryptidae; genus Acropternis; species Acropternis orthonyx. The sequence goes on along the minus strand of JAWWEU010000160.1, from coordinate 9,138,316 downwards.
CGTTTTTACTGTTTTGCTTCTGTACCCTTCTCTGGCAAGTTCTATTATGGGTAGCGAGTTTCGTTAATATTGCTCTGAGTGTTCTACTTTTCCCCTTCTGGGAGCCTTACAGTTGATTTGTTCTGCAGGCAGAGGTTTCCTTCCAGCAGCACTGTAGATCCATGGGGATCAGCAGGTGCAGACATGCCCTGCCCACAGCACAGGGGCATCACAGCACTGTGTCTGCAGTAAAGACCTCTCCCATGGCCTCCTCCATCGTATGTTCACTCAGGTCAAGGGTAAGGTACGCTGTAAATGTGTGATGGGATCTGACTGCCAGCTGGCTCTGTAGGACACATATACAGGAACTGCCCGGCCTGTCGCTCCCCTCCATGTGTGATGAAAGCCATCCCTAGACTACTACCCACCTTCGGCTCTGCAGCCCACAGGCTGGGAGGAGAGGCTCTGTGTGTGAGATTATCTCTAGGGAGCACTGATCTGCTGTCTTCTGAAACCTTAGCAAATAGCGATAAAACACGGGAATGAATGAGGGAGTCAAAGGTCTCCACTGTTGCCCAGTGTGAAGTTGTTTCCTGGCTCTGTACTTCCTTTCGATGTCTGCAGCCTGTTCTGGAGGGAGCCGTCATTCCCACCTGCAGCCCAGCTGGACACTATGGGACATGGAGCATCCCACAGTGACACAGGACCCACGTGCTCAGCATGGCCGTACTCACTGTTGTAGCAGGAGGAGCCTCCAGCTGTGAGAAGGCTGGAGCACGGCCGGGTCCTCCTGCCCTGGCTGCGCCAAGACAGCAGCTCCGCAGGAGATCCAGCTGTGGGGATGGGCTGCGGGGCACCATCAGCTGCGCCCATCACACAAGGGCCACCACCAGGCAGGATGTGCAGCTTCTGCATTGCAACGGCGAACCCTTTGGCTGCTTAATTTCTTAGACATTTCTTCCATGCTAGCTCTTAATTAAAAACCAGGAAACTGCGTTAACACATCCTTAAAGGGCAAGTGTTTTGCTGCAGGTCAAGTTTAAACAGCTAAGCCATGATAAAAACATACCCTTGCTTAGAAGCTACCTACTTTCATGATGGAGCTGCTTTTAAGCAGGGTTTATCTGTGAACATCTTCCCAGAGTGACTAATTTTTTAATCCTGTAATATATTAGATGACACATATTTTAAATTAGTGCAAACACCTTTTATATTATGCCAAAACAAGCAATGAAAAAAGCTACTTGGTTAACTTCTCTGATTTGTCAATGTTTAAACACAATTTTTAGTATGTTGGTTAAAAATTGCCTGCTGAAAGTAAAAGGTGCTTTCAGCAATTAGTGCAGTTTAAGAATTAAATGATCAAGCCAGCTCACCAGAACATTTTTACTTCTGCATTTTTAATTGCAATTTATGCAATGTTGTGTATTTTTTTGCTATCATATATGTGATCGTTTTCTTTAAAATGGTAACAATCATGTCTACTGTTTCTTGCTAATATTAGATTTTCTTTCTTTGTAGTTTCTCAAGATTACCAAAGCTAAAATAAAAAGAATCCTCTTTTATCTCTCAAAAACAGAGGACTGGCTTAGACAGTTAAAGACAGAATTTAGAAAGAAAACTAATTTCTGCTTTACCTTCTCCCTGACTTCTGTGTTTGGTCTGAACAAATACAGTACTTACCGCAGAACTTGTGAGAGTTACACTGATTCCTCCAGATCTTGTCTCAGAGAGGAGTCCCACAGCTCCTTGCAAAGTAATTGGTCTAATTAGGTGGTAGGAAGGAGCTTCTTTAAATTCCTCAGAAATTAAGACGTGTCATCCGCTTAACATCTTAGCATCTGTTACTGCCTCTTGCACATTTCTCCACTACATCAGTCTGAAGGACATTTTCTTGGGCATTTCAGAGAGAACAAACAAAAACAAGCCCTTAAAACAGAGAAGAAATTGTCTCTTTCTTCAGTGGGATGAAGCATGTAAGGCATTTCACCCCCACCTTATTTCTCAGTTTGGTGAATGTTTGCCTGGGTGAGTACAACCATCACTTTTTTAAGTAAAAATGTAGGAGAATACAAGTGTAAATCCTGTAGTAATCCTTACTGATGTGATAATGTCCTGAAATATTTTCCTTGGCAACTGATCCCTGTGCAAATGTTACCCTCTGTGTTTATATATTCGGAGTTTTGTTTCAAATGGGCTATTTTGAATCTCTAATAGACAGTCAGTAGAATGACAACTAATTTGTTGTTTCTTTTTTTTTTTTTTAACTTTGCTGTTGTCTGGCAGCAAGTAAGTAACTATTTAATTATGGCTAATTGCTCATGCAGTAGGCATAATTTTAAGACAGAATTAGCTTAGAACACTGTGAAAGAATAAAGGGTAAGGTACTAAGGCACTGGGAGAGTTTCAGACTTGTATGTGGAGAGGAGAGGTGTACAGTCATTGCAAGATGAAAAGCTTCATTTTTTCAGTGAAGCTGTCTGGAACTGGTTGAGATTTTTTAGAGAGATCCTGCTACTTGTTTTGTTTCAGTTGGTTTGGGGTTTTTTCTACATACTCTCTCTATTTCCTGCTGTGTGAATACTGGCACAGTGGCATGTAGAAGTAATTTTATTAAAAATATTCATACAGATAGAGTTGTGAGAGTCCATTGCAGCAACTGGGTGTGTCATGCACTCATAGTATTCCCAAAACAGCTCGTGTTTACTGAGAGTCAGGTAATTAACTGAGTCAGCCAAATAACTGCCACCTACAAAATGCTTTTCTTTGGCTTTTGTTTTGTTTTAATTGCAGTTCAGGCAAATTATGCCCCCTATTTCTTTGACAATGGAGCCAGAAGCTCGAACGGGAACATGGCACTTCTCAGCCTTTCAGAGGACACACCTGTTGGTCAGTATTAAAATTAGTATGATTGAACTGTGAAACTGGAGTTACTTGCTCTTATGATTAACACATATATTTTGTTGTAGATTATGTTATATCCTGTGATCCTACATGGTTTTCTCTCAAGATTCTAATTGGCCTCAATTTAAAATGACATGTTTGAATTGTAGCTGCAATTTAAAAGATGAATTTTAGCTCCCCTTTTTTGGTCCACCAATTTATTCATAGCTTCAGAGCACAGACCTTTGTGGTCAGAAATAAATTCCTGGTAGTGAGAAGCTTCTTACCAATCCTCTAAATGCTTATGAGAAGAAAGCCTAGCTGCTAGTAATTTTATCAGCCTTGGTAAAAGCAAGCTGTAAATTGAAAAGTAAGAGGTATGATTTTCTTTAAACAGTCATCACGTTTTTCATGTTTACAGTAAAAATGATAAAAAATGTTTCCACTTGTAGTGAAAATTGCTTTGTCTAAACAACTGATATTTTTTTCAAAAGGTTTAGTTTTGCTTTATTGAAAATTCAAAAATTTATACCATTTTCAGATTTCAGCATTTTGAGGCAGGTCTATCTATGCTTCTTTTAACTGCATTTGTATTAAGAAAAAAATAAGAACAAAAGGTTATTTATAATCACTGTTTTCCATGGAAGAAGAATAATTTCCTAACATATAAAAAATTGTATGTAAGATATATTACAGTGGTGAGCACCACCTTTTCTTAAGACTTTGCACTGAGGTTTTGTTTAGGATTTTCTACTGTTTGTTTGTAGCTTTTACAGGCTAAATCAGAACCTTATTTAGTTATTGCAAATTGAGTACCAGAGCACCCCTTTACCAGCTGCCTCACGCATAGAGGAGACAGATGGCTGCGCAGGGGGTGCACCCAAACACCTCCTTCCCAGGGAGGCGAGAGTGGGGGAGGGATCAGAGGGCACAGCCTCTTCTGGAAGCCTGACGCTGCCATCCACGCCTTCCTAAACAAGCCCCAGGTCACTCACTGGTTTGGGAAGCATCTGCCTGGGTTTGGTCAGAGTCTCCATTTCTGACCCTGTGGTGCCAATGCCAGACAAGAACCATGCAGGTCCTGCTACAGGGTGGAGAGAGGATGATTGAGAAGCAGGAAATTTTCCTTTCCCTGCTCAGTTTGAGAAGAGGAGAAAGAGAAGGGAGCTCATTGCATAGAAGTGATACATCTCACTAATGAACTTAAAAAGAGCTTGCTTATGATGCAGTGGGAATTTGCTATTGTTTAGTCAAGCTTAAGTGGAAACCTCAGCTGAAGGCCAACAGGAATGTAGTGGCACTTGGAAAAGCCAGAGGCAGACCACAAGGAGCTGCAGTTTTTGCTGTCCTTCTGCCTGGATTCACATGGAAACTGCACTTGCTCTGTCTTGGCAATCCCTACAGTTCTGCTGATTTCTGGAGTAAGATTATCCAGCGGAATCACTTGCCTAAGCACAGATGAAGCTTGTAATGCCAGACAGACACAAAATGGGACCCCAACTCTGTTTGTTAGGGGTGATACTTGCCAACTCCTCCACTGAAACTGCAGGCAGTACAACTCACTTGCCATCAAACTCCCACTCCTTGGAGTGGTGCCAGCTCACAGACATTTGGAGAGCATCAGCCTCTCCCTGCCACCACTGGGAGCTTCCAGCCACCTGTGTGGGGATGGGGAGCTAAAGGTGGCACAGAGCCACAACACAGTCAAAATGTCCTTCCTGTCAGGACTGCAGCACCACACGGTCTCTCAGATGACAACACTCCCTGCAGAAGTGAAGTACAGCACTAATTTCCACCCACTGCCTCTGATCAGGGGCTTCAGCAGCCAAAAAATGAGAGGGTGCATGCCTCAAGAGCAAAACAGCAGTGTGAGGGATCAGAGCCTGTGTTAGTGCTCTTGTAACTAGCCTGAGTAAGAATAATGAGAAATACATGATGGGCTTCTGCTCGTGCTTTTGTAACATTAGAAACCAGTCTTGGTATGTAGAGGTCCCTGAAGTTTGTTCTTTGGTTGCAGCAGTGATAAAACTCAAGCTGTTCTGTCTTCAGTGCTGCTGTGCCTCATGCCTGCTGACTTCATCCAGAACATGTTTACATGTGTTTAAATTGGCTGGCTTGTACTTCTAATTGAATGTATAAGTGTGCTCTAAAAGACAAAAGAGAAGCAGCTTTTTGCTGAAAGTTCCACAGGGCCTGTAGAACCCCTTGGGAAAGGGAGATAAGCCCTTAATTTTGAGAACTCTGAAAGTGGTTGCTTTGCTAGTCAGCTGCCAGTGCTTCTTTGGGCTAATTCCCAGAACATGTTGACAAACAGCTCTGAGTAGTGCAAGGTCCTCTCTTCTGAAAGCACCTTTGGATGTTCCGTTCCATTGGAACATGGTTGCTTGGGGTTTGCTTAATGCAAAGTGCTGCTGCTACCTGCTGCTCATGCCAGCACAGCCACTCCTCGGGAAAGCTTTGGCAGAGAGGCTCCCAGAGGAGGGCACAAATGGCACCCACACTGCGGAGCTGCAGTGCTGGGTGTGCATTCAGCTTTGCACAGTGCAAGAGGACCGATGTTCACATCAGACCACAGTCAGAACTTCATGCCAAAGCTCAGTGAGGGCTCACACATTGTCCCTGCTAAATGTCTACCAGGCTGGCCCTTTTCTGTGTCCCCAGTGATGCGTATCACACTGCAGAGGAGGCTACTGTTCCTCATCACTGTGCCTAAATCTCCTGCAGAAGCAGGAGAAGGAATCTGCTCTCCCATTTCCATGTGCAGTCCCAAGCATCCACACTCCAGCAATCATCTTTCAGTTTGAGCAGGATGACCAGTGACAAAACAGCAGAAGTAAAACTTGTGTATGCTTGATTCTGGGTGGCTTCACTCAGGCTGATGTCCTGCAAAAATGGGCAGGTTGCTCTTAGGTCTTTCCTGTCCTCACATAAAATTTGGAGTCGTGGGCAGGCTGCTTTTCTTGGCAGCAGCTGGTGTCTGACCTGAGCAATGCCATGGACAGCAGCTTTAATGAATCTCCATAAATTTTACAGTCTTTGACCCTGGTGAGATTTGCAACCAGTTGGCAAAGCTGTGTGTGTGTTATATTCCCAGGGATCTATAGGCAAGGGACATGCAACATTTGGGAACACTGAAGGGAGACAGTGGGTTCTCTGTGTGGCTGTAGTGGACACATTAAATTCATTACCATGCTCATATTATCCTTAACTTCACCTTCTTTTCTTTTGTTCAGTTTTGCTTATTTAGAGATAGTTGTAACTTGCTCCAAGTTGCATGCATTGTACCATAAGTTATCATAAAACCAGAAAATACTATTTCTGTGCGAATGCTTGAAAGTATCTGCAGATTCCCAGATACTATTTCTTCCTGCAGAGCATGAGACCCCTCAAGGTAAGAAGGGCCATGACAGCAGCTCCTTCCAGTGCCAGACTTAGGAATTGGCTAAGTTACAAACTGCAATAGCAGTTGTCATTTGTGGCTGTTTGTCAGGGAAGGCAGGTAATTAGCTCTTTGCAGAGAGTCGCCTGTGTACATACAAAATGTGCGTGTGCTCCTAATCGAGGTCTTAAGCCATGAGTGGGATGCTATTTCAGGTTGTTTGTTTCATCTTACCCCTTAATCCCTGTAAACCCTCATAGTGGGAACAGAGTGGGACTGGGAACAGCTGCAGGGCAGGAGATTGAAGCATACTCAGAAGGACTAAATTCATTACTCTCTCAAAGGCCAAGCATCACCAGTACAGTGGAGATCTCCACATGTCTCCTATCCTTGCATTTTCCTTTCTGTTTTCACCCTTGCTCCCAAGTGGGCACTCCCCCTCTCTTCCCCCCCACCCCCATTAAAAGCCAGTTTGCAGTGACAATTCTTTGATCAAAGCTACAACTGCCAGCTACCTACCACTGGCTGACTGACCCCCTCCAGTTCACTCCACCCTTAAAGCTTCCCCTGTTCCTACGCAGCCCTGTTCTTTTTTCTTCATGTCAGTCACAGCTGACTGTGTAAAGGTCCCCTTGTCCCCTCCGGTACCTATCATTCCTTCCTTGTTTCCAGCACCCTGATCCACCCCTAAGAAAGTAGGGAGCTACCAAACAGAAGTGTTAAGCACAGCCTGCCTCCTGCACTGCTGCAGTAGAACAAGAGGTGCACAGAGTGGAACTCCCCACAAAGCCAAGCACTGCGCAGAGATGTGCTGAGGACTCGCAGGTGTTACAGCCTTCAATTTTGTTCTAATTCTTCTGACAGAAACTGCAGAAACAACAGAAAATTGCCCTCAAATACCTTCTCCTTGGAGTTTGTTGCTGTGGGTGCTGCAGGGACGCATTGCTGTCATCCATGGGGTGAAGTTTCCAACCCCATCCTGACCTCTTGCTGCTGTATCCTCTCTCCCCATGGCAGGCATTTGCAGCTGCAGGGGCAGTTTCAGCTGCTGTAGCAGCCATGGCTTTTGAGCTGCTGATCCTGGCCATGTCTCTGCTTTCCCAGCCAGCTCGTGCCCCAGGGTGCAGGGAGGGAGCAGGAGTTGCCTGGGCATGCTCTGGAAGGAACAGTAGCTGGGAGTGAATGGGAAAGGAGAGGTTTTTGAGGTACCCATGGTGTGTGGTGCATATTCTCCAGGAACCTGAGCTCCCCTTTGCTTGGGGTGAGCTTGGAAAGTAAAATAGCCATCTGTAGGCTTTGTGTTAACTGTCCACTTCCTTTCCTGATGGGGAAATGGCTCTTGGCTAAGACAGGTGGAGAGCAGGTGTGTAACCCCAGGCAAGATGGTATTTGCTGTGACTCTGGGAACAGAGGTATCCTGTCCAGGGAACACGGCCATGGATGTCCCTCTCAGCATCTTGTTAACAGATGTCAGCTGCGGTGGCAAAGGACAATGGGAGGCTAAGCATGAGTCCAAAATGTGCTTGGCTTGTTTAACTGATGGGGAGGGAATTTGATTGCTGAGTGTTGCACAGCAAGAAAGGGAGAGTGTGTCTCCAGTGAGAGGGCAAAACCAGCCCCAGAGCATGTGGACAGAGGCAGGCTGTGGTTAAATTTGAGTCAGAAACGAAGTAAAATGGAGCAATGGCATCATGGGACAGCCATTTATCCTGAGTGGCAGGAGCAGAGAGCAAATGACTTTTTAAGATCAAAAAGGAAAACAGAGTGAAAGCCTGGCATGGCTCCTGGGAAGCAGCTGTATCAGGAAGCAGCAAATAGCTCCCTAGGACTCCCCTCTCCCAGGCTGCTGCACCATCCCCCAGGTACTCAGACCATCCTGCTCTTCCAGCTGGGGCCCTTACATGGCATTTGCCATATCCCCAGTAATGACTCTTCTATTCCCATATCTTTCTGACAGGGAGAAGCTGTTTACTTGGTATCCACTGATAAGATTTTAGCTGTCTTTTTCATTTATTTCCTTTTCAGCAAGTAGAGGCAGCACACTGAAAAGAGATTTTTAATTGGCATTAACGCTGTGCTGAGAAGTGTTCTTGGGGGTGTTAATGATATGGAGAGTACTTGCAGTGAAATTACAATTTGGAAAAAATAAGGAATTATAATGAGTTAGAAATAAATTTTGATCCACAATGAAAAGGCATACAACTGTGCTGTATTATGAAAAATTAAGTATCAGCTTTAGCTAAAAAGCAAACAGTCCAGTGTAAAGATCAATGACATCCTTCATTACTTTCTCAGAAACCTCAGTAATCTCAGTCTGTACCAATATTAATGTTTCTTCTCACATTTAACAAAAAAAAAATAAAAATCCTATTTTCCTTATAAGAAGATTCCTAGAAAATGTAGGAAAGAAAACTGTGAGATTGAAAGAACAAGCCCTGGTTCAAATGTGTTCACATAATCTTTCACAGTCCATTTTTCTCCAGCCCTGCAATCCCTGAGGAGTGGTCTGCAGTCTGTGTACTGCCAGCATTGGTATTTCAGGGCAGCCACAGCCACAGGACTAGACCTTGTGCCTGGTCATTTCCCACAGGCTTCAAGAGATCCCAGATGTGGTGTCCATCCAGTTTCTCCACTGCATGAGCACTGCCCAGCAGATGCTGTGGACACCATGTGAGCTAGAAAGAGGCAGAATAGGCATAGAGAGAGAGAGAGAAAGAGAGAGAGTGAAAGGGACCGGAAAAGTTAGTAAGAAGGGCAGAGAAGCAACAAAGAAGTAGAAACAACCAAGGACCAAAAAAGGCTGCAGAAAAGCACTGTCTTTATAAAGATGTCAGTGAAGTGCTGACAATTGACACCTGGATTCTCCATTTGGCACCAGCCTTGACATAAAGATAAAGCTTTTGAAAAACAAGCTTAAATGAGTCAGTGCTGGTACCTTCAACAGTCTTTAAATTTCTGTCTCTTACATAGACAGCTATATCAAGAGGCAAGTGTCCTTTCAGTACACAAACTTATATCAGTCCAAGCTTATTCCTCTCCTTTCATTTCCTTGTATTTACACACAGTTGAGTTGTTACAGTCAGAGAAGTCTTATCATACTGCTCATTATCTTTGCCTAATAATTTTCAGGGATCACAGTTACAGATGTCTTGTTGTCTTCTGCTCTGTTTGGTGGGAAAAGTCAAAGAAAAATGTGGAAAGTGTTTTTAAGTTTTGTGAACTTCTTTTGCGAGTTTTGACTATTTGTTGGCTGGTTGAACCAGCTCATAACAGGGTGTGTTGTTTGTTCTCTTGTGGGCTCATTGATTTTTGCAATGTGAACATTTTTCTGTACAAAGTTGCCCAAATATTGTCCTGGTAATTATCATAAGAGAGTTTGCTCATCAGTGAGCACAGGTTCCACACAGATTGGCATAATCTTCTGCTATGCCAAGATGACAGCTACGTTTTCTAAACATCACCACTGATTCCTGGACATTGCATGTCCATTAAGCTCACTGAGCAGCTTCACAGTTTACATGCCAATGAATAAGCAAATGAGGCCTGAAAGGTTGTCTTGCAAAACTGAAGAAACATTTGAGAAGCTGACCTGCAAGTGCTGTGTGCAGGACATCAATCAAAGCCTTAGGGTTAAACAGAAGTTTATGGATCTGGTCAGGGGAAAACTCCACTGCCACTGCAGAGAGGAGATGAGAAAAAGATTGCGACTTTTGAGTTCAGAATTAAAAATCCCTCAAAGTCAGGGCCAGAGTAGTTTAAAAACCAGAGTCTTCTTGGTTCCCTTTAACAGTGCTCTTCCTTAACTTTATGCTAATTTTCTTAGGAGGGATCCTTCCATCATATATTTGGTTTGCATGCATGAACAAAACTCACCACTAACCAGTGAGCCACTTGGCTACAATATTTCCAGTGCAGAGGACTTTGTTAGATGTAAAGCACAGTTTCTGTGCTTAACCTCTACAACTTGAATATCTCTGGTAATTGACCCAAGGCACAGTGGACTGGAAGGAAACAACAACAGTGTTTTATATTTCAGGTGCAGTTAACTGGTATTTGTAAAATGCTTGAAGTTATTTGGATGAAGGTATTAATGCATAGTAGAATGACAGACATGCAATTTAAAAAAAAATAGTACTAATAAACACTCTCACCATGTTTTGAAAATGTGTTATAACTCCCCCAGGAAGTATCACTTATGATACACAAAGTCAGTTTACCAGAAAAACTGGCACCAAATTCTCAAATGCTTAAAAATAGAAATAACAATCTCTTTCCCCAGGTTGTGAAGGAAATAAATTGATGAGTTGGAAAATTTTTTCATTGGTATGAGCATGAGTGGGTGCATCAAGTAGAGAATTTAATAAGAGAGAACTAATGAGGGGGAGTGAAGTAGGAAAGAAGAGTTTTGCATCTATTAGTTCTGAAAGTGATAAAGTCTGGAAATGTGCTTCCACTTCCTGATTTCCAGAGCTTGGGTCCAGTCCTGCAGGAGAGGTCCCTTCAGTTGCCAGATTCTCTGTCTGCTACTTTGCAGTTCTCTTGTTTCCACAAAGCAGGGATCTGTGAGAGCCTTTCAGTACTGCTGAAGTTGTTACCCAGTTGTACAACAGCATCACTTTGGCTCACCTGGGCCGAGTTAGTCATGAGCTTGTCACCTATGTAAACACTTGGATGTGAACAGTATTGACCTGGGTGCAGTTCCACAGGAAAGGGCCTGAAGGGACAGAAACCAGCACTCATAAACTTGATTTAACCAGTTGGCTAAAAAGTGGTCATCAGAACTACTGAACTGTCTGCTTATCCATACTTCCCAGTAAGGGGGTTTGATTCACAAAACCTTTGCCTGTCGCATGGCAGGTAAGTTCCTAAGGAACAGACCAGTGAAATAGTCACAGACTGAAGTAACCACAGGGAAATGCTGTTGAATGTCAATTTTTCAGGTACCCATGTGTACACTCTGAATGGAACTGATCCAGAAGGAGATCCTGTGACTTATGACCTGACCTATGAAGCTGGATCAAGACGTTACTTTTCTGTTGACAAGAACCTTGGAAATGTTACGCTGATCGAGGAGCTTGACAGAGAGGTACAGTCAAATGGCATCACTCCAGGTGTTTGTGGAATTTCTCTCAGTTTAATGGGATCTTTGGCTTTGGGGGCGGCAATGCCAGCTTATTTGCCCCTAAATCATGTAATATACTTTGCCACTCTAAGACATTATACTTCACTCATCATGTAGTTTTCCAGTTGACTTGTGCCACTAACACGGCTATCAAATTTTTCAGCTGCTGTCTCTCCAGCTTTTGTCAAAAGAGGAGTTTATTCTTTATTTCTATCTTCCCCCACCCAAACCCAGTCAAGAGCTTAGGGGTAGTTACAGTCCTCAAATCCTCAGACAGGGGACCCTCTTGTTATTTGGAGAAAGATTTGTGTAAGCAGCCTGTAAGCACTGTGATTGTTTTGTGGTATTAGTTGTTGCTTTCATATACCTGCCTAGACACATTTAAATCTGCAGTCCCTTTTCCAATCAGTAATATCTCTCTAACAAAGGAATTTTCTTGATTTGCAGAAGGAAGATGAGATTGAAGTTATTGTCAGTATTTCAGATGGCCTGAGTACAGTAAGTACTTACGCTGTAGCTTGTCAAACTGTCTGTCCCCACATTTCTCCTCCTATTAAATTACCTTGCAGGGACTATCTCATTTGATCAGAAAACATAATCTCATTTACCTCCTATTCCAAGAGCCACTGAACTCACAGTAACTCAAGTCTCACTTCATCTCCTTGCTCAGCTATTTGAGGATAATTACAATGTAGTGTGAGCTGAAAGACTGACTTAGTGGCCTGTGGAATTACTGCAGAATTGCAGGAGCCTCCTACAAAGTTGCACTGCCAGTGCAGTAGGATTCGTGCCTAAGAAAAATCTGGAGACCTTTTGGATAAATGCACAATAATAAAGGAACTAGTGTTGGGCACCCAAGAGCTGACTGTTCCCTCCACCCCCACAGGGTTTCTCCAGCATGACATTAAGAAGATTTACTTAGGCTAAGGCAGCGGGAGTTTTCTTGTCTGTTGCTGGATAAAGTTTTGATCACGTCTAATCATTAAGGACTTATCTGAGGCATTGCACAAACATCCAGTCCTACTTCCACTAATTTTGTTGGCATTTTGAATTTATGGACTGATGCTGTCACAGCCAGGATAGTTGTCTGCCAACAGGAGGACATGAGCTTCATCACTAGAGGTGCCACAGAAGTAGGACCTTCTTACTATGCACAAGACTGGGTAACTCTAGCGCTCCTCCTCCTCTCAACCTAATTAATTGAGATTACTACAAGAAATGTTTGGGAGGTGCCAGCTCCTACAGGTACAACTGCTCTGGCAACCTCCGTAAACAGGAAATAATGGGATTGCATTCACATGTCCACTTGCAAACAGCCAGGGAGCTTCGTTGGTCAAATACGTTTGCTTCTGAATTTTTACAAGAAAAACATGTGTTTTGTTTAAGATGGATTGTTACATATTATTAGTATGTATTTGTACATCTGGATTATGCATGCTATTAACCTAATATGATATCAAACAAGGCATTAATCAATGCTCTTGTCTGTCAAGTACCAATTTTTACAGCCTTCTATGTATTATAAAATGTGTCACAGTATCTTAAATGCCATAAAGAAGAAAAAAACCTTGAAATTCAGCCCCAATCTGTAATTTATAAAATTCTCTGGGACTTTAATTTGAAGGTATTTGAGTGTTCTCCACAAAGAAAATTCTTCTGGATTATAGGATTTTCTGTATGTTTTCACATGTGCTCAGTTTTGGTAGTGCACAGATGTTCTATTGCCAACATAATTTGTTATTGCCTTTGACTACACCTTAGTAGGCAAATGAAGGGGTACACGTCGAAACCAACTTGAGCCATAATATGTTCTTTGTATTCTGCTCCAGGTTTCTGAAAAAGTCAGGATCCTTGTAATGGATGCTAATGATGAGAGCCCAGAGTTCATCAATACACCTTACATAGTCGAAGTCCCAGAGGTTGGTGAAGTTCCTTTGCATACTGGAAGTATATTTCTATAGGATGTAAAGATGGGCTAGTAAGTTTTCAGTAAAACAACAAGATGTTCAGGAGAAATTGGCATTCTTTTGCTTTAGGGTTACTGTTGCTATTTAATAGTCATTGCAAACTTAGGGAATAAGTCTGTAGGTACTTAAGGTGTGCTGTTTTTGGGGTAAGCTCCAAGACATGAGCCACTGAGAATTTTTAGAGTTGACTACAGTGGGAATAGGATAAACTCTGTCTTAGCTACGATTTTCTGTTATTTTTATTCCACAAAGTATTTCTTCCTTGTACTTTTCCACCTCTTCCTTCTTTTCTTTCTACTCTTTGTTTCCCTCAGTGCTTTTAGATTCTTTTTGCCATCACTCCCTTTTTCTGCCTCCTTGCATGCTCATTTTTCATTTCTTCTGACTTACCTGGTTTTCTCCTTCTGTGTGACTGGTAACTCTTTCTGGTCACAGAACACTCCTTCCAGCAGCAGTATCTTTAAGATTGAGGCAATAGACAAAGACACGGGTTCTGGAGGAAGTATCACCTACTTCTTGCAGGTAAGGGTATTGTCTGTACCTTCAAAAATCTTTTTTACTGAGATCTCAGAAAGCAGACTGAAATATCATATTTGAGGGTTGAGCTTGTTCTAGTGCCTATAGGACCAATTTTGTACTGTGCACAAGGAACAAAGCACTGACAAAACATACGAGGTCTGGTTGCAAACAGCCAAGGGCAGTTCAGGAGGCAGGAAGGGGAGCTGGAGTTGCCACTGACACTTCTGTGCTTGCCAGCAGGACTCCTTGTGGCAGGGCTCTTCCTTTGGAGTGACAAGGAGAGCAAGATGAGCTCGTAATCTTGTATGCTTATGGGATTTCTAAAGCATGAAATAGCTTTCTTTAGAAAGCAAAATGCACTGGAAACCCAAATGTGCCCTTTGGTTTAGCAGGTTGGTGCATAATTGATACCTGGATCCCAGTGTGAAATATGAGGTACTAAGTCTTCTCACTGACAAAGCTGTGACTTCTTGAAACCAGCTTTAAGTTACTGCACACTGGTGAAGAATTGAAAGGGCACTATATTTAAGGCTGAATTTCTGTACTACAGACCTTCTGCATTTCAAAAGGGCAACTTTTCCCATTATATCCTTCAAATTCCTTCTTCCCACAAGCAATTTTTTCCAGATTACCTGCATTTCCCCTTATTCAAGAGGCAACAGGAAAAAATCCAAACAAACACACAAAAAAACCCAAAAACAAACAACAACAACAAAACCAAAGCAAATCTGTTGCAATATTTAATTTGGACAGAAATGTGGAAACAAGTTAGAAGGTATTTACATAGCATTAAAGCTAATCCTGTTAAGAGTTTGAGCATACTGTGAAAGAACACCTTGAGTACCTTGTTGAAATTTAGTTTTGATTTCACAAATTATGATCCATTTAAAATAGAGTCTGTGCAGGATTCAGTTTTGCATAGGGCTTTTTCCAGTGAGCTGATAGGCTGTGAACCAAGGAACAGCAATTTCAAACTTCTCTGTCTAGTTTATGTATTTGTGTGGCAGAAAGGATCCTAAATATGTGTATTTGTTGAAAAAATCTTGCCGTGTCTTTTGGCAGAGTCTCTGAGAATTCTCAAGTTGCACAGAAAAAACCTCTCCTCAAGTCTGGTGTAGGCAGGTGGTGATATCTACTGAAATGGCCAAGATTGTCTGACAGTGCCCACTGTGTATGGATACCAGAGCAGACGTGTTTGTATGGATATCTCCAGTCCAGAAGAAAGGAGGGAGGCATTTTTTGGGCCTCTTTGAATATCAGATGTCTTTTAGAGTTTGTTTGTACATCACGAAAACCAAGCCACCACTGTATTGACAATAATCTATCAACAATAATCTGTACCTTTCTGGGTTTTTTTAAGCCAATATAATTTTGAAACACTAAGGGGTAACACCCTTCTTTCTTCTTCCTTTTCCCCTCATCTTCTTTTTTTCTTAAGCCTCCCTACCTCCTTCAATGCAATAAACTGTGTTTAAAATTTCACAGTGAAATACTAAAAGATTAAAAATATCTACATTTGAGGTAACCAATTTATTCTGAATAATGAGACTCGTGGTTGGTTCATGAATTGTTCATAAACACACAAAGGTGAAATTCATCAAATGCATTATTCACCCAAACCATATCATTATTCTAGTCTTCTCCCTTAGCAGATGAAACAAAAGATGAATCTCTATGGCAATCTTATTTCCACACCTGTAATCTCTTGCTGTGTCTTCTTTTTTTCTAGAACATCCATGCTAATAAGTTTACCATAGACCGTCACAGTGGTGTCCTGCGCATCAAAACAGGGGTCACCCTGGACTATGAGAAATCAAGAACACATTTTGTTGTCGTCGTAGCCAAGGTATAATTCTTTTATCTGAAACTGGAGGAGGTGGGGTGTTGTATTTGAGTAGGGCCGATTACTTTGAGTACGGGGTGTTGTACACTGAGGCAGCAGTCACTCCCTCTGTAACATCTGGAGGTGTGGGGGGTAACATGGAAAAGTGAGGGAGGAAAGGTAACCAGTGTCTGCTGCTGAACAACATCTGGAGGAGCTGGGAGTGGGTTTCCCACATTTCATTACATCACCTGTGTTTTGAGGGTCACCTAGAAGTGAAGGGTTGTTGTGAGAAGCCCTGGTTTCAGGAAGCATCAGCCTTTGAGCGAAGGCAGGTGCCCAGGGCTCCCGCATGCTGCCCAGGGCACAGCCCTATCACCACGAGGACAAACCCCTGCCAGGCAGACAATCGGATCACAGGCATTACCCACAGCTGGACCCAGCACAGCACAAGGGATGGACTTCTCTTCTGGAAATATCTGTGGGTGTTTCTTTCTTTCACTTCTCTGCTGCCTCATGGCAGGAGCTTATTCAAATCCTGCAAATATTGCTGCACATCCCCTCCATGCCACTATCATTCCCAGCAGCGCTGTGCCTGTGACTTGGCTGAGGATTCATAGCAGGCATTAAAAGTTTATAGATTCTGAAGTAAAGTCTTTCAGGATTCTGTGGGGACCTGTCACACAAGCAGACTCACATGGGTTGAAAGAGGAAAATTTTGCTGTTACTTATGAGTTTCTCATATTTTATGAAAAATGTATTAACCTTTTTATATATTTATTTAGCCAAGGTTTGCTTGAGAAGTAATAAAATTTGGCTTAAATGCTGCCTTTGGGGCAGTAAGGAGAAAAACAACGAGTGTATCTTTTTCAAGAAATGGAACTTTTAGAATTGGTACTGCAGACTCGTTGAACAATTCACCCTCCTATACACCAGCATTACTACTGACCTCCAGCTGGTGCTCTGAGACTGAGGGTGTTACAAACTTCTGAAATTGCAAGTCATCTTCCTAATTGGTTCTGCTGTATCAGTCATGCAGAGTTGGTTGTAGCCAAGTCCGCCGAGACTGTTTATATACCCTGGTTATCTCACAGTTTCTAGCATTCTTTTTTCCCACCAAAAATTTGTATTCCCTGTCCCATGTGTTGCTAAGAAAAGATCATGAATGACTCCATATACTGGAGTAATATATTTTAATGTAAGAAATTACTTATGAGACAGTGCAAGCTGTCTTCCTAATCAGAGAGGGAGCAGGACAAATAGAAAAGAGAAGGGAACAGGGCAGCACAGATTAATTGGTGCATTGAGAGAGAGAAAGGATTCCTGGAACTGTGCTTCTGAAGGCTCAATGCAATGCCATAAGCTGATTTTAAAGACATGTTTCAGCAGAGGCGTCTGATGATGACTTCTCTTCTAGGACGGTGGTGGGAAGCTCAGGGGAGACAACAAAGTGTTTTCAGCCACAACAACCGTTACTATCAATGTGGAGGATGTTCAGGACACTCCTCCCATGTTCATCGGGACTCCCTACTATGGCTATGTCTATGAGGATACGGTCGCAGTAAGTTCTGGTTTTCATCTGTGCAGCCTTTCCCATCTCAGTCAAGAGGGCCCCATGGGTTCTAGCACAGGTCTTATTGGAAATGGGACCTAAACTCTGGTATGACTCATGGGTGAAATGAGCTGACCAAATCTCAGATTTGTTCATCTTTACATCTATTGTGAATTGCCATGCAAGGTTTCCTCCTGCTGTCATTAGAGCTCCAAAGGATTCTGCCCATTTATGTTGATCTAAGCCCACCCAGTGACTTAGAGCTCTTCAATAGCTCAGACCTCCAGAAGCACTTGGCTGAAGGCTTAAGCCAGTTACCTCACCTGAACACATCATGCTAGAAGCCTTTGTGTGCTTGTGTGCTGTGTGGTGTCACAGTGCTTTTACTGTCTATCTGTTATCAGTCTGATACCAAAGGTTGGTTGTGCAAGATGTGGGGAGAATTTATGCCCAAATGCTCCACACTCTCTGTGCTGTCCCATGGACATCACCTGGAGAGAAGTAACACTGACATCCCCAAAATCCAGGCTGCTTTCTGCTCAGTGATGGTTGGCTAGGCAGAATGGGCCAGGAAGTCCTCGTAGGCCTAAAACCCACCAGATAATCAATGAAGCAGGGAGAACCTAAGGGAAAACAAGTTACAACTGGGGACTTTCAGCCACATGTTATTCTTGCAGCTGCAAACTCGTGAGTTTTTTCTGTATCTAACAGTGACATGATACTGTGTATGGGTCAGCTTTCACCCTCATACATAAGATTTAATTAAACTTTTATTCATACATAGGACAAGATACAGTATCTGCCCATGAAATTACCCGGCATTAGGCTGTTGATCTGTTTAGCAGTGTGGTTGCATACTGTTCAGCTGGTCTTCCCTTGAGTTTCAGGAAAGATTGTGTCTTTACTTTCTGTCCTCAGCTGCAAAGTATTCTGCAGCCCTTGCATGACTATATACTGCAGTCCACTGCAGAAGGTGTTACATTTCAGCAGGGCAGAGAAGTAATACTTGTGTACTTTGCAGGTGTTTAGAATCAATGATATTATGTATATTGATTTATTCTGCATAGTTACATATAGATTTTGAAATAACTATCAGGTGCACACCGGAGTTAGTGTTTACTATGGAAATGGGAGTCAATAAATGTTAATTACATCCAGCTTGAGCTCATAACTTACACCATTATGATATAATGATGGAAGCATGAGTCGGTCCTTCCCAGCGTGGGTTTTGCTATTAGAATGAGCTCCACAGAGAGAAAGGCAATAGCTGATTTTAGTGGTGTTTGCACATTTGGTGTTAATTTTGTAAACTTGCTTCTTTTTCCTTGGTGGAGTTGTCAGTATTTACAGGTACTCAGTCACCTTCAAAGGAACTGCACTGTATTTTGCCCAGTAGGCAGAATTTATTGCTGCTTCCAGCATAAATGATAATAAATACAGTTCTGTATTTTCAGTTGCTCTAACAGAACCTTGCTCTGGTTTGAAAAATTCACTCAAGGGTTGTCATGAAAATGTTCCGTGTTGCCATTTCTGATTAACTGACAGTTACTTCAATGTTCACTGTTTTTGCAGCCCCAAACAGTAACACTTTAGTTCATAGGCGTGAATGGCACAGCTCATTGCCACTTGGGTGAGCATTTTAACATAACACCCATCACCCCTCTGAGCAGATAGGAATAGTCACATGAGCAAACAGTCCCCAGTACACAAGTTCTGTATGTATGGCCCATGGCCACATAACTTCCATAGAAAGAATGACAGTGAAGGTTTCAGGGCAGTTAAATCACCTCATTTTCATCACAATTTTATGCCCTCAATGTTCTGTGAGTCAAGCTGCTTTGCGATCTCTGTTTGCTTTTGCTGCCTGTCTGAACTTAATTTGGTAAGACCAAAGTGGCCTGATGACTCCTTGGCAGCTGCCTGTGTCTCAGCGCACTGCGTGGCCACAGGGCACACAGTGATGCAGGAGCCTACACAGTAGCGACCAGAGGGAATTTTGGGAGTGACCCAAACTAAACCTTGGGGTTCAGACTGCTTAATCCAAATCCTCTGTCCAAGTCTGTGGCTCAAGGAAGGTGTCCATGGCCATGGCTTCTGACTGCTCCTGCAACCACTCAGCCCTGTGGCCACACAGGGTCTGAGGCTGTTTCACAGCCACAGCAGTGGGCACAGAGCGGCCTGCTGAAGTGGTGCCATGCTCACCCAAAGCTGAACTGGGAAACAGGACGGGGCACTGGGCAAACGGGCACTGATCTTGGCAGGCACATGGCACATCCTGAGGCTGCAGCAAGCCCTGGCCCTCCTGGGGCAGCTGCTGGCTGGGCAGCAGAGCTGGCTCTGCCATCAGTGCTGGCAGTGGCGTGGCACAGGCAGGTCACACACAGAGCGAATCCATAGGGAGCAAGCAGCAGCAGGGGTGTCCACACTTTGTATGGAGGTGCAGCGACGGGCTGCAACATCACTGGGAACAGCAAAAACACCTGATGTAGGAACAATGCAGAGTTAGTCCAAGAAGCAGCATTCAGTTCCTGCTCTGCAAAGCCAAGCACTTGGGTGGGAGTCAACAGCCCTTTTTGTGTTCCCCACACAGCACAAACACCCTCTCTGCCCCTAGCACCTCTCTGCAGACTTACAGAAGTTCATTTTATTAATAGGCAAGTTGTAATTTTGCTGCTCTGATCTTGCCACATAGGCTGTGATTTCCCATTTCTCCCCAGGGCTCTGAGGTCCTTACTGTTGTTGCTCTTGATGGAGATAGAGGAAAGCCTAACAGTATTCATTACTGCATCATGAATGGTGAGTAGACTTGTCATGTATGAAATCTGAAGGGCACTCAAAATTAGACCTGACATTAAATTAGAACAGGATATGCTAGAGTTTAATAAAGCTGAGACAAAATCTTATGAATTAATGTCAGATACCTCAAACAACTCCAGGGCCCTGTCTACCAGAGAATAGCCAAGATACAATTCAGTGACTTTTAGTATCTGCTTCACAGAACTGCACTTGGAGCTGCTAATGTTGCTGCGTTGTTAGGCATCAGTAGCCTGCTTGTAATTTCAGAAAGCATAAAGGGAGATGCACTCACTGCTACTGCGTGTCTCTAATCTGGAAGGAGAGAGACTTCATTGGGAGACCTAAACATGGTATTTAGAGGTGAATTTTTAATAATACCGTGGTTAAAGTGGCTGAACAGTCAAACCTCTGATTTTTTGGAAAAAATTATATTTACCAGTGAAGTGACACTGGCTATACACTGCAGTGGAAGAAAGCAGATGTTACCAGAAGATTAATACTTTCCATCAGCTATTCTGAAAGTGTCTGTCTCACATCTTTTAATAGCATGAATGTGAAACTTAGCTGAATTGATGATTTATTAGCTGGTGAAGTCAACAACTTAGCTCAGCTAAACTCCAGGCTACAACTTTAGTTCTCTCTTCCTCCAAAACCAGACTTCCATAGCAACTGGGCACCCCAAATTCCCAGGTGTGAGAGATCCGAGAACTTCATGAGAGAAATCTGGTGTGTAGGTGCAGAGCTATGGAGTAAGTGCTTCATTGTGCCATGTGATCTAAACAGCCAGTCTAGAGAGAACAGTTGTGACTGAGTTTTTGTGTTGGTGTGAGATGAGACCCATGCTGAGCATTCTTCTTAATATGAAGGAATAGATAGGTATAAAGAAGGTAGGAACATTGAGGGAAAAAAGGTTGCAAAAGACAATAGATGGAAAATGAGAAAAGGTAAAAAGAAAGGCATAGAATGAGCAGTAAAAACAAACAAGTAGGATGAAAATATGCCATACAAGGGGGAAATTAATTAAGGAGAATAAGTGAAGGTGAGAAAACCAGGAAAATGTAAAAGGGAAATAAGATTAATAAGGAAAGATATTAGATTTCCAGAGAAAGTAGAGAAGGACCAAAAGGGTTCTCTGGGATTAAAAAAAAAAAGGTAAGTATTAAGGAAAGAGTGGGAAATGAAGATGGAAGGGGATGACAGATAAGTAGTAGAAAATATGACTTAATGGGTAGCAGGCCTTCCTTATGCACATTAATGAAGGATTTTGTTTGCATGAAATGGAAAAGAGGGGAAGGGAATATGCCTTTAGTGCATGGACAGTTGAAAAAACAGAGAACAAAAGATCTCAACAGGTTTTTAACCCCTGCACCTCAGACACTAGCATTATTTGTGACAAGCCATTATTCCAATACCTGCAGGCTGGATTGTGAAAGGGCAAGAAAATATTAACAGTTAATAGAAAATTATTTGTTCTTAATAAGCTTTTCATATCCATGGAGTGTGGGATAATAATAGAAAATGCTCCAATCCTCTGAACATGCTGTACAAAGGAACACATATACTGCTACATAGTCAAGTTACCAATTTCCCTGAGATAACTAGACAATAACATGAAGTATGGTGGCTTGAAACCACTATTGGCTTAAGCTTCTTCTCAGTCAGCATATACTTTCCAGTCCAATGTATCTTAATAATTGGCCATTGTATGAGGCGACATCTGTTCAATGTTGTATCTAGTGTGCTTTAATGAAGTTACAGTTATTGCAGGTGTTAGCAAAATGGGATACTATCGAATGGTTTAAAAATCAGTACTGGAATTAAGTTTGAGAAAAAGAAAAATGATTTGCCTTTCAGGTCATCATCCTTTATTTCTGAAGTCTTGATCTCCTTTGTTTGAAGGGATATCCTCTCTTTTCCTTTTGATGGTAGACTCTGCCGCAAAGCGTAGGATGTGGCCAATACTATACATGAGGTATCATGCCGGAGTGGCCACAGCCCTGCGTCAGGGCAGGGCAGGGCGCCCTGAGCTGCCAGCTGGTCCTGTTCCTGGGCACTAGCCTGCTTTTGGCTGTGATGGCAGGATGGGTCCTGACATTGTGGTGAGACAGCACTGCCTCTCCGCAAGTTGGCATTTACTTCAACACAAATTTACAAGTCTCAGGGGACTGTGGCCTGTAACTGATCTGCTCTTCAGATCAATGGAAGTGGGGTAATGGTAGCAAAGTCAGCTTGCAGCCCGACCCTGCATGTGTCAGACTCTGCCTCAATGCAGAAACCTTGGGTTTTACTCTAGATATTCCCCAAACCCCTTTTTGTTCAGGACAGCCTTGCTGAGAGCCCATGTTTAAGACCAGAAGATGCTTCTCCAGAGATGCTGTCTGCAGAAAGTGACTATGTTTTTTTTGAGATACATTGTCAGACTTCTCACCTTAGCTGATATTAGTGACAGAAATGTTCATGTTTCTCAGAGACTTAATTATGCATTTGCTAATTACAATGACAAATGTCTATTTTTGTCTAAACCAGCATATAAAAAAAGACAGCATAATAGAAATTAATACCAAATTTGCATGCCTGGTTGCTGAGGCTTGAAGGTAGCCTAACCGGGGTGGGAAGGGGAAAGTGCTGACAGCTGCCCATAAGGGCAGAACTCCAGTGAGCCAATCCTAACGGAGGAAACCCTTTTTGGCCCTCATCTGTGTTTTCATCTGACTGACCAGTCATAGAAATGCTTCATTTTTGAACAGTGGCAAAGGCATGCTTAATGAAGTGAACAGTTGTTTACTCATGCTTGTTTCAGAGAAAGAACTTGTGGCATGTAACTAGAGTATCTTGGGTTTATTACAGGAAGTGAAGGTTCATTTCAAATTGGCAACACAACTGGAGCCATATCTGTGATAAAAAGTCCAAATCAGCTCAAGAAAGAAGTGTATGAACTAAAAGTTCAGGTATGTTCTGTGGCCACTTTAAGACTGTTGGTTTTCTATACCATGAATAGGTATGATTGTCTAAAATAGTTCAATTTATAGCTGACTTACCCTGTTTTAGAAACTACCTCCTGTATTTGAGATGAGTGCCAGGTAGTATAAAACAGAACAAATTGCTTTTGTTCCTTGGCCTTTTTAGTATCTCAGATTACTTCTTTCAAATGAAGTCATAATGTCCTGATTTAATCTCTGAGTCTAGACAATCAGCATCCCTTACAGTCTGTAGATACATGTTCTCTTTTTTTCCAGATTTTCTTGCTAAACTGGGAATTAATGTCTTGCAACCACTGTATGATGAGATAGGTAACTGTCAAATCTATGATTAGTAATAGGACTAGGACTGATCATGCAATGTCATATCAGCATCCACTCCCAAGGCATTGATCAGTCATGTACAAACACATGCCAACACCTGGCTGAGCAACACCTTGATGAGCAAGTATCCCTGTGACAGGCTGCAGTATTTTAAGCAGCTTCTAAAGACAAAGTGTTTTAAAATGTAGAGTTAAATTGAGAAGACTGTATCAGTTTTCTTCAGCAAATTCATATTATTTTCATGGTAAGGACATTATTTTCTAAAGGCAGATTTGAGGCTTTGCACACTGCCAGAACCAGTGCAGCATCCCCAAGGACACTTGTGTGCTACTGGGCTCAAGTGGCATGTTTTACCTGGAAGATCATGGAATTCTCATGGTCTGAATTAAACTCAGGCACCATTTCTTCCTCTGTTCACTCTGCTTCACTGCAGTCCGCTACTGCTTCCTAGATGCAGGATGAGTTAAACCCTTACAAGCTTTTCTGATCTCCTAATTGTCTATGTGGTGACCCAGAGCTCGTGCAGGCTACAAAACCTGCTTCAGGAACCAAAATTATGTTGTATTACCCAGTGTAGGTAGTAGTGATAGGCACCTCAGTTATCAGACTAGCATTTCCAGAGAAACTGTGCCTTTCGTTTTGAGCCCTTTGAGCAAAAAGGCATGTTAGAGATAACTGTTGTTATAAAAACACCAGCCAGGGTTTCTGTCCTGGCAGAAGAAATATCTTAGGTTCAATCCAGTGAATCAGGCTACATGTTAGAGTTGTTGAAACCCAGACAGATTTGATCTTTCAGTTCAGAAAAACACTAGCTAGGTTTGCCTGTGCATCTGAACTATATCCAGTTTAAATTAAGCTCATCTAGAATTGTAAATCAGAGACTAAATCTAAAATAAAGTACGTATTTTTTCTTTTTTCAAATATTTATCCCAGTACCCGAAGTACAGTTTTTCTTGCAGTACTCAAGGCTGCAGTCCTTGCAGCAATGTGTCAATGAACTACCTGTGGTACCACAGTAAATTTAAACACTGTCTTCCTTTTCTGTTCTGTCAACACTTTAGGCAAGCAATTATCTTGCCTCTATTGGATTATTTGTCTTAAGACAACTGTTTTCACCCAGAGTGAGTTACTAAGCTTGCAAAACTAGGCACTGGGGCTTTGTTGGGACTGGTTTATTACCATAATCTTCTAATCATCATAAACTTCAGGGTGAAATGGACTGAGATTTTAGAAAAATGTAAGTCTGTGAATCTTTGTACAAGCTAGTGTGTTAAGGTGATTTGTACATGTAATATGAACAATGCCTGAACAGGAATATGAGGAAAGAGAAAATAGCTTCATAATTCCTTTCTCTCTCTTGCCTGTTGCAGGCATCAGAAGTCAGTCAGGAAGGTGACATCTCTGACCACACTTTTGCCATGGTGACCATACGGGTGGTTGACCTCAACAACCATCCACCAACGTTCTATGGAGAAAATGGTCCCCAGAACAGATTTGAACTGACCATGTACGAGCATCCCCCAGAGGGCGAAATCTTAAGGGGATTGAAGATTACAGTCAATGATTCAGATCAGGTAAATGGAAACTATGTGGACTTTCAGTTTTCCTGTCTTATTTTCCCAAAGACTAGAAAGAGCTGTCAGATGGGGAAATGTCATTTTAGGAATTCAGCTATTTCACCCACATTCCCCCAAAGTCAAGGGTGGACAAAGTAGTTGTAGGGTCCAATACCACAGGGAGCCTGGACCCAGAAGTATAGTTTGTCATATATTGTTATGTCAATGACAAGGATGGTCCTAAAGCTGCAGCCCAGTTCTTGTGGCAACTAAAGTTGAACAGTCCCTATGAACTTCCCCTAAATATTGGTTACATTCAGTTGTTGCAAGTGGAATGTCCAACAACGTACTCTCTTTGGAGATTTACTTGGAGGTTCCAATCCCCTTAGTAACTTCAAGTGCAATTGCTGTTTGTATCTTCTCCAGCCCCTGCAGGAAACAATATAGTCTGTACCCTTACGATGTTTTTCTTACAATATTTTGTCCTTCTGGCCCTTATGTAACAGTCAGGGCTTCCAGTGCATGCTTTGATAAATCATTCCCATTGGAGTGGTATTTTTAAGTAGTCTTAAAAATTATGCCAGAGCCAAACTCTAACCAGGTAAAGAAAAAGGAAAGAAGACTCTGTCCATCTCAGCCTGATGTCTAACTGACCTGTGATGCCTGTAGATACTATGGTGATGGTTCCTATAGGGATCCCTAAGCTAAATACTGTATGAATTACATCCGTCTGAGTTAGCCTGAAGTTAGGTAGTGACAAGGAAAAACCTTAATGCATCTGAGAACTGTATTACTTTTGGAAAGAACTCTCTTCTGTTACTGTGCTCAGTATTGTGCTGGTTTGATGGTATTGTACTTTATCAAACCCAGTGGCTTCTTTCCACTCCCTCCTGCTGCTCTGCAGCAAAGCAGATAAATGACTGCTTTCAAAGCAGTGCTATGTCTATCCTGCCATTGTCATGGGGGATGCTGCTGCAGAAGGAAAGAAACAAAACCCATCTCTTCTATTTAGAGAAAAAAATATATATCTAGGCTGACAAAACATTCAGGCTGCAAGTTAGCCTATAAAATAAGCAGAAATCATTGATAAATACACTGTATACATTTCCTCGAGAAGCTTTCTAGTGCAATGTAAGGCATCACTCTAGAGGGGATGGGTTACTTTTCTTTCAAGACAGAGAATGAAATGTTTTCCCTTTCAAGTAAGATGACTATATAGAGAAGAAAATTAAACATGTCTGTTTCTGTCACAGCCATTAGTGACTCTGTCTTTTGGGGGAGTGGATGGTGCAGGTGAGGAAGAGGAAGCTGTGGGCAAGGTCTGGTTTAGACCTACTGTTTGATGGAAATGCCATCTTTACTTGCAAGAAAATTAGCCAGAAATTTCACCTCCAGACCTTTTCAACAGACAGAGCTTAAGGCTCGGTGCTGCTGTTCCTTCAGTCATTCCTGTGTCCCATGGCTGTCTGCTTGGAGATGTGCAGCAGCGTGTTTTGCTCTGAGCAGATTTGGGTTCAGTGGACATTACTGGCAGAAATCACTCAGCTGTTGGAGGGAGGCAGTTCTCTCCCCATCCTGTACCACCCTTCTTCTGGTCATATACAGTCCCAAGTACAGAGGACTTTGTGTGGTCAGACTGTCCACTCTCACCATCAGCACTATTTTCTGTAGTCCAAAAGCTCTGGCTTTGTGTGTTTGGCTTTACTGTACAGCAAAAGAAGGGCGGTCCCATGGCATAATGGAGAGCACTCTGGACTCTAAATCCCAAGGGCCTGAGTTCAAGTCTCAGTGGGGACCGTCCCCATGGCAGTTAAATGCCTCCCTGCCATCCGATCCCGTCAGATCTCAGATGCTCAGCAGGGGCAGCCCCGGTTAGTACTGGGTGCTGTAGGACAGTCCCGAGGATTTCACTGTCACTGTCCAAGCTCGCTCGGCCCTGGCAAATGGACCTTAGGACTTAAACGGTGGGGCCAGTTCTGTGCACGCTGTGCCTCACCAAAAAAATCCACTGCGCAGGCTGGAAGGGCACACCCACGGGGGGAGAGCCCTTCCCCAGATCTTCGTTTGTGAAGTCTGGCCATACATACATGCATACAGTAAAAGAGAGCCTGTTGTCGTCTCTGTAGCTGGGGGCTGGGTTTATGTGACCGAACAACACAGACCACCAAGTTTGGATCCAAGGTCATTCTGTCTCCCTTAAGGGACTGTTGCTGAATACTTTTTCTCTTGACATGAGCTAGGGCTGCATCAAGAGCTTCTTGTAGCAAGCCCTCCAGCAATACAGCTGAAAGTAGCGTTCTTATTAGAAATGTTTCATATTAAGATTCATCTAGGGGGAGAACATGGCACCAGCCAGGCAGTGAATCTGTCTGTCACAGTGTAAACAAAACATTGTTTGAGAAATTGGTGAAATCAGAGAGTTTGGTGTGGTGGACTCAGCTTGTTCTCCCACCCTCCCTGTAGGGCAAAAATATGAGAATTCCCATTTCATCTTTTCTCTTTCATCCAGTTTGGTTGAAAAGAATTAGTCTGCCCAGCTGGTTCTGGCTCACTCTCCCCACCTTGTACACAAGTGGTGGTAACTTTTTGGATACTGCTGCTTCCCATGTTCTCTCTGGCTAGAAAGTTTACCTGTGCAAGGGGATTTGGCTTCTCACTTCACCTGGAGCTGTCAAGTCTGTGTAAGATTTTATTCTACACAAGTGGAGGTCCTCTTCCCCCTTCAAAGTGCAGCAACTTGCAAAAGGTTTAGTGTCTGCAACTCTGGACTTGCTTAATCTAGTCAATGCAAAATGTGGAGTATACCATCTCTGTTTGGAAATTGCTTGTTTTTGTGACTCTGCATCTTGATCATCCCTAAGAACTCACAGGCTGTGAGTTCTTAGGACACAGACCGGCCCCTGGAAGTGTCCAAGGCCAGGTGAATGGGGCCCTGAGCACTTGGTCTAGTGGAAGGTGTCCCTACTCGTGGCAGGGGGGTTGAGACATGGTGGACTTAAAGGTCCCTTCCAGCCCAAACCATTCTATGAGACTGAGTTTTTTTGGGGTTCCATTGCCCTTACTCGAGCACTTCAGTTGTCTTTCCTTGGCAGGAATCAGGAAGGGGCAGAACTTGCCTGCCAATGTGCACATGGTGTCACCTCTGTCACCTGTATTAGCTCACAATGTGTGGCATGAAGCCCAAGGCTGATTGCCACAAGATCCCTCTCTCAGCCAATCCAGCTGCAGGGTTTTTCCATTATGACTAAACGAATAACCAAGCTTGTCAATCTATTTGAAGAAAAGCTGTGTCTGTCTTGTGACCAGGGCTGGAGGGATTATACAAGTAAGCTTCTTAGCAGTCTCTTGCTCAGGGGATGGAGAGCAGAGGGCTCTAAGCAGTAAGACTCATTCTCATTTTATATAGTTTGAAGAAACAGGGCAATCTAGGCTGTAAGAAATGCATCATTCACTGAAAACAATGCTGTATCTGCTTTTATTCACAGGGAGCCAATGCTAAATTCAACCTCCGTCTTGTTGGACCTGGTGGCATCTTCCGAGTGGTTCCTCAAACTGTCCTGAATGAGGCTCAGGTTACAATAATAGTGGAAAATTCTGCTGCTATTGACTATGAAAAATTCAAAGTGTTAACCTTCAAGGTACTTCTGCTTTTCAGGTCCTCTTTGTCAGTGTATACATTATGTGTATGATGGCTTTTGTATCTGAGGTTACTTAGCTTCTTAATCCACCTGGAGCTGTCTGATGCATTGTCAGTAACATGATATTACATGTAAGGGAAACTCACTTCTGCCTCTGGTTCATCACCTTCCCAAGGTTTAAAGGATGCATCTATGGACTGATTTAGTCCAGTCAGTGCACAATGTTGATTTTTATCTCTCTGTGGAAATTGTACATGTTGGTGGCTCTGAGTCACCTGAGGGTGTTATTTCTGCTCTCACCATAATAAATTCAAAAAATGAAATCCTGATTTCTCTGGAGCCAGTACTTTACCTGCTTAGTGCTAAGTAATTTCATTCATGATCATGCTTTTTTAATGTTGACAGGCTGAAGACCCCAGCTGACTGGAAGATAATTCCCCAAAACTGCTTGCTGCCTTTGTCAGAGTCAATCTATCTATAGGGCCTTTTGCAGGCTGACCTAAGGCTCGCCTGTGCTCTAAACCAGCTGTGCAAGAACCAGTTTACATCCAAAAGCTGGAACCTTGGATTATCACCTTCTCTGCTGGATTCTTTGGCTTGTGGCAAGATAACTAAGTAGTCTGGGTTTGTGTCAGCTGCCTCTGAACATGAGTATAGAGCATAGACAATCCCTTTAAACATTTAAAAGAAAAATTGCCAAAAATATCTAATTGAATATTAACATCTGCTAGTTTTGTAATGTACAGGAAGTGGATTTTTTTGCACAGTCCAGAAGCTAAAATTCCTGAATTTTGTTCTCTACCTTCCTATATGGTTCGCTTTGTGTCCTTAGCAAGTTTCATTGCAGTATGTTTCACATCTCCTCTTGTAATGTTCTTTCACTATTTTGAGCTTCATAGGTTATAGATGCTACAAAAATACAGCATCATTACTGTATTAAAGTGAAAGATTCTGAAAGAGCCATAAAGGGCTACCAAAACTAATTATAATAAGCATACATTTATTCAGGTTAAAATACCAAAAGACCAGCAAAGGAGTTACACATGGCCGTGTGATGAATACTAATAGAAATCAAAGTAGTTACTGTGATTGCCATGAATACCAAAAGAATTAATTACCAGGAAAAAGGATATTTATTTTTGTAGCTTAAGCAAGTTATTCACCTTTTTTTTTTTTTTTTTAATGAAATTATTTCTACTGGAGAAAAAAAGACTTTCAGAAATTATATTTGCTGGAAACCACAAGAATTTGCTTTAAAATTGCAGCCTTTGTCTATATTCCAAATGGAGAAGGTGCAGCTGGATGATATGGCAGCAATATATGGCAGCAAATACTTTCTAAAGACCTCACTGCCATCTCCATTTTCCTGAAAAGTTCAAATCACTTCCTACCCAGTTTTACTTGCCAATGTAGTCATTCTGGTTAGAATTTTGCATGAAATATTTTGCTATTTGTATTGAATGTGTATCTTACAGCAGCTTTGAGAAGTTATTTTCAGACTTCTTTTCTGTAAGCAATAATCCCTCTCCTCTAGTTTGTTTTTGAAGACTAAAATGCCAGAGAGGAATTAAAGCTAATTTGGCTGGGAGATGCACTGAAAAGCTTCCTGAAGCAAAGGCTACTAGAGAAATCTATCGTCCATTTAGATCTGGCTCTTAAATGTAGTTGGTCGTCAGGACTTCCTTCATTTTCAGCTAAGAGCTTGTGTGGGTTTCCCAAGGTATGGCAGCTATGGTAATTCATGTATTTCCAGCCTGGCCTCTTAGATCTCAAGCTCATCTGTCACAGGGGCCAGATATTGCTGTCGCATCTTGGCATGAGCTGACATGCTTTGGGGGCCAGACCTTCTGCCTCCA
The DNA here is from genome assembly GCA_035583155.1 of Acropternis orthonyx. Taxonomy (NCBI): domain Eukaryota; kingdom Metazoa; phylum Chordata; class Aves; order Passeriformes; family Rhinocryptidae; genus Acropternis; species Acropternis orthonyx. Next base: position 9,107,945 of record JAWWEU010000160.1, on the reverse strand, counting down.
CCTCCTTCAGCTGAGAGTACGTCATGCCTTGGCAGGAGCCTGGACATTCTGCAGATGCTCACATCCCCTCCAGACTGAGACCAGATGAGGCTGCAGTTATCTCCAATTGCCAAAATCAAACTCTATTTTAAAAGTTTACCTGCCACTTTTAAGATTGCATATCAATTCACTCTTCTGGCACTTGTGTTAAATGCTCATATGTAGTCCTGTGAAGTAGTAGTTTTATGCTATTTTTTTTTCTCTCTGCATAAAACAAACAATACAGGTCTGCGTAAGATACTGCAGGCAAGTAAGCAGACAAAAATTCCTCTCTGAAGGAAGGAGTTGTCAGCATGTTGACATAGCTGGACTGTCTGCTAAAAGGAGAGGGAATTAAAAATGGGTGCAGAAAACAAAGCAAAAATACTAAGCTCTCATAAGGTATTCTAAGATGGACTTATTCCAGCAGCAAAGATTATTTCACTGCAGATGTTATAATTGAGTTATAGCTCCACATGAACAATAAGCACTCTGATTTTATCTCTGTGGTACTTTAGGAACTGAGATTGCTCATGAGGAGGCTTTTGCTGATGTCTGTAAGACTGTCCCTTCAAAAACGTTTTGCTCTAGCACCACCTGAGACTCCCAAACACAAAAGTTAGCACAGAGATGCAGTGACCAGGCTTGCCTTTTAGAGCAGATGTGTCCTGCAGTAATTGCAAGCAATCCTTCGAGATTAATTTCTTTGAGTACCCTTTCACACTTTATTTCCAATCACTATAAATGTTCACACAGCAGGAACAGCCCTAGGAGAGGACAATGAAGATAGCCTTTTCCCTGTCTACTTAAACTGCTCCCCACACTCCCCAAGCCACGTCACCTCGAGGTGATACAAATGTCTCTGAGTCTGGCAGAGCAGGGACTGGAGCACAGCATGTGTCCCCAGGCCAGTCAGCAGTGCCACTGCTGGTGAGCATCACCCACCACCTGCCCACGGGAGCTGTGCTGTGAAGGGAGAGAGGCTGAGTGCCCAGCCAGCGATTAAAACCCACGCAGCCAGATTTTTCATGTGAGCCACTCATATCTCAGTTAGTGTCCTGCTCTCTGGTCTATTAGTGGTGTGCTGTCCCCAGTAGGTTCCTAGAGTCTGCCTGCTTTATGTTAACTAGGTCTCTGCCCAAGCATGGAAACCAAACATTAGACCATTGTTCATGGTGTTAGTCATTTGGGTTCAATCCCCTACAGAGCCCAAGGCTGATGTCCTAGTGCTGGTTCTGTGTGATACACACAACTGTGAGGGAGAGACCCCCCTGGGTGGAGGCTGTGATGGTCCTGCTGTCTCTCTGCTGCTGAAGCTGCTCTTCTTTGCTCAGCCACACACCACCTGAGCTCTACCAGCTCAGGTGACATACTGGCACTCCCCAAATCCAGCACATGTTTCTCAGTAAGGAGCAAATAGACACAGCAGAGGCACTGCTGCTGTTTTGTGTTAGACTAAGAAGAGGAGGTAAAACAGTCTGTGCTAAGTAGCTGAAGTCCTCTGGAAAAGTGCTTATCTGTGGCTTTGGAGGTGACTCACCAAACACTTGCTTGGGTCTGTTCCCAAGTAGGAATGTGAGAGCTCCCTGCTGCCTACTGAGATCTGCCACACACCAGATCCCTACTGGTTATCCTCTTCCTTCTCTCTGGTGGCTGCTCTTCCCTGCATCAATTAGCTGTGCCTTCAGGGACAATGTGAGAACCCAACTTGCTAACCAAAGAGTGCCAGCTACCCTCAGCTGAGGAGTCAACTAGGCATGCCACTAGTGTTAAGCTCTAATAAAATCCTAATCAGCATGAGGCAGTGAGGGTAGAAGTCCCAAGAAGTCTGGTAGTAGGAGTTCTCACAAATTCTGGGAAATGGGATTCTGCTGTACATGACTGATGCTTGGCCATCCAGCATTTGGGGATAATGCTGCCTTCAAACATTGCAGGGCACCAGTTCTCTCAATCTCTTTACTCTGTTTAGTGCAATTTATTGTCCTGAATTCTTTCCTGAGGAAGAACTTATGATTCTTCTGCAAAGGATCATGATTAAATTTATGTGGTTATTCAAAATAACTCAGTGCTTGTGTTTCCCTAAGTTCTAGGAGCTGTCCAGGGTAGGCATTTGTTTGCTTCTGTTATGGCTTTTTGAGCTGTGTTGGCTAGTTATGACTACCCACATCTGTCACATGAAGTCGGATATCGTGAGCCACAGGCTGACCTAGCTTATCATCTCCCTGATTTTGAGCTGTCTGGTCTAACCAAGCCGAAATGCACCAATGTGCCATGGGTGGTGGAGGAAGCTCCGTGAAGAAAAAAACAGTAGCTGCTTTGTAGTGATTTCCTGATTTTCTCTTCTTAGCTTCTTGCAATAGAGATGAACACACCAGAGAAATTCAGCTCGACGGCTGACATAGTGATTCGCTTGCTGGATACCAATGACAATGTCCCGAAGTTCTCCTCTGACTACTACATTGCCAGGATCCCCGAGAACTCTCCAGGGGGCTCAAATGTAGTTGCTGTTACAGTAAGTTTCACTCACCCCTTAAGAAATGCTTTCTTTTCTGGGTGTCTGTGAAGGCAGTTCAGGTACTTGAAAAGCAGTGGACAGAGGCAAGTAGCAAATCTTACTCACCATTCAGCTTCCGGACTGAACTCCAATTCCTTTCCAGAATCCACACAAAAAAACCCACCTCTGTAAAAAATAAGGTTTTAGGCAAACATTTTCCAGAATAACAAATTTACTTTGCTTTTTAATTAAAGGTCATCTGCTTTTAAGACCAATCACATGGTCTGTGAGTATTAAGAAAGCCCTAGCCAGATGAGTGTCCAGCGGGAAGATTCAGTTGCGGCTAAGTGGAATTGGATTTACTGGATTTGCTTGCTTAAGCAAGAGTAAAAAGAAAACAAGATGGCTGCTTAGTAGGTCTTAGTCTCTTCCTTCTGGGAGGAATCTGGCTGCTAAATGCATAATTAAACAGTTATTGAAAGCAGGAACGTAACATTAAAATGTTTACAACTGGGGAAAAAATATCCCTACATGAGTATCTTCTCACAGTGGGAAAAACATGCTTATAGATTTTCCAGTATCTCACATTTTCATAGAAAGAAAGTCAGGGCATTACACAGGCCCTGTGTGCTGGAGGAGCATTTCCAGCTGTCAGTGTGAGCTGTATCTCTTTAATGCAGCTGCTGGGACTGGAAACAGATCTCCTGTCACAAAGCCAAGAAAGCACCTGGCCACAAGGGGCTCGGTGGGTGATGAAAGTCACCTTGCAGAGGTCTCACGGGTAAGGATGGTGGAGGCAGGTTGCCAGAGATCTCCAGCACAGGCTGGCTACAAGTAAGAAAGAAAATTAAATAATCTGAATAATTAAGTGCTGAAGGCAAATTTTAGGGAGGGAAGAATCAAGAAAGAAGTGGAACAGAAAAGGATATTAGAGGAAACTAATAGGAAAGCTTTAGAAAACAGAGACTTCTAAACATGACTATATTAGAGGTAAGAGGAACAAAAAATTCTAGGAGGTTGACAGCAAAAAAAAAGCAATTTAAAAAATGTTTACAGAAGCAACAAAACTAGCCATTTTGAGCCAAAGTGCACAGGACAATGTAGCTGAGGAGTATGTGTAAAGTTTAGTCATGTGCTGTCAACTCAGTAGTTGACCCAGTTTCACAAATATGCTTCAAAACTAAGATGTTCCACGTACTCAGAATGGAAATTCTGCAACAAATCCCAGGTGTGAAAATGTTTTAAGAAAAGTTAGATGGTACTAAAGTAGGCTGTCATCAAAATTGTTGGGTGAGAGAATCTGACAAGCTCACAAAGAACAAAACCACCCCATCGGTAGGGTTGCAGGTGTGTTATGTTAACTGTGCAGGAATCAAAGACATTGTTCCAGTTTTCAAATATTTAAACAAGAAGATGAAGAAGCCACTGCCACTGAATTTGGATGGCCAGATACAATGGTATAACACCTTCTCAGAGCTACCAGAGAAACAAGAGCTTATGGAAATACCTGTAACCAAATCAATAGCTTTCCTAATCCTGAGCTAAGAGAGGAAGCCAGCAAAAGTATGCAACAAAGATATCATCTGGCATCGTATTTGCATTACTAAAAGTCACACAGGCACAAGAGTGATTAAAATATAAACAAAGCTGAAATAATGTTTATAGATTGAAACATTTGTTATGCATTCCTTTAAATTGAATCAATTAAACAAGCAGAAGCCTAAAAATACGCTATATAAAGTAAATATACTTTTGTCTAGGGAATATTCATTAATGTTTAAGGCTTAAGAGCGGGCAGTGTGTTCATGCCATTGTGATGATCTCCATCTCTATCAAAGGAGGATGAGGTAACTGTGGATGGATGGGGCCATCTAGCGTTGCTCTCGCTGCCAGAGCCCCCAGGCACCAGGGACAGGCAGCATCTGAACAGCATTCCTGGGATTGGCAGTGACATTTCTTGGTGTGAGATTGCGCGCCTTTCTAGTGCATGTTGGCTCATGCGATTTCCCACTAAAAATGTGACGACAAAAAGGGTGAAAAGCATTTGGGTTTTTCATGGCCTGTTGTTAAAAGACAAATGAAATGTTTAGTTTTGCATTTTAGTAAAGAATTACTCTCTTTTTTTCCTTTTCTTAAGGCCACAGATCCAGATTCAGGGCTTTGGGGAGAAATCAAGTATTCTATCTATGGAACAGGAGCAGATCTGTAAGTAATAAGTAATAAGTAAATACATTAAAATACATGACCTCTAAGCAGAGTTTTAAAAGAATTTTAAAAGAAAGCTATTCTTGACCTGCTCATTTCCAAGGACATTTATGCCATGTTCTTTGTGAGTTCTGTGAAAACAACAACAGAAGAACTAATGTGATCATTAAACATCTGCTTCATGAACCCAAGGAATTTCATCTACAAGCCCCCAAAGAGACATAAAGCAGCTGAGGTATCAATATACAGGATTTGTTCAATCACCATTTGGAAAACACTTGTAAGAGAAAGAGGAGGTTTTGGCCTAATTGTGAAAAGTCAGTTCTTGGGGGGAAAAAACCCCTTGTTCTTTCCTCATCCCTTTCCATATGGCTGTACAAATAGTTCACTTCCAACTCTTGTCAAAATAAATCAAGAAAGACAAAGACATCCAAGAATATAAACTTCAGCTTTAGAGTTCAACTACATTGGGTGTTAAATGCATTTTATATATTTAAACCTCATAGTCCTGCATCAGGGAAGAAAGGAATCTGGCGCTTACTTGATTTGGTAATGACGCCTCTCACTCCCTGACTTTGGGGACAGTGCTGGGGTAGAACACTTCTGTCACTGCGCACATTCCAGCAGTTGCCCTGCCCACTGTCTGGGGGTCCCAGACATGGCTGGCATCGGTGACACGGCTGTCACAGTTCTTGCTGCTGGAACCTGCAGCTCCTGAACATGATGGGGCTGCAGGGTAGAATACTGGAAATGAATGAGCTTTTCAGGCACTCATCCCCACAATCCGTTTTTCTCTGCGCATTATCCACCTGGAGCTAAAGCTGAATTCTCCTTGTAAAGGTAAAAGCTGTTTAGACGGCACAATCAAAGTCCAAAATCCAAGATGTTAAGGGTGAACCTCTTCTGTAGCCAGAAGTATACACATACGGGAGCATTTCCATGATGGATTATTTTGAGCTCTTCACTAAGTCTTTAAGCTAGCTGCTAACTGCATAGAGACAAGCAAGAAAAGGTCATGTCATGCAGGCAGACCTCTTAGGTTTAGAATGTAGCAGCTGGTGCAAAGAAGCTTGTGAAGGTTGTTGACAAAGGATTTAGGGGGAAAAAAATTTAAGCACAACTTTATTCTGATTGGCATTACGGGGATGCTCAAACTCACTGTTCTTATGCTGTTGAATGAGGAAATCATAATGTGAAGACTTTTTTTTTGCCTCTTCTTAAGTATTTTTTTTCTTTCTTAGTGCCATAATGGCATAGTTCTGCAAGGCTGGGTTGGTTTTCTAGTCCTGGCACCTCCAGATCTGCTGAACACACAGTTTCATGCAGATTTGAGATTTCAACTAGAGGCACGATTTTTTATGACTTGGGTGTTACATCAGTGGATGTGAAGTTGTGTAGGCAGAAAGATGAGTTGTACTGGAGCAAGATAAATTGTGTTAACTGGTAATCCTACCTTGGCAATCCAAGCTGCCAGTGGGAATGCTTTCTCTTCTTCCACTAGAATGGGAGTGATGTGAATACTCTCTGCATGGTTAGACTGGGTTGGGTGCTAAGGAGGCACTTGGCACAGGCACTGTCCCCTACCAAGAGTTTGCACAGCTGTTTTCACATCCAGGTTTGGCTCTCATCAAAACTTGTATTTGTACTTAACAGGGTAACAAGAACAATTGAAAGATTCTGGATTACTAAATGCCCCTTTTATAATAATTCTCAATTGCATTCACAGTTGGAATACAGAAAATATTTTGTTATCCTCTACATTAGTCAAATGGCATATAAAACCTTTGCTCTGTTCAAAGCCCTACTGCAGGAGGGCTACACTGGCAGTCCATTTTAAAAAGACTGCGTTGGTATCTCTCTATAAATCCAAGCTTTGGGCTGACACTTTTGACAGTGTCTCAGTAATTAAAAATGTGTAGAACTGAACTTGAAACAGATAAATCTGAACACCCACTCCATCCCAGTACCAGTCTGTGGAAAAGTGATTCTTTTTGGAGAAGATAATTTGCCCTGCAGTTTGGGAGATTTGAGAGCAGGCATTTTTCTTACCCATTCTGAAAAGTGAAGAGTGTAACTATGATATGCAGCACACTTCCCTTAGCTATCCAGGTGATATAAATCACTCTTAATTTATGCAGGACATGATCTAATACATTCTACTTTTAAACTGAAAAAAAAGAAAAAGGTAAAAATAGGCTTAATATTTCAATGCAAGGAAATTGGTCTAGGAGAAGGCCATCACACTGAGCATTTACTGAGGACAAAGACTCTTAATAGAAAATGCAGCTAAATTGGCTAATTCACAATAGATAGAAAAACTGATAGTTCTCTGAGTTTTAAACCTAACAGAACTAGACAAAAAGTAGGTAGAGTCAAAGATTCGGAAACATCAGCCAGACCGGAGTTAGGTGAAGAGTACCAATCTTTGGGCACAGCATTTCAGTGTTTAAAGCCTGGGGCAAAGCTGGGCTCTAAGCACGCATTAAGTGACAAAAAAACCCAAAAGTCTTTTCACGCTTCTTTTCCAGGTTCCTTATCCACCCATCAACAGGTATAATTTACACCCAGCCCTGGGCTGTATTAGATGCTGAAGTGAACTCGAAGTATAATTTCTATGTGAAAGCAGAGGACACAGATGGGAAATACAGCCTGGCTGAAGTGTTTATCACTGTGCTAGATGTCAATGACCACTCTCCAGAGTTCAATGAAAACATCCAGGAAAAGACAATGATCATCGGGTCACCGGTGAAGATAGAGGTGAGAGATGGAACCATGTGTCACCAGACAGAGTGCTTTGGAAAAGCCCCAGCTCTGCTGTTTATTTTCAGGGGTCATGATGAATGTCTGAAAGTTGGCTTTTCCTGCAGCTTTATTTTGCACATCCAGTTGGATGTAACAAATGGATTAAAGTGTGAATTATAGTATTTACAGACTGCTGAGAAGGAGAAATAAATTCTATAGGCAAAGTAAAAAGTTCTGTTACAGTATTTGAACCATCAGCTGGAGGAGGTTCCTGGATTATACAGTGATCATAAGAAGCCCAAATAAGATGAATAAATGAAAGTACAGGGTTTTGAATACTTAACCTTCCTGACACCCTTTTGCTCAGACACACGACTTATTTCCCTTTACTTTGTAGAACTGTATTCATTGATCCAGCATGGAACAGAAGGTGAAAAAGTGCAATAACAATTCACAGGCAAAGGAGCTGAACATCCAATGTTACACATACTTGAATGCGTATCATGAAGTCTGGTTGCACAACACCTACTGTTAGGAGAATAAATACCGCAGCACAAAAATTAAGGCAGCTATAGTTTATGGCATGGAGCTAATCCCGTTATTCTCTATCACTTCACATTTGTCCCCGACACTGTGTGAGAAGCTCCCCAGCAGTGGGCCATTTGCATTCTACAGTTAGGTTATGGTTCAGTTTTTCCTGATTTTATTTAATCTCAAATAGAAATAACTTAAACAAAAAGAACTCTAGTCCTGCTGGTTTTCACTAGAAAATGTAGCATAGCTTTCAAGATGAAATAAAAACAGGCCAGTTATGGCACGGATATAATCAGAACTGAAATGCTCAGAAACCTTTTGTCCTCAGGCAAAGATACAAACAATAACACCTTTGTTTTTTACACTTCCCCTACCAGGCTATAGATCAAGATGCAGAAGAACCCAACAACATTGTAGATTATTCCATCATGCAAGCAGACCCAGCCAATGTGTTTGATATAGACCAAAGCACTGGGGAAATCAAGCTGAAATCTTACATCCGTTCCCTGGACATCATCCACAATATCACAAAAAACAAAGACTGCATATGGTCACTGGTGGTACAGGCCAAAGACCGAGGCTCCCCGTCCTTCAGTACCACGGCAGTTCTGAAGATTGATATCACAGAAGAGGTAAGCAAATGTTTTAGATAAGTCCTTGTGTGAGACAATCCTTGGGAGGCATCAAAGGGTAGATACTGTTTGCTCCGTTTCTGAGACTTTCTTGCTAGCTCTGTTTTGTAGAGTGTTTTTAGAACCTTGTGGTGAATCTGGATTCTACAAGCACAAATGTAAACGAGATTTTGATCAGAAATATTGTAAAGATACAAAGGTAGGAGCACAATGTGATTGAAATATGAGTTTCTTGGATCTGATTGTTAGAGATAGCTGTAAATTAAGGAGTATAGATTCCCAAGAGTAATGGTAAATCCTAACTGCTAAATTTCTGGGGGTTTGTTGGGTTTTTTTATTCAGGAGAAGAAAACAATCTTTTGCCTTACAAAAAGTGAGTGGAAAGTAGCTGGGGCCAGAGTGAAATAAATCAGACCAGTTGTGCAAGTCAACCTAAGTGACATAGGAAAAATGAGGAAAAAACTTTATAGAAATGCTTTAAAGTATATAGAACTTTGGATGTGAGTTTAATAACTGAAGTATTATTAGCAGACAAAACAAGAAGACTCTAAAAGATAGCACATGTAGGTTGAGAGTGTCCTTTTAGTCCAACTTTTACATCAGCTAAAGAACAAGCAGCAATTTATTGTGTGCAGCGCATGCTTGCATGATTCTTATTTATGGTAACTGCCTTGCCATGCCTTTAACTAGGTACCAGCAGGGAGGAAATGGGCTTTAAAGTAGATGAGAAACACATCATTAGCCTGACAGTCTCTGGACCACACACATACTGGGCAAAGATGTTAATCTCATCCTACAGACAGCAGTTGGCCTTCTTCTTTGTTTGGTCACAATGCTCCCACTGCTCCTTTGTCTGTTACAATCTTTCTCTGTTTTCTCTATCTCCTCTTATTCCACCAATACCCTTATGAGGCATGTTCAAATGATTGTTCTTGTATACAGTTCAGAGCCTCCTGGAAGTTGAAAGGTGTCTGCAGAGATCACTTGTGCTCATCAGCAAGATAAACTTAGCCACCAGCAAGACAGGAGTATCTTCTGGCCCCTGAGGTCAGTGCCTGTCCCGCCAGGACTGCCAGGGAACTTGGGGCTGCCCTAGCAGGGTGTAGGGCTGCTTGTTGGGGCCAGCCAGCCCTGTTGCAGGTGACAGAGCTCAGCATGGGCAGGACTGTCACTGCAAGGCTCTGCCATGTGGAGCTGGGGAGCTGTGCATGCTGCGTCTCTGTGATGTCTAGAGATTTAGCCATTCTTACATATATAAAAGAAAAAAGCTGCTTAACACTTTGATTTCTCATGGAAACATTAGTTTTGGTGGGTTTTATACAACAAGTAAGAATTGCTGTCTGCAGCCAACAGTGGGAGTGCTCGCCCTCCCTGCCTTGCTTCCAGGCTTCTCACGGTGCATATTTCAGGAGTATGTGGCAGCAGATGGACCCAGGCACTGTTCCTGCTGTGGGCCCTCAGCCTTCCCTCGCAGATGAGCTGGTAACCTCTTTATTAGCATGCAGGGCTAAGGTACAGGGCTGATGGGTGTCGAGTGGACAGAGGGAACCCTCACCTCCTCTGCTGGGGGAGAAGCTGTGTCACTGAACTGCCTGATGAAGAACAACTGGAAGGCAAACAAGTAGCTAATACTTTGGGATAAAGAGTTTCCTGGATTTCCTTCTAGTGCCTGAAGCAACAGCAGCTCATTATGAAAGATAGTGTCTTGTATGAAGTCCCCTCTCTGCTTCCTGTTCTCCCCCTCCAGAGGTACAGTTTTGGCATGAAATGAGGCAGTGACCCTCCTGATAAAGTCTAAAGAGGAAGTAGAGAGGGCTGTGAGACATGGATTCCTCTCACACACAGTTTTTTCCCTTCTTCACATGCTCTTCTCAATGCCAAGTCCCAACACAGAGCCTGAGATTGCAACAGCATCTTCCTTCTCTGAGTAGGTCTCTTCAGCAGGATCTGGACAACTAATCAGATATCATATCCTCCATAAGCTTTTGAACATGTCTCCATTGCTTCTTCCATTGCTTGCAATGATTTGTGTTGTTTTGGTTTTTTGTTTTTTTAATCCAATAGCATAACTTCTTTTTGCAGAAACAGATTTTAGTTTGCATGTGTGTGAGATGCAGTGCCAGGGTCCAAAGCCCTTGATCAGTCCCTGTGTCCCAGGGGCAGCGCAGTCAGTGCTATCACTTTGTGAAGAAAACAGTCTGTTGGTATAGGGGTATTGCATACACACACTCACTCTTTCTCTGAGGCTGTTTAAAATGTGCGTTTCATTCCTCTGTGCTCCAGCTGTACAGAGGCTCCTGTTTCACTCTTTGGTGGGCATTTATATATTACTGATTTTGGATAAGAAGGATATTTTTGAATGCATCCTCTAGAGGTTTCCTGCAGTGTTAATCACAGTAAGTAATTAAAACAGGCATATTTTCTGATTAACGTTTACCGTTGCAATTAGCACAAGACTGTGCCCTTTGAGATGGATGCCCTGTGGCTAAGTTCAGCAGTATTGCACACCAAAACGACCTTTTTCTCCTGGAGTAATACAGTGATTAAAAAATCCAGAGGCCTTTTAATTTAACTGAGTCTGATTTTATGGAAATTGGTATTGAGTGGCATCTGTTAATCTCCTATCCTTTCTCAACAGAATAAAAAACATATGCTGAAAAGCCACTCTCATTTCATCCTTACGTCTCACTCAGAAATCTGGAGCTGATTCCCACTCCTGATCCTGAAGGTTGGCCTCATGAGGGCATCCCTCTGCCTCTCGACTCCACTGAGGTTCTGCAAATATAGGGGGGAGTTTATTTACACCTCTTCATGGATTGAGGTTTAAGTCCATATTTAGACAACATAATCTGTAGTTCTTAATAGCTTTGGCTACTCATTTAGCCTTCTCAATATAGCTGTTGAGTCTCAGTTTTAGATTCTCCTAATTGAAAGGTTCAACAAAAATCTTCTAATGAATTAACATGGAGATGTCCTCCTCTCCTACTGACTCTGCAACCATGGGAAGTGTGGTTGGTTGATGGCACTAAACAGCCTCTGCCACATTTGCAAAGCAGTTAGCCTTGTCTTTGCAGTTTCATGGCCTTGAAAAAATACTGCTTTGATTTGAGAAGTCTTGCCTCATTCTGGTGTTTGTCTTACAAAGTGATGCAAACACAACTTTCATATATGGTGATAGCACTCTGCTTTGGGATAAGCACTGGAAGGACAGCTTGTGCTTTATGTGGCATCAGGAGTCACTTCTAAAGCAAATCTCCTGATCATCCCTACATACTGTAGGATGGCCTGTGTATCAGATAGCTCCAAGCACACAAAGTGGACTTCTTTCAGATGGAAATGTGTTTAGGGAGCACAACTAGTGTGCCTTGCAACAAGGCTGAAGCAAAACCCCAGAAGCGCTGAATACGTGGAAGTGGGCTCCTCAGAACCAGCTGGTTCCATGTACAGATCCACTTGCTCAAGTCGACACAGCCTGAGTTGTCGGTAATAGAACCATAGCAATTTTTATGATTTTTTATCCTTTAAGGTCATCAAGTCCAACTGTTAACCCAGCACTGCCAAGTTCATCACTAAACCACATCCTTAAGTGCCACATGTACAATAATCTGCAATAGCTTGATCTCTTAACAGCTTTGCCTATTTACTTAGACTTCTAAATATAGCTGGTGAGCCTTAGCTGGTCTTGTAGCTGAACAGCTCAACCACACACTCCCATGGAGTCCATCTTCTGGATATATGGCCCACTTGCTCTGCTCACTGCAACCCATGCATTAGGAAAGGTTCTTGAGAAGCTGCCACAGCAAAAAATAAGCACATTACTATTCTGTGAGCAGTGGTATTTTGAGGCCCTGAGGGGAAAAGAAACACCAGGATCTGCTCCCTAAAGGTCACTCAGCCTGAGGGTCAATGCAGGTAGTGCAGGTCCCCTTCACCACCAAAACACCCGGAATGCAGAGAGACTCCCATGCCAGGTAAACAGGGGAAAAGAACCTTTATGACAACCTGGCGCCAGCTTATAAAGGGTAGAACATGTCAATCAAACCAGTAGGCAGAACATGGGAGGAGACAAGGGAGGGGCCCGCCTAATAAGGGAAAAGTGAACTTATAAGGGAGAGCAAAGGCAGGTTCCCATAGAACATAACCAATAAAGGAAACATCTGCATTGCGGCAGAAATGAACCAATAGGGAAGTGGGTAATAGGACTAATGAGGAGCAGAATGGAAAATTCCTGATGCCTCAGGGCTACAGTAAAGTGGGGGAAGGCAATAACTGTAGATAGAGAGAACAGGTCCGGATACGCATCTGGGAACACAGAATACAGGTAAGTACAGGGAAAACCAGAAAACATATCCCAACTATAAGAATCCTCACATCAACCACTTCCAATACCGTCCTCTATACCCAAGAATCATAATTCATGTTCTAGATCTCTCATTTTTCTCTGGCCTTTTCCAGGGGCGCCATCCACCATTTTCCAGCAACTGAAATGTTGGCCTCCTCCAACAGTATTTTAGCTCCTTTGATGGCTGTTAGGAAAGAACGTGTTTCTTCCAGGTTCTGGCCCACAGAGATATGACAGCTTTCATTTCATTACATACCTGCTTTTGGTTTATGTGTACAAGGAAAAACAGCATGTCTCTCGTGAAAAAAACAACAGCTTCAGCAGTTACGAAGTGGCACTATTTGTTGACCCAGCGCTGTGGCACTGCTGGTAATCGACAGAAGGATTTGAAGGTGTTTTAAAGGTGCAGAGTAGTGCTCAGGGCAAACTGCTTCAGCTGACTTGTCCAAGTGCTTCCAGACTTTCACTGTCAGAGGGTGCTCAGAACTCTCTCAGACCTGTTCTGGGTATTAACTGACTGGGCCACAGTGATGACACAGATGAGAATGCAGTTTTTGGGGGAAAAATGCACTTCCCATAATCCTCTCTGCAGGCTGGCTGAGATGATGACATTGCTGGCTTGGTTTGCAAGTTATTCCTCCTATTTATCCTGTGAGTGTCATGGCCATGACAAATAGGAATTCTCCCACTGTGTGCTTACAAAATGCCTGATGTTTTTATGCAGACACTCTGAAAGAATTGTTATCCAAGACTTATTCTAGACAAAGCCTACAGGTCCAGTAACTAGAATTGAGGCTGAACTAGCTAACTGTTAATGGTTTTAGTTTTGGTATTAATCATCTCTTCTTCATTGGAAGCTCAGAACAGGTGCCAAACTTGCTGAGGACCACAGAGTTGAAAGAAGCTGAATGCTGAAACTCCCCATAAAAGTTTCATCAGTTTTTACCCCTGCAACTGTAGCACACTAGCAACATGTACTTCTGTCTCATCCCATTTATTCAAGATTTTCAAATATCTAGTTAATAATCATCAGTGCGATATAACATCTTCTTAAATGTATGTCATCTTTTCCTTGTGTTGGTCCTATACTCTTCAGCCATCAGTGCCTCACTACAAATAAATCTTGACAACACTCATAACAAGTGGACTCATTTCAGGCCATGTACTTAGCAAGGTTTTATCTAACACTTAATTCATCTGACTTGTCTATGAAGGGGTGAATTTCTGTCATCTGGTGAGATTTAAGTACAAAAAAAATCATGAAATACAGAACAGCAAAGGTGATGTGAATCAAAGCTCCACCAAAGTCATGAGTTGCTCTGCTTTTGTTTTCTAATTCAGGTCCATTCCTAATCTATGTGCCACACTGCTACCCTTTATTCCCCAATCAGCCAGGTGTTTATATGGGCTTCCTAACTTCTTTAAGTGTTTCTGGATTCAGTTCAACATTGTTGCAACTGCCTCCTCTTCTGTGCCTAGTTCAACACTTAGCTCTCTTTATTTTATAAGCTCTCTATCCTGTACACATTTCAGCCTAGTTCCCCAGCTGTATTTATAACAGATACTGGCCTCTTTCAAATATAACCATGTGAGGGTTGACCATTTCTCTTATTTTTGATATTTCCAGATCAAGTCCAGGGTAAAATCCTATATTTTAGGCCTCAAGAAGCGTCCATGGACAATATTTGGAATATGCATGAGTGGCGTCCTTTCCACCATTTCTGTTACAATGGTGATCTCCACCATCATGTACTGGAAAAGTGTGAAAAGATCCAGGCTCCACCCCCAGGGCAAAATCCGCAAAATTATACGGGGACCTCCAAGACGCACAGTGTGCTAACCTGGAAAGTGAACTGGCCATTCATTTGTCCTTAATATGCCATATGTAGCGTATGTCATTGCTTACTTCTTTTCTTTCTAAAAACAAAGCTCTTTAGCTCTACTCATCTCCCCTACCTCAAAGAGTTTTGTTATGTCTGTAAAAGAGTACTTGAAAACAGAATGCAGCACATACCTGCTAATTATTCATTTCTACACTGCCATTTTATAAACTGAAGTTTTCTCATAATCTTTTCAATGCCATGCTCAGTAATTGAGCCAATTATTTTCTTGCTCTGTTCTTGCAAGTTAAGCAAACACTATGGTGACATGCAGGAATCTGTCCTAATTGGGTGGCAATAGTTCTGTAAGCTTTTGCGTTCAACAGTCATCTACCTCACAGTACTGTAATATTTGCCCAGTCTCTGGCCCCATCTAAATTCTCCACCCCTGGACTGGCTCTTTGACTCTCATGTTTTTTAGAGATGGCTTCCATGAATCAGCCCTGCTTGTTACATATTTTGGACAAATGAAATTTCTGGGTCACTGTCTGTCCCCTAGAGTAAGTCACGTGTTTTCTTTGTACTCCTTTACAGACTCTTCACAAAGGGCCTATGGCCGCCTTTTTGATGCAAACTAAAGATAACCCCATGAAAGCCTTAGGAGTGCTAGCTGGTGTCATGGGCATAATGGTGCTGATAACTATCATGATCTCTACTGCCATGTTCTGGCGCAACAAGCGGTCCAACAAAATCATGCCGGTAAGAAGGATCATAAAAAAGAGACAGATCCCACCATCGCGGACAGTCAGGATGGAGTGGCTGAAGTTCAAGAGGCCCAGCAATGCTGCGGAGAAGTTTGTCATTGAGGATGACGTCAAGAGCCTACACAACGAGAACAGCAACAATAACATCCAGGTTCCCCCCATGCTGCCATCGGCCCCCTTGCCGCCACCACCCCCTGCCCTGGCTCCCAGGTTCGATGCCCCAGGCGGGCGAGTGCCCACTGTGTCCGGCTCCCTCACTCCCAAGCATATAACCAAGCCACCAAAGAAGAAAGGTTATAGCAGCACCCACAATGCCCTCGTGTCAGAGCTCAAAATGAGGTTTGAGAAGAGGAATGCAGCTATTGGGGAGCCCCACATCTAGGTGCTCTCAGCAGCCCCCAGAGACTGCAGACTGTGGCTGTGCATGGCTGTATTTATGTGCTGTGCTCTTCCCCATGTCTGTCAGCACCCAGTGAACTGAGAGCAGTTTCTCTCTGTGATAGCCACCCCTCACCTTCTGCAAATACCATGTGCTACAGAGTCACTCCACCCATAGAAGTGCTGTGGTCCATGTCCAGTCATGACTGCACTTCATTCAGCCTGTGTCCCACTGCTGCTCCCTCCCTGCAGCTGTCTGACCACGGTGATGAGTACACCAGCCACAGTATCCCCCATCAAATGGGGATTCAGGTTGCCCCCAGTTTGGAGGTCTCTACCCAGAGCCTGCGTTTTCAAACAAGACGCTCTGCAGCCAAGGCCCTGGAGGATGCTGCTTCTGACCTGGTCTGGCAGGTGCGTTTGAGGTGTACAAAACCCCATCACTTCAAACCCCACACCCACTTTTAAAGATGTTGACCTGGCTGTGGCACCAGAACTGAGTCAAATTGCAGGTCTCCTACAGCAGTGACACTGTCCTGTCCTCAGGGTGCAACACGCTTTGCAACAGCTGGCGGAGCGATGTGCTCATGGCCTGAGTATCTTTGTTCCCAAAAGGTAAGCAGGCAGGCTTGGAGAAGTTCTTCATTTTCCTGCAGCTTATGCTGTGTTTTGCCAGAGTGCATTGACATGATGCTGTGCTTTGCTTCTGCCCTGGACTTGCCTGCTGAGGAGGAGACACCTTAGCCTTCCCTAGACCAGCTGGGGCAAGATTGGAGCACAGAGGTTGAATAGCAGCTCTCACTCAGTCCTGCCTCCTTCTGACACTGTGCCCCAAAGAGGAGGAGCCCAGCAGAAGAAGGACATGAATAAATCCTCAGGGAAGAAAAGGTAAAACTGAGAGTCAAGTGATAAGTGAAAAATATAGACAAGTGCTGGAAAGTTGCATATGTTGGTCAGGGAAGTGTCTGGAAAGATCATGTGGTGTTGTACACTGCTAGCAGAAGGTGTCAAGGAATATATTTCATCACCTCTCCTGTCTTGTTCTAGGGACTGGTGAGTGCAAATGAGGTTTCCATAAAATATTCTGGTTTGTCCTATAAGTATTTTTGAGTGAATTAGGCAATAGTTAATGGGAGAGGGGGGATTGGGAGGGCAGCTGACCCTTTTTTTTCTGTTACGTGACAGTAAAAAGCCCCCAAGAGCAGAGCACTTTTTTCACCAGATCTACCCCATGATTTCTCCCTCATGTTTGTTTCTGAGATGTTTTTCAGCTGGGCCTGGCTGTTTTCCATTCCCTGGGGAGAAGGCTGCATGAACAGGGCTGGCTGGGGAGCAGCACCATGCACCCTCTGCCTGAGCCCCAGTCCTGCAGAGAAGCTATGCTGTCATGGATTGGCACTGGGAACATCAAAATGGGGAACAAACCCAACAGAACAGGACACTGTGTTAATTTAAGGGATTCATGAGAGTTCTCCAGCTGTCATTTCAGCTGAACCAGCAGACCTGGCCCTCCGGATCCTTTTTTTTGCGCCAGGACTTCATCAGTTTAGGGGATAGCTATTAGGGGATAGTTTAGGGTTGAATAAGAAATTACCCACTTGCAGGGAAAATTCCATATTTTTTAGCTTCAATTCAATCCTCCTAGAAGCCAGAGGGTGACCATGGCTCATGTTACCCCTGGGCTCAGTCAGCAGCTGTAGCCAAGAGGTGCATCAGGGTCCCAGCTGGGGGCCATGGCAGCAGTGCTGCTCCAAGAGCCCCTCCTGTCACATCACTCCTTTACTCCACTGTTTTCTTGCCTATCCCCCATCCTGTGGCAGTGTGGCCTGAGGCCCAGGCTCTAGCATTGTTTGTGGTGCCCTCATCCTTGTCCCCTGGCCATGAGCTGGTTGGAGGGAGCGGACGTGCAGCCCCCAACCCCTCTCCTGCTTCCCTGTGCAAGCACATACCTTCTGCTGGCTGTGTCTCATCCAGGTTCCGCAACATTTCCTGAGGTACCAAATGTTAGTGATTTATTCCCCATACTGTCTTCCTGATGTTGTGTTAAAGCCAGTATTCAGTGTTCATTCTCTAATGAGGAAAGCCTATAAAGACCATTCAATTAAGTGAGATTTAACAGGAATTACAGGCTTATAGTCTTAGAGATTATATTTAAGAAGCAATAAAGATGTTTTATTACTATGTTGTAAAACTCTTTCCAAGTTACTCTGTATTTCAACTTTAAGGATTTTTGTTAATAAATAAAAAAAAACCTGCAAAAGGTGCTTCTGTGCATGGCGTGTTTCTGCTGGCAACAGTGCCTTGTCATTGCCTGTTGCATGACCAAAAGGGCACAGGCAGCCAGGCAGCTTTCTAGGATGACCAAATGGACACTCTTGTGGGCTGCTATGTGGTTTTTGTACAACACCAGTCTGGAAGAAGAGGAGGCAAGAAGCAGGATGCCATGTGGCGCAGGGGATGGGCAGGATCACAGGCCCATGGTGCTCTGCAGCCCACTGCAGCATGGCAGCATGCCCTGGGGGCAGGAAGGCTCCTTGTGAGGCAGCAAGTTCAGCCTGATGCCAGTGGCCACTGGATATGGAATTTGTTATGAACTTTCTACACATGGTGATGGGATGTTTTGTCTTTCCCTGGGTGTTCCCTTGCCGTGATTCAGCAGCTCTTGCCAGTCTCAACATTGTGCTGTTGTTCCTCCGTATCGACTGGGATGGAAGGCCAGTTGTTACAGACGGTGCTTTATTTTTCACTCCCTCTCATCCACAGCCCCACACTGATCCTCAGCCACGATCAGCTCGTGCCTCACTCTGTATGCACTGTCTCTATAGATAGCTATTCCAGGTCAAGGTTTCTTTTCCCTGCTTGGCCAGAGGTTTCTGGCCTTTCCTCCACCGTAGAGACCTTCTGTGATATGTGCTGCAACTGCCCAGCCTCCTCCATCCCTGCAGCCAAACCCTGAAGCTCCTTGGCATTTGGATTTCTTTGTAATTTTTAACTGTAAAAGGCTGGAGATGAGGCAGAGGACATCTGTGTATTCTGAAAATCTGTCGTGTTTATTGCTTTTGCACTAAAAGACTGACAAGACTAGGAAGTCCTGTGAAGTATTCACACCAAGAGTCAGCAGTGACAAAACAGGTCTCTGTTCAAAAGCTGTGCAGTACGTTACAGCAGAAGGGTGTGCTGAGAGAGGAAACACGGGACCTGAGGAGAGACAGCATGGAAAACACACACCAAAAACCAAAACGCAGCTAGAAAGCCAAAGTACCACAGCATGAAGCTCACATTAGGCTCTGTCTCTGCTTACAGTTGGGGTGACTGCTGTAGATTTTTATTTTTGAGACAATCTATAACAACATATATGACAAGGGCTGTGGGTCTATGGGCCACATGCTTTGATTGTGCTGGAAAGCATGAGGTCAAAAAAAGAAAAGTAATAAGTCACATGTCCTCAGACCCCTGAGAATCACAGCAATGAGCTGCTCCACAAGCAGGGAGCAGTTTCCTTTACATGTTTATTACAGCTTTTTTGCCTCTAGCAAGGAGGCGAGCTTTGGTTTAAAAGCAGAAGGATGGGCAGGCACCAGTCTGCATTTAGCCAGTGCCTGGCTTGCATCTTCAGCTCCCAAACCCCCACTCCACCATATTCTCTGCCTCTGTGCACTTGTCTCACCAGTCTGGTTCAAGCTGAGCATCCTCATCACTCCCTGCAGCCACAGCACCATCCTGTGAAAAGGAGCGCAGGTGGTGGGAAAGGTGGAAGGGGAAATAGCAGTTCAGTGTTTGCCTCCGAAAGACAAACTGTTCATATTTCACCAGCTCTTGTTGCTAACTTTAATATATTAACAACACTTGTGTAGCAATAGGCACAAGCGTGTGTTAAAGTGAATGTGCCTGTGTGTGCACTGTTAATGTGAAACTAAAACAGTCCTATAAGATATGTTTGGACACAAGTAAAAAGCCCACCCCTTCTCTCTAGTACAAAAAACCAAAGCAACTGAAAAACCCCAAAACCCTGTGCTGTGACTGGGCGTTCAGAAAGCACTTGCAGTTTTCCTGTTTGTGGTACAGCCAAAGCTGTGAATCTCTTAGGGCTTCGTAAACCTTAAGGAGGAGTAAGGAAAAAAAACCCATAAAACAAAGCAAAACAAACAAACAAACGACCCCCAAAACCAACACCTCTGGTCATGAAAAAAGATTTGTCTCCAAGTAAAACAAAATCTCTCCATTGTGTTGATGCAATCCTCCCCACTACTTGTTGGTGTCTGTGACCACAGCCCTGCCCAGCTCCCTGTCCATTCCAAGGAGGTGGCACACAGGCGGAGCTGGCAGCTGGCACTGGGCAGAGCTGCGAGCAAGAAGAATAGATAATTAAAGACACGCCTGTGAGCAAGGGGACACCTCTGGCCTTTGGCCACAAGCACTGGTATTGGTTTGGGAGTTGTTTTTTTGTGAGTGATGGTTTTCTCCACGTGTCAGTGTGCGTTGCTCCATGACAGTGCTGCACAGCTCCACACCTGCAGCCGGACACCCTGGGCACCTCCATCCCATGGGCTCCCCAGTCCTGCTGCAAACAAGCCGTGCGCCCCCACCATGCCCCCGTCCTGCCAGCACAAAGCCGCCCCGCGTGGCCCTTTGAGGAACCCAGCACGTGCTGTGGCTCGAGGCGGTCTCTGAAAGGCGCCACACGGCGGGCAGGGCTGGGCTAGTAGAGGTCAGCGCTGTTCCTGTGGGGCGGCCGGGCCTTGCCAGGCTCCTCACGGGCCGGGGGCCGCCGGGCACCGCGGCCGTCCTCGGGGCGGCACAGCCCATCCTCGCTGCCGGCGGGGATGCTGTCCAGCGTGCTCTCCTTGCTGCCAGCGGCCTGAGCCCGGCCCCCGCGGCGGCGCCGGGGGCACGTGCTGGGGCAGCGGGCCAGGCAACCAGGCAGGGCCTCGGCGGTGCAGGCATACATGCCGGCCGGCACGGCCAGCACCATGGCGCACACGATGACCACGATGTGGATGAGCTTCTCGCGCTGTTCCATCTGGCTGACGTCACTGCCCGTGACGAAGACGACGCACTGGCCCTTGCGGGGAGCCTGGTTGCGCACGGCCACGCACACCTCGTACTTGGTGGCAGGCAGCAGGTCAGTCACTGAGTAGGTGTTGACCCCGGGGCCGATGTAGATGGTGTCCTTCTGGGCGGCATCGTAGCGGCCCACCAGGAGGGTGTACCAGGTCTCCCCCGGGTCTGCAGCCGCCGCCGCCGCCGCAAACCACTCCAGGGTGATGCCATAGACCGTCTGCTTGGCAATGCGCACTTCCACGTGGGTGCCCGGCTCAGCGGGGGCGATGGGCGCCCAGCCCCGGGGCGTGGTGGATGCCCACGGGGCCAACACGTGGAGGTTGATGGCCACCGAGGTGTTGCCCAAGAAGTTAGCAGCTGTGCAGGTGTAGTTGCCGGCATCTGCTGGCCGTGCCATTGGGATCAGCAGCTCAGAGCGGACAGTCTCCTCGCTGATGGGCTCGGTGGACACTGCAGAGGGGCAGAGGAGAGTTCTGTCAGCAGGTAGCGCCCCTCTGCCCCGTGCCAGCAGGGAACCACTGTGCCCTTGGGGCCAAGCTGCCCATATGCCACCTGCCATCAGCATTCTTAGGTCAGGGCAAACCAGGGAGAGCCACTGAGAAGACACAGCTTCATTTTTGACACATGCTCCATCCTCTATTAGGATTGGGTGTGGAAAAATGTCAGTCTCAAGAGGCTCAGGCCAAAAAGAGGTGTATGGACCCAGGAAGTGTTGGGCTGGCAGTGAGATGCATTTTAAGACCTGTCATCTACCCAAACAGGGGCGTAGGTTGGGAAAAACCTGTATGCAATTAATTCAGCATGTGCTTGTATAAAGGCACACAAGTGCTACTACAGCACTGCAATTGAAGCAAGTATCAGCCCAGGATTAAGGGCTAATGCTATCCTATTTAGCTAGCTGGCTTATTAGGAACACACAGAGTCTGTGCAGTGCCTGTATGCCTTATTATCTTACCTGATGAAAATAGCAACTTGTCCTATTGAAGGCTCTTTGTAAAAATAAACACAAGGGATGACGGATTGGGAGGAAAAGATCCCATTTTATGAGGCCACTGCTAAAGGATATTAATAAGCAAGACTTAGGGAGAAAAACAACCTCTGTTTCAGCTGGTAGAACATTAATGGACACAGACAGGAAACAGGGCTGCATAGTTTTGTAGTTTGTGTGGTGTTTCTTGGGAAAATATGTGGCAATAATACAGGAACATACAAGCCTGTGTTTATGTGTTTGGGCTCATACAAAAGTGTACATACAATTTTAATGATATGGAGTATGTGCATATATTTACGTAGTATATAATATATAGTGTAAATACATGCATATTTAGATAACTACATATTTATTAAATATGTACAACTGATGTAGTATTAATAGTTCTACATCACGCATCATGAGCAAAGAGCTACTACTGCAAATCCACACATAAAGTAATTGTGTGAAAATGAGGCCATGCTCCTTTCATCTTTGACAGATATCCTGTATGAAGCAGCTCCTCCTATGCTGGTCAGATGTGCTCAGATGCATAGGGTGATTAAGATTGTTTGGATTATTGCCACCACAATAACTGTGTGCTCTAAAGGGGCTGAGAGTTGCTGTGGTGACTGTGATGGCCTGCAGACCTATATAAGTAAAATAGCAGAGCATAAATTTTTAATGAAGAAAGAGGAAAAAAAAAGAAGATGGAAAAGCTTTGCTTACCATTAAATGCCCTTAAAAGTTTGAGTGCATAGGTCCACCAGACAGCCGGGGAAGGGCTGGCTTGCACAAAGCAGGTCAGAGTGATATTTAGCCCCGCTGGGACTGTCAGGTTGGTGTCAAGAGCTGAGGTCAGGGGCTTCATGCAGCTGTTAAGCTCCACTTCATGAAAAAACTTCCCTGTCCTGAATTTTGGGCTTGAGCATGTTAAATAGGAATTCATCAGAATAATAGGGGGGCCAACTGACTTGATAAACTGGACAAATCCCCGCAGGCGACAGTCACAAATCCAGGGGTTATCGTGAAGGGCCAGGACGGCATTGGAAATTGCTTCTGTCTGCCCCTCCATTCTCTGGCTTCTCTGGTAGACAGGCCAGTTGTAGAAAACATCCCTGGATATGATGGTAAGCTGATTTGAGGATAGATCTAAATAGGTCAGGTTGGGCAGATAGCGGAGTGCATGTTCTGGAAGGACATCCAGCCGGTTGTGCTTCAGATCCAGGATTTTCAGAGCTGGGGTGTCTTGAAATGCTGTCCATGGCACTGAACTTAATTTGTTCCCTTGCAAGCGCAGCTCCTGCAGAGCTGGCAGATATTCCAGGCTCTTGATGTGCATCACTGTGATGTTGTTAAAATTGAGCCAGAGATACTCCAAGGCACTAACGTTCTCAAAAGACCCACGAGGCAATTCTGTTAGGTGAGAATTTTCTATTCTGATTTTCCGGATGTCCTGAGGGATGTTTGCAGGGATCTGCCTCAGCAGTGCAGACATGCAGAGCAAACTCCTAAGGAGGAAAACAGAAAACTCTCCAGGTCACACACCACATTTGTGGTTAACAAGCCAGTTCTCTATACGTGACTACAAGCACTTGAATAAACATGTGGTATTGTATGTAGGGCGTGCCTAAGCCATACATGCATCGTTCTGTTGGTTTTACACCAATTTCACTATAAAGATTGCAATCAAGTGATAAAAATGGCTATGTATGCAACTACGTATCTCAGGGAAATACGAGAAATCTCACTCTGTACTCAGGCTAGTACTAGTCAAGTATTGGAGGAGCCACTCCATGCAGCAATCTGTTTGGTTTTGATGCTCACGTCATTGGCAAATATATATGAGCTGCTTTGCTGGTGCTACAACAGGGGTAACTAGCATTCTTACCTTCCAAAGCTGTCTTGAGAGCAAGAGCATCCTGTGATACAAGACGAAACAGATGGGTTTATCTTGTGGAAGGCCAGAAGAAGAAGAAAAATGTGACAAACAGGGTCCATATTCTCCTTTAAGAAAGCACTGTGCAGGGGTTTGCACCAAACATGCCAACAGCCTCCAAGAAGTAAATCCTATTAGGTGTAATCTTCCTTGACGCAGAAATAAATCCTGCTGGGGACCCAACCCTAAAGAAGACATGTTTCATGGTTCATAGTCTGTGTCCAAGTGCTAAAAATCACCCCTG
The DNA here is from genome assembly GCA_035583155.1 of Acropternis orthonyx. NCBI lineage: Eukaryota > Metazoa > Chordata > Aves > Passeriformes > Rhinocryptidae > Acropternis > Acropternis orthonyx. The sequence goes on along the minus strand of JAWWEU010000160.1, from coordinate 9,083,802 downwards.
GGACCACTCTTGGCATTTATCCTCTAGCTGAGGGGATTCTGACAGACATATTTATTTGTTTGGTATTATGAAGATGGGTCCAAAACCACTTCTGTTTCCAAGCCCTTACAAGCAATTAACCAGGCCTAATTACTGTACTCCTGTATTTTAATTGCATTTATCAAGGCAGAACACCACAGCAAGGGCCAGACTTCACAGCTGTAATTTGTCAGTGCATACTGCTGTATTGCACAATCCGTGAAGCCCCAAACCCTGCCCACAGCACTGTGCAGGCTGTACTCACGGTGAGCATGAAACCTACTCCCCAAACTTAGATGTTATGTCATGGAAACATAAGTATGGCCCCTTTTCCCTCCAAAACAACTGCACCCCTCCCTTCCCTACTAGCTCAGTCCTTACACATCAGTAATGAAAATGGCAACATAGCTGTGGCCAGTCTGTGGGTTTCTTTGAGAAAAGAGTATTTTGAAAGTCAATCTCTTTTATAAATATAAAATTTCAGTGCTATTCTCTGGCTTCCCCCATAAGACGCTCTGACTGTCTTTCAGGCACCTTGAAAATCTTGGTCTAAGTAGTTCTATGAGAAGGGATTTTGGGCAACCAAAGTTATTTATCTTTTTAAATCCAAAATAGCAGGGTTTGATTTTTATTTCCAAGGAGTTCTGCGTTCTCCTGGGGCCATCTAGTGTGGATATGCTTCACTACATCATGCAGAGGAGCGTGCCTTGGAAAGGGGCTGCACCTCACTGCCCATATGTGTGATGCTGGGTCACAAAGCAAGATTAGCCTGAACCTACTTAAACTCTGACCTATGGGACCAGGATAGAAGAATATTTATAGTGTGATGGCTTAGAGCTATACCTGGCTCTCAGAGTGTGTGCAGTAGTGCAGCCACTGTAAACCTACAGAAGACATAGGCTTGATTCTGCAGCATTTAAATCCACAGGAGCTTTTATTTCATGGCAAATCAGCAAAATGAACTGGTGGATAAACTTCTGGGGACTGATGCAGCGCTTTGAGACTGACCCCCATGTATAAGCAGCGGACCATGTGTAGTGGGCCTGTGGGGCTGCTGTTGCTCGCTGTGCCTGACTTCTAACCATGAGCATATGGGATTTTTATGGGTTTTTTTAACTGAAATGTTCATTTGCCCATGGGGTAATACTTGAATTTTTTCAACTGCCCTACATATCAACGTGTCAGTGACCCAGGATTGAAGGCTAAGGCTGCTGGTCTGTAGCACAGCAGATGTAGCAGCTACAAATCCCCCACCTGGGGGGAGGGGTGACCACTGGGAACATTTTTTGATGATGCTGTTGCTGTTGCAGTGAGAGTAGCCCCAGAATAGCCCCCATCCACTGAGACAAACACTCCTTATGCACCTTCTGTGTAGCTTAAGCAGCAGAGGGGACACTCAGCAGGGGTGGCTGGCTAAACTGAGAGTGCTGCAAGAGCAACAGTGGCAGCTGCCATGGGAGGATGTGCCCTTCCCAATTACTCATCAGCCACTGAAGCAGAGGGCTTCAGGGACCCCCTGGCCCACCCAGCATGGGTGTGGGCCCTCAGGAATACAAATACCGCAGTCACCACCAGTACCTTTGGTCTTCTTCTGTAGTCTGCCATGAAAATATTCCCTAATAAAACAGTGATATTATTATTTTATAATAATAATTTTAGAATTTTACACTTCAGTGTAACTTTCAATAATAGTAGTAAACTACTTATCATGTAGTTAGTTAGAAAATAGTTGGGTGTCAGGAACAAATCCTGGAGTTTTACCACGTGTGAGCTGCAGGGCCTTCAAGCAGAAGAAAACCAGAATCTTGATGGTGTTCAGCTTTAGAGGTGATGGGACACCTTCCTGTGATGGGATAAATGGCTGAAGTCGACCCAGATCATTAACTTGTTCAGTCATCCTGGCCAAGTATTCATGGAGAGACCCATCAGTGCATGAGATTCAAGGGAAATGTGATAGAAAACTACCAGTTTAGTGAGCTGCACACATGCCTCAGTGAGGCATGGGTTGGGATGGTTTGGCTGTCCCAGCTGCACCAGCAGGGCAGCAGGAGGGATCCACTTTTGGTCTTTTAAGGCTCAGCCTTGGAAGGATTTCCTTTGCTTGAAAGGAAGGCCCCTTCTCTGCCACGTTCACATCCCTCCTCCATGAACTACAGGGAGAATCTTAAAGTATGTAGCAGCTAAGTCACGTCTTCAGAGATATCTTTCATGAAAAATGAAGTGTTATTTATTAACATGCTTATAATACAGAGTAAAAACTACTGATGAATTTCCCTTCATGTACATCTTTCAGCACGAAACAGCTACAGAATGCCCCATATCCTGGGATGCAGCAATTAAAATGATATTCAGGGTTCTCTGTTACAAATACGTGAATTTAAACAAATGAGTTGCCTAACAGACAAAAAAATAAAAAAGAATTGCAGTTGTTTTCCTTACTCTGCATGAGAATTCCTCCCAGTTCCACCTGTCTTCTACAAGACTGGAAAATGGTTTTTCAAAGAGTGGTGTTAGTACCATGGGCCAATGCTCTGGCTGTTTTCACGCTGATATTTATTTGCTGCTTGAGAAGCCATTTATCTAAATATTTCCAAACTCCAAGTGTACTCAGAAGGTTCATTGTTAACCTAAGAGACTAGTGTTGAATTACTTATCAAAATCAAATGAGTTAGTGGGTAGCAAATCTACCTGCTCTCTAAGGTAGAGACAGGCAGGGAAGGAAAAGAAAGGGGAGAGGGGGGAAAGTGAAGGAAAAAAAAATCCCCCAGTGTTAGCCACAGTCCTTATGTTTATGTCACCTACTGGAGTGGAATTTTGCCTTTTTAATTCAGCCCAGTTTATGCCTGCTTGTAAATTTAATGGTCACTATTGTGACAGCAGATGTCCACTCAGTTCAGCTGCTATTTAACATCATGTGGCATCCTGGACAAAGCCAAAATGCAGAACAAGCTGTCTAAAACCCAAGCTGTCAAAATAAATCTCCATAGAGACATTGTCTGCTAATCCATGGGAAGTGGAGTTTAAGAGGCTGCACCAATGCCAAAGCAAATGCCAAAAGAACACCCCTTGTGTGCTCCCACCTATGGCAAGGGAGTCAAACTCCATCCTGAAATGACAGCCACACACGGGACTCTAAGAAATCAAGTCTAGGCTGATGCTTTTCAATTAGTCCCTCTGCCAGGGCTTTCAGTGTTACAAATCCCTGCTGGGCAGGACATGAGTTGGAGGCTGCAGTTGGGTGTTTCAGATACAGTGCATGTATCCAAGTGTTTCAAAAATTAGTTGATGTGGCACTTCATGATATGGTTTAGTGGGCATGGTGGGGGGGTGGGGGTTCAGCTAAAGGTTGGACTTGATGATCTTGGAGGTATTTTCCAACCTTAATGATTCTATGATTATTTGTAGCACCAAATGATACAGCTTGGAAAAGCAGCTTTGAAAAAGAGGAAGGTGACGTGAAAAGATGCTTCCTTCACAAGTGTTCAACAAGTACAGCAGCTGTAAAAACTTGGCAGTCTTTCCCCAATTTTTTTGAGTAATCCAGTGTCCTTGACAGGGTTCCAAGCTCCTTTCCCATTGCAGCAAGTCCCACAGAGGGTGGACAAAGGGGCACAACTCACCCTGCTCCATCCTCTGCAGGAAAGGAAAGGCTTTGTTTCTCACTCAGGGCACCTCGGGGCAGGAACAGAGCCCCTTTCTCATGTGAAAACCTGGACCCAAGGGCCAACACCCTCTTGTGGGGGATGATTGAGGTCACAGCAGCCCCACATCACCACTAGTAGACAACTGTTCTATTATATCCAAGTTTTCACTGTATGTGCCCCCAAAATAGTGGCTTGGTCTGCAGAATGGCAGCTCTGGCTTTTGGGAAACATGGGCCCTGCTCCAAGGTTCACTGCCACTCTGAAACACTCCTTCTCCTGCTCTCTTGGGGGTACACTCTTATTTCTCATCCATTTGAACCATTGCTGGCAATTGTTAAATTCTTTATTTATAATTTTGAGTAATAGGAAAGTAAAACGGGAAACAATTCTTTTGCTCTGTTTTGGGCAATAATTTTTGTCTTCTGTTCATGGACATTAAAGCTGGTGAAGCTCAACTAAGCCACAGTACTGCAGCAATGACTACTAATTAAATACATCCTGAAACTGTACAGGCTTTACCACTCAATTCTGACACTGAGGGACTTTGACATCAGCTTTGGGACCTTTTATTTTACTATTGGAATACTTTCAAAGCCGTTCCTCCATGTCCATTCATTTTTTGAAATATCTTGAAAAATGTTTTACTGTCCTTGACACTTTTGGGTTTTCTTAAATTTTTTTTTTCTCAAATTTATGTCTGTGTACCTGTACACTTTTGTGTCCTATGTTTTTTTATCATTTAAAGACCTTTTAGTCTATTCTTTCCGGGCACATGGAAATAAATGTGTTGAGTTAACATGCTTAATGCAATTACAGCCTTTCAACATACTTAAATCACATTGTGGTCTGCCTGAATATTACTCTGTATTTGTGGAATTTTTCTGCATATGTTGCATTAAAATATTTGTAGCGACTTTACAATTCAGAGCCAATATTAGCCTTTGTCTGGATCTACTCTCCAGATAATCTGGACACTTTTTAAGATGTTTGGAAAACATATTTCAAAGCCTGAACATGTGTTTTTACATTTCTTCTGGTACTTCAACTACTTGCAGTACTTGATCTTAACCACTTTGAGCACATTATTTCATTTATATTCTGCTCAGTTTCCTCATTTTGATAGCTACTTTACAGAAGATCCTTGTATGAAAATTATAGAAATTTTTAGGTAGAGTTCCGAGCTATTTGGATTAATTTTTAAAACATGATTACTTTCTCCTTTAAACCTTATCCTTATTTTTTCAATTTT
>JAWWEU010000160.1:9011370-9078791 GCA_035583155.1 Acropternis orthonyx | reverse complement strand
AGTTCCGAGCTATTTGGATTAATTTTTAAAACATGATTACTTTCTCCTTTAAACCTTATCCTTATTTTTTCAATTTTACACTACTCTGATTTCCAAAATAAGTACTAAAAGATACTGTGGAAGAAGGAGCTTGTTTTTGTTATGTATCACATGCAATGCCCATCGAGGAGTGGCTCATACTGCTCTCCAAAGTTCTCAGCCAAGGCAGCTGGTGCAAATCTCCTTAATTTATTCCTAAGTATTTCTGACATGGTCCAACACTCATCTGAGAAGAAATAGTAGAGAACATCATACTCAAAGAGATCCCAAAATGCATTGCTTAACAATGCCAAAATATTTGAAAAAGACCCCAAAAAGAAACAAATTGGTCAAAACCTGACAAAAAGAAATTAATTAATAATTAATATTAAGGGAGCAAATATTTTCCAAGGGGAAAGGAAACTAAACAGAACAAATTCCAACAAATAAAAAAAAATATGCTACTAATGCAGTAATTCCAAGAGATATTCAGGTGTTCATTTTGTTTGTTACAGCACATGTCTTGAGAATTGACTTCAATCAAGACAGAAATTGTTTGCAGGGATGAATATTCTCCTTACCCTGCTGAAACTAGGTGCCTAACAGTCCTTCCATTAAAACAGCAACAGAAAATCCAGTGAGGTATTTATCTTTACATGTCTGACACCACTGAAAATCTGACCCAGAGCCCTGAAGTCACATTCAGCAGAAAATCAGTTTACCTAATGGTTTGAAGTTTCACTCACAGTTTAGCAAGAGGCTTCTCCTCTGAACAGTGCCAGATGACACAGAGTTTGTACAAGTTTCTACCTATTGCCCATCTTGTATGAATCACCAGTGCAGCAGAGAGAAAGGCTTGTTTTGAAGCAGCAGCAGTTGAGATGATGAACTCTATGAGAGAGTGAGAATAGCCACAGGAAAGAGAAAAGAAAAATCACCTTTATTCTACTTGGGATCATTATTTATTCAAAGTGCAAAAAATATCCCATAGAGTCTATAAAATTTAACACATGCACGTGAATGTCACAGGATGATCCCTCCATCCTCTCCTCCTTGCAAGCAAAGAGCAACATCTCTGCCCAGCTGGTGCCTGTTCCACTGCTGACTCACAGATCGGGTGCTGTAGCAGGTGAGAGCTGCTCCTCCTCAGCGCTCGAGACTGCAGATAACCCAGCTCGTGTTTCCAGTTAGCTGAAAAGTACCTCTGGTTCCCAGTCAGCTCCTGCAAACCTGCCTTAGAGCCAAGTGCTTGGGCAGTAGGTCCACTCAGTTCCCCACAGGAGAACTTTAGGACAGCCCTGATCCTTCAGCAGCTTACCCAGCCCTGGCCATGGCAGGCTGGTTTCTGCATAGCCCAGTGCTATGGCTGCAGATGTGGGCAGGAATCGGGCTTACATACAACACTCCCTGCAAATCACCACAAAAACTGCTACTGGAAGAATAGTTTCTTTCTACCTTGGAGAGAGACTAAAAATGCTAAGAAATGCAAGTGTATAAACAAGTAATGAATCTATTACATACAACATATTTCATCAGTTAATTTGTTGTATTAAAATACATAATTTTACAAAACATTATTTGCAAAACTAAAAAGCTATGAAGTCCAGTGATAGAGGTGGCATGCAGCATTTTATACAGGGTGTATACAATAATAATTTATACAAATTCTTCCAGTACAAGATAAAGTCTTTATCATTAACGCAAGAAATACAGGGAGTCCTATCAGAAACTAGCATAACTGTTGCAAGTATTAATGTTGAGATCAAATGACTTGTTTTTTCCATCAGGCCAAGAAATCTGACCTAACTTGTAGAAGGACTTGCAAAATCCATACAGGGCTCCATTCCAACCCATTAATTTTGTTAACCCACACTGTACATACACATCCAGAATGTGAGTGGAGTTCCTTCCAATAAATTTACAAAAACACATTTCAAAACAATTCAGCAAGCTTTACCCTTTACTACTTCAACTTTGGTAGATCTCTCCCATTAAACATTTGGCAGAACATATATACTTTTCTTCATGAATAATATTTATTACAAAGAGGAAAATTGTTATATACAGTATTACTATATGAGAGACTTGAATGAAAAATTATACATCAGCGAAGTACTTTGTGATAAGCACTTAGATCCAAATTCCAGGGAATCTGCAGGACTTAAATTACTGATTAGCTCACCCTGACTATGAAAGTTCATTTAGATGAATATTAGACAGTTCTTTTGCAGGGTTCTTGAACTTGTAAAATGTTTGAAACCCAAAAACCTGCCCTGAGCCTCTGCCACCACTGAGGCCATAGTGAGGCATGGCTGATGTGTGCATGGCCAGTGGGCTGTCACAGCATCACATTCTCCTGCTCTGCATGGAGCAAGCTATTTGCATGACCAAGTCACAAGTGCCTGGCAGACCATGTGGGTCTTCACCACCAGTTTTGCCAGGAGCACAGGCAGCAATGACAGGGCTGGTTTGGGAGGTTTATGCAAAACTGTCTAATGTAGGTTTTCCAGTATGATTTACAAAGCATTACAACACCACACACACTGTGCAAAGTAGGCTATTGCATGGTTTTTTTAACTAGCACAGCTGATATAAAACATATTCTACTAATTACAATACAGCTACAAAATGCCAGCTAGGACCAATACTGAAGGACCTGTGCTGTACCGTTGTTCAATAACATCTTAAGAATAGTGTTTAGGGCCAAAATGCAATCAAAAAATGCTCTCTGTTAAGATTCTTATGAGTAGATTGGGGTTTGTCTCTTGATTTCTATCTCCTTTGCACATTTCTATAAATTCTGATCAGAGTTGTTATTATGTTGGACATATTAGAAAGGGTTGCTGTGCATCTGTATTTAGTGATCTACTAAGCATCAAGATGCATGTTTCATGCAAACACGGGAGTTGTCAAAAGTGAGACTCTCAATCTTCACGTTCATAGATATTTATAGTAGAATTACTAAACACTCCCCTGTTTGTCAACCAGAAGAACATCAGAAGAGCTGAGAAGAATACTTAGCATATTGCAGAGCAGGTACTAAACAACACCAAGCAGAACACACTCAGAAATGTCACTTAATGTCCTCACACTTAGTGTGCACTCTTCATTTTACAGGAAAAGAGAAGAAAAGTAGTCCAGGAGAACGAGGCCATTATCACAGAAGCTTTTCTCTGGGTACAAACCAGCAAAATCCAAGTGGTATGAGCAACCTGTTTCTGTAAAGCTTGGGCACCGTCTACCCTCTTGCATCCTTTTTCCGAACATGTTGCAGAGAGAAACATTGACGGGGCAGCCTGCAGTGCTGGAGCACAGAGTCATGTATACAGCCACATGCTCTCCACTTGGCAAGCTGACAATCAGCCTGGTTACTATCAGCAAAAGTATTCATTAGGTTGTCCCTCTATCTTTGGTATTGCTTCTGAGTCCACGCTAGATCGGGCCGACAGCAGCCTGTTCGACTCATCAGGGGTATGTCTAGTCAAGTACTCTCCTTCCACGCCTTTTGCCTTGGCCCCAGGAGACAGGCTTTCAAAGGTGACATAGGATTCCTGAATTTCCTTGGGTTTTCGCACAAAGCACTTTTTGCAGCGCCTCTTCAGTGCCCCACAGCACACCACCAGTGTCAGAGGAACAGCAATGACACAGGCCACGCTGATGACAACCACGTTGATCAACTTCTGGGTCCCTCCTGCACTGGCAACTTCATCAGTGGAAAATATGATGCATTGCTCCTTCCTGGGGATCAGCCCTTTCACACAGACACACACGATGTATTTGGTTTTTGGCAGCAGCCCATAAACAGTGACCTTGGTCTTCCCTGGCTCCACATTGATCCGCCGCATGTCCCTCTCTCCAAAGATGGCATAAAGGACACTGAACACCGTCGTGTTCTTTGCCAGAGGCGCCTTCCAGGCCAGAGTGATACTCTGGTCGGTGTCTCCTATCACCCTGACAGACCTCACAATTCGCTCTGGCTCCTCCTGACCGGTAGGTGGGCTCACCAGCAGGTTCCTGGGGTTGCTGTCTTGTCCCACATCCTGGAGGAGGCCCTCTCCGGTGCCCACTCCAGCCCTCAGGGTAGGCACAGTGGAGGTGGTGATAACATACCTTGCTACTAGTTTGTCATTGTAGGCAGCTGCTTCCATCCCACTGGCCTTCCCATTCCATGTGCCTTTGACATTAGCGTTAGGGTCATCCGTGCTTTCTGAGTCGGTGATGATGAGAGATATGAAAGCCTCTGTCGCTCCCAGAAAATTCTTCGCTTTACAGATGTACTCCCCAGAGTCAAGGTAAGAGACTACAGGCAGGCCCAGAATAGACCAGCTCATCCCATCACTGGAAATCTCTTGGTGAACTGCAAGGTAGGAAAAATGTTAAATAAACAGGCAATAATCAACAGAATTAATAACACGTTTGTAAAATATTAAGATTCCATCAGACAAATATCTGCTTGATACGGTAGAATCACTGTTTCTGTTTGCCACTGGGAATCTTATAAAATCAAAGTAAATCTGAGAGAAGGACAGTAACACTAAAATTAGGTTATGCTGGGATTGAAACTGCTTCAATATCAATATATGTGAAGCATTTGATGCTATTTCCTCCAAACTAGTGTGCAGTTTGAAAATATAACCGGAAAGGTTCTTCTATTAAAAAAAAAAAACCTTAAAAATTCCTATGTAGGTACAATACTTAAGGAAGGAGCAGGCAATAACATGATCTATTTGAACATTAGATGCAGTCCTCTGATGCACAGAAAATACAAACAGTGGAGATTTTATTCCAAAAACCACATACGCACTGGTCCAGAATATATGGAAAAATAGCTGAAAAATAATATCCCTTTTACTGCTAAATTATTGCAGATTTTATACTTATACAGCTCTGATCATTTAACACTGAATAAGTACACAGCTGAGTGTACTCACTTGGTTTACCTGGAGGCTAAAACTACCATTTTTGCCTTTTTCTATTTGTGCAGGGACCAAAAAAAAGAAAAAAAAAAAGAAAAAGAAAATAGTTGGGATTGTGTAGAAGGGTAAAGCACCTTCATTATTTAACCAGCCTCCTTAGGATGAGCACGTGCTGTCTCTGCCCCTTCCCACTGAAAGGTAAACCAGGGAGGTGTCTGAAAGGCAAAGGTAAGACAGGATGCAAACTTCTCCCAAGCCCTCATGGGGTTGGGATCCAGGCCCTGGCAACCATGGCCCCTTCCAATGGCAGTGAAATACAAGGTAGAAAAAGTTACTTTTTCAGTTTAATTATTTGCTGAATGGGTGCATTAGAAAACATACAGATAGCCTATTTTAAGGCTCTTCCCTGTACATACAGATTTCAGGCTCTTTCTCACTCCCTTCTGTTCAGAACACCACCATTTCAAATAGTCATATTATAGCACTGGCACAGAAGCTGCTGTTGCTGAGAAATAATTTATCTTTTCAGCCAACTGTTTATTGAAAGGTGCTAGTGTCTGATTTAACAGGACACAAAATACATCATTCTCAGTTGTAGTTCAAAGCAAACTCAACATAGGCTTTCAGGAAATCATTCTCTGTTTCACTTTTTTTTTTATTTTTTTGCGGTGGCTCTCCTGCAAGTGTAGGAGGGATGTTCACAGCATGATGGGAAGACATTATCATTATGAAGAGCAGTTCTGCTATATCCTGCACACCATGCACAACAGAGCAATGACTTGTGCAGATCCCAAAAAATTATATTTATTACAAGTGGTTCTACTGCTGAGAAAGAAAAATGCTCTCTTGCCTGTTCTGTGCACCGAGGAGCCCTGTAACCCTTTGAAGATCAGACCCCATACTTAGCAATTTATCTGCTGAGTTTAGATCCTCTGTGAAAGTCAGGGCCAGGCCTTGGACACAGAAGTATTCAGGGGAGGTAGGAGGGATGAAGGTTCAGATCCTGACCTAAAATCTCTAGGGCAAAAGTTAAGGACAATTGTCTTCAGTACAGCAGAGATATTTTCCTCCCACACATTAAAGGACCAACATTGCAATTTTAGCTCCAAATGTGCTTGTAAATGGAAATAAAACTATCATCAGTCACAAAACCAGAGCTGTTTAAAGGCTTCCTCCACAAGAGAGATGAGCACAGAAGAGGTGCTTAGACCACGTGGACAGTGTTTCACCCACAGAGCTTTTTCCCAAGGGATTTCATGGAGACATTGCCACTGAAGTATTGTATCCTTCAGCAGTTTAGTGACTTTTTTGTCTTTTAATAAATATATCAGTAATGTACGTTTGCAACCTTTTCTTTCTTTCTACAGTAGATCTGAATCCTAGTTGAATCAGATATCTCCCTGTGAGAGATGTTTGCTAATTGATTAACAGTAGCTATTAATTAGTCTCAAAGACCAATAGAATAATTCAGTGGGAAGCCTTGTCAGTGACTGAATAACTAAAAAACTAACTGAAAACAGCCTCTTGTTACAGTTGGACATATTTCAATTCTTCAGCTCTAACAGATTTTCAGAAAACCCCTTGACTTTTCTCACAACCACAATTGCTATGAAACAAAACAAATCCAACCTTTTACACATTATAGTATGCATGTATCTGATGATATTTACATCAACATGTAAGTAATTTTATAGTCTACAGAAAATCACATTGCAATAGAGGATTACACACAGCACTATTGTGAATTGCAGTGAATCTTAATCTTGCATCACTTTTTTTTTTATCAGCAGGAAGGATCTATTGCTATAGAACTCCCATTTGCCAAACAGTCTGTAGAAAATAAAGGTACAGGTCTCCCTCACTCATTCCGTGTGTACCAGAAAAGCTTAAACCAAGCCCACCTGTGCCGTTCAGTTGAGCACCGTCAGCTCTCCTCCAGCTGAGCTCAGGAATGGGCACCCCCGTAGTCCCACATCGTAGCAGCACAGTGCTGCCCAGGATGGTCTTCACTTTGGCTACAGACGTGTGTACAACCGGGCTCTGACACTTCCTGAGCTCCACTTGACTGAAGAACACTCCTGCAAGGCTCCGGGGGGTAAAGCATTTCAGCCTGGGCTCAATGAATGCTATGTTAGGAGACTGGAAATTTAGGAAATGGACCATTTCATACAGACTGCAGTCACATACCCAAGGATTGTCTTGCAAGCCTGTCAAAAGAAATCAGAGCACGAATTCACTCCAACAGCACCTTCTGTTTCTGCCACTTTTGTTTCTATTTTTCATCAGGACAAACTGTGATAGGGTCCCAATCTGCTCTGCAAGAAATGCTTGTGCATATGCAGGGTATGCAGGGTGGGGTGTGCGGGTGTCCCAACAGCCCCTGATGCTGTTGGCTGAGCTTGATGGATCCCATAGTTGCCTGTTAGTAGAATGGAATAAACGTGGCTTGCTAAAGTATCTCAAAACCTGGATCTGAATTTATATTTTTGAATTCAAAGCAGGATTATTCATATCATGAAAACATTACAATTTATGCATATAAAGAAGCACAAGAAGAAGTTGTTATAAACACCTTTGGTTTCAGGATGAAAAAAACAAGTAACCATGTAAGAACGGGTAAGGATTTTTTTCTGGCATGAGGAGACTATGAAGTCTCTTCCTTGGACAGGCCAGGAAATACCTCTCACTGGACACTATTAAAATATTAGCCATATTGTCATGCCAACTGTCACGCCTGCGATAGGTGTAGGTGATCCTACTTGACTGGAATAGTTCTCTTATAGCCCTGTTATTCTAAGTTATTTTCATTGTTTTAGTAATCAGTTGTTTTGCTAATGCTAATGTTTTGCTGGAATGCTAATTTATACCAGATAAGATGAAAGAACTCTTTCAAGGATTAAATTGAAGAATATTCCTGTTATGGTATATAAAAGAACATAAATAGACAATAATGATATTAAGAATATACACACAGCAAGGGGTCTATTGAAGAGCGCACTCCTGTTACAGAGTCCTGGAATGTTTCCCTTTTTCTTTATTTTACTATCCCAGTTTGCATCTATTGAACTCAAATTCTGAAAAAATGATACATTACTCTGTTAAAAACAGACCTGTGAAGATAGTACTGAAAAAGCTAATTTGGAACTAGAGCAATGCATATCCATGGACAGAAGTTGCTGCATTCTGATTAAATCGGTGTCATCCTACTTACAAACATTCCCATCCAGCTGTTCTGTCGATAGTTTGTAGTCTCTAACGATTTTAGCTAGCAGAACTGGCACTAGGGACATTTATACCAACTAACTCCAGGCACACATTTCAAGCCTAAGCCAGGAGCATGGCTCCCACACCTCCTGCCTGCCACAGCAGTGAGCTCTCTTTCCTCTAAGGGAGCTCCACCTCCTCTTTTCCACAGGCAGCCCAAGGAGATGCCTTGGGGCTGGCACCTGTCTGAAAGTAAAGAGTACTAATATTCCATCAGTTCCCATCAGGAGGAAACAACAGCTGCCCACCCCACAGTGCCCACCCTCACTGGGCCCTGGAGCCCTGCAGCACGAGTCATGCAAACACAGACTTTCCAGCAAGAACCAAATTTCGACACATGCACAGACGGTGCACCACAAGGCTCCATGAGCATCAAGGGGCTGTTTGATTTGCTACAGTCAACAGAAACAGTGTGTAAATTAAAAGCCCCCGAGGTCTCAAATAAACTGTTTTAAAGATGCTGCTGGAAAATTTCTTCTGAGATCATTCCATAACACCTTGCCTGGGCTTGGAAGAGGATGTGAAAATGATGGGTCTTGGCAGGAGGTCAATTCTTCGAAATTAATAGTTTAAAGTGAAGGGGACTAAGTAAAGAGTGAAAGTGCATCTTGGATTTGTTGTTTAAGGGCATTTTTGCCATCATACTTCTTTGCGGCTTACTTCTGACCTCATGCACTAGATAACAATTTATCCTAGATTACCTGGCAGGTGCCCCAGCTCAGGCTGATGCTGCAGCAACCCCAAAGCTCGAGTGAGCCCTTCGCTTCCCTGCACAGCACAGTTTCATGGGCTCACGTGGGCAATCCTCATGCGGAAAAGCTTGCATCTTTGGCACAGATTATTAGCTAGCAACTTACCAGAGCCACTTCTTGAGGTAGTCTACAAGCAAGGGCTCTGAAGAGAAGTCATAGTGATACACTGCAGACAAAGGAATGGATTGGGCTGACTTTTTATTTTTCATGACTTTTTATGCCTCCATGAGAAACGGTCATGAGCAGAGTGAAATAGAAACAAGCAGCTGTGTTCTCCCAGTCTATTCCTGTGAGAGATATGCATTTTATCTCCCTGTTCCCTATGGGTGTCAGCAGGATAGGACCTAGAAGCTGGAGTGTCTATACATGACTGCATTAATTTTAGTATTATAAACATTTGCCTGCATCAATTTTTTAGGCTCTTGGCGCAATCAACCTATGCACAGCTGGATACGTAAACATTCAGGTTGGCCAGAGCATCAAGGCATGATCTGTTCTTCTCAATAAAATGCTTACTACTAATAAAACACTATACTAGTCTATACTGAATGGAATAACACTTCTATATGTAACTTGATTCTAAAAAAATAATAAAGGTATGATCTAGCCATTGTCTTGCCACAAATCAAATGGGCAATCCCAAACTGCCAGCTTTGGCTTAACGAACTTGGTACTGCACCTAGCAAAATAGGATAATGAAACACCTGCTCGTCTCCCTGGTGCTAATGAAACCTTAAACAACATCTGCTAAGGACACTAAAAGCTTTCTAGGTGGCATTTTGTATCTTTTTTAAGTCTTGTATCTCTTTCCACTGCAATCCTTTTTAGAAACCTTTAGCCCCCTAAATTTATCAAGGAACAAAGAATAGCAGGTACTTGACAGAGTGAGAGGAAACTTGCAAAGTCTCTGATGAGATTATCAGCAAGTACCTAAACTCACATCCATGGTTGTACGGGCAGTACACACAGATGCACACACCCCGCAGACCAAACACACTCAGCGGAGCTGGATCAGCTCACGGCAAGTGAAAACAGCAGATGGCAACCACTATGAAATACCATAAACCTACCACAGATTAAATTGCACACTAATGCTAAAAGACCAAGTAGTAATAACCTGAACTAGTAAATGTGCTCGAAACCTCTCTCCAGCGTACTGCAACTGAGAGTCAGCTGACACCAAAATGGACCAAAAAAAAAGCCATACCTCTGAGGAGCCCAGAATTGCCACCAAAAAGGGGATTCTTGTAGCTTTATAGCTGCCCTTCAAGGCAGCACTGTCTTGGTGGGTTTAGGTAAACTAGGGTTTAATTCTGTGTGAACAGATGAAAAAGGCTCTGAGCAGAGACAAATGGCAAATTGGCAGTCCTGACTCACATTGTATGCTCAGTCATGGCATTATTCCTCTTTAATTTGGACATAATAAATATCCACCATTTTATTTAACACTGCTTAAAATGGGTTGATTTCATACTGCGTCATATTAGAAAAGGCCATATGAATCATAAAGAGCTCTAATCAGAATTGTATTTCTGTCCAAAATGGCAGTGTCAATAAATAAAAAAGCCTTGAGCAAGATTCTTCAGGTTTCTGCTACAAAGATTCAAGAAAATTGATGGTGTAATAAGCTGGGTTTGATGAGCCTGAGGTGGGTTTGTTAATATGTAAATGAATTTACACACTTTATATGGAGTATTAAATTGCATATATATGAGAGCAATGTACTTGCTATGGTAACTTCAGTGGGTGAAAATGCTGCATTAAGATGAGAAACTCTTGACATTTGTGAACCAGGCAAAATGACAGGCACTTCTCTCACCTAGGATGATCTTGGAGTTGTCATTGGGGAAGTAAGGAACAGCCTGGAGGTTGGCCCAGGTGGCAATAAGAGCCTGAGGAAGAGTCATCAGCTTATTGCTGGACAGATCCAGGTATGTGATATTCTTGACATAACGAGCAGCATCTGGAGGGATTGAGGTGAGTTCATTGTTGTGTAAATCCAGCAGCCTTAGCTGTGGCATGCCAGCGAGGCTTTCCCAGGGGAATGATATTAAGTTGTTCCCGTCCAGCCTCAGCTCCTGCAGACGATGAAGGCCCTTGAAGGTGATCCCACTGAGGCTGGCCAGGGAGTTATAGGGCATCCAGAGGTACTCCAGGTTGTGAAGTAGGTGGAAAGCCTCTCCTGGCACCCTGCGAATGGCTGTCTTTTCTATCCGAAGCTTGGCTGTATCTACAGGAATGTTCACAGGAGGGAGAGTCATCTCTGGGTCGTTACACAGCACTGTCCTGGTAGGGAAAGACAAGCAAAGGTGTGACTTTAATTTTGAAAAGGTTTTGAAGCTTTATTTCAATGCAAGATTTTGATTTGCTCTTCTTTTTTCGCAAGATTTCTCCTTGTCATTTCTTACCTGCTGCTGATCTCTGCATCATAATCATCATAAGTACATCAACTTGCAGTAATTCATATGTACCTTCTGACTGCAGAGATCGCAGTGTTGTGCCTCTCCTCGGGTGGTGTGAGTCTGAATCTGGCTCCTCTAGCTAGCATTCCTGCTGGTTTTTGCTTTCAATTTGTTTTAGAGTACTTATGATAGACAGTAATGACAACATTCATGCACAACAGAGGATTCTAGGGCAAGTTACTACAAAACAAAATCCTATAAGTTGAACAATAAAAGTCATGCGAAAAGAAACCTTACTGACATGTCAGTGGGCAAGAAGTTATATAGATTAAATATGACACAGGACCTTTGGTTTGAGAAATTAGGATAAGAAAGTCATCTAACAGCTCACTGGAAATACACTAGAGCAAGCTCTGCTGTACTGTGAAGCAGTCTGGAAGGTCTGTAGGGGTGGTAGCAGTCACTGCATCGCAGATGTGCGTCGTTATGAAAACACAGAAAATTAACTCTTTGGAAAGACACTGAAAGCAAGGCCAATTTGTGTGTTTTAATCGTTCTTCCCATTCCTAGTCTCTAGTGGTCAAAGCATGAAAAATCTATGTTGCATTTTTGCAGCCTTCATACAAAAAATTGTGACTTGGGAGTGTAGATAGCCATGAGAAATTAAGGGAAACAAAACAGGTCTCTCAGACTGCATTTCAGTTTGCCTATCAGCGAGTAGAGGAAGGCAAGTTCTTAACAAAATACAGAGCCACCTGCAAAAGGCAACAGGTTAGAAATGCATGTTCCACTCCACATGCTAAACAAGATACTGCAAGAAATGTAATGTGATCAGTCAAGTAATGTTTTCTTATCACACTGCCTCTATAAACAGAATATTACAAGCTGCCAAAACCAGATTGATTTTGGCTGAAAGCAATTATTCCTCTGCAATCAACAAAAACATACAACATTGCTGAAATGCTCATGCAAACATCCCAGAGCTAAATGCTATTTGAGCCTACAGTTAAATTGTTAATTTATAATCAAAACACAGTACATTACTCTTATCCAACACTTTTATTGTGGCATTAAATCCTGCCCAACCTCAGCTGAAAGTTGAGATTTCGAGGAAGAGAAAAATCTATCAAACAAGAAAAATCCAGAAATCCTCATTCAATAAAACATTTTTTTGTGTGTGTAGTCATGACACAAAATGTTTGCTAACAGAAACGCCATGGCAATAAAGCTGTGTGCTTCTCATAGTGTCCCTAAACTATGTCAGTGAGCACTAAACATTTAATCTATGGGATAATCTGCTTCTGCTAGTGAAAAATAAGAATCAAAATGCAGAAAAAAAGGTGACATTATGCTCCTTAAGGATCTCATGGATATTTGGATTATTACGGATCTTACTAAAATGCACAACAGCTTTTTCCAGTCACTGAGAGGAAATTCCCCTGGGAACTATGACATTTATGAAGCAATAATTGGCTCTCACACTGTTGCTATTGTGCTCCCTTTTTAACAACTGCAGTGTGTCTCTGCCACACTTCTTTCTGGGAAAGTTTCTGGTATTAGATCTATAGCACCATAAAAGAGATAAGAAAGTAGGGGGACTCAAAATACTGTATTTCCATACCGTGCTCTTCTTTAGAAAAAATTTATTCCAAAGGATTTTGCAAATAATGTATCTCTGTCACAAAACCCCCTCTACTGTGAACTGCACCTTATAAAAATGTAGGCTCTATTTCATTAAGTCAGACAATTACTTTGTGATGACCCTTCAGAAGGCTTATAAAAAACAGTCCTCCAGAGAAATGAGCTTCGAATGGCATTGCATTCAAAAATGGAGGTCCTTCTGGTCTTGTCTTCTTTTTTAACTGAAAGTTTCCAGTCTGAGAATTAACTTCTTTTATTTTTATTATTACTGTCTATTTTTTTGGTTCATTCTCATCCACAGTCTGTTGCTTTGCCTAAATCTCCAGCTGAAGGATTCTTTGGGTAAATCAAATTGCCGTTTTTGGTGCCGCAACACAAATCAAATCTAGTTCCACTTTAGCAGCAAACGAGCAGAGCAGAATAAAATTTCCTAAAACTAGAATTTTTCAGCACAAAGATAAAAAAAATAAAATGTTTTTAAATTTTATTCTCTTTTTGCCGCTGCACCAGCAGTAATTATGTCACTTCTGTTCTCACAGAGATGCTGAAACGCTTTCTCTGAAATCAGCTTACTGTGTTTTCAGAAGCTAATCCTCTGCAAATATAGCTAGAGCGCACAGCAACTGGAAAAATAATGGATGCAAAGTCTGGATGCAATATTTTCTTCTCTGAGCGTCCTTACAGAGGAGAGGAAATAAAATCCCCGACACCCCAAGAAGGAGCAGCAACCCCCGAGGAGAGTCCCGGCATACCTGGCTTTGGTCCCTTCGCTGAAGCTGTGGAAGGCACAGCTGCACTGGGATGGGCACGAACCGTTCGCCCGGGGCAGCCCTCCGAGCGTGAGGCAGCACAGCAAACTCACCACGATCCACATGGCTACCTGAGCATGGGAAGGACACCTGGGCACTACACAACGTGGAGGGCTTCGCCTATTGTTTTATCCATTGACTGGTCACATCTTGTTAACTCCCTTTTGTTTTCAGCCACACTGTGATCTTCCAGCCCTCGCTGAGTCCATCAGATAAAAAAGGATAGGCAGGGATTAAGGATGGGGACTTGAGTTATTTTCATGAAGGTGCTTATTGCTTCCTGGAACAGTACTAACAGCATTTCTTCCTTCAGGGAGCCCCTTCAAAACACGCTCCTCAGGAAATTTGTGGCTGATGTGCAAGGAAAACCCAAACTTTCTGGGGACCTGCATCACAGGCAAGGTAACTGTTATGTGACCAGAAATTAGCAATAATTTACTTCCTCACAGGGATATGGGGAAGATTTAAGGCTGTTATTTGTGCTAATGAAATATAAGCCTCCTATATAAGAATATTAAAATATATATAGTGACGCTATTAAAAGGCTTTGTTTTATTTTAAAAACTCCTAGTTGGATCGAGCAATTATTGAACTGTCGGCATCATGCCTGATACTGATAAATAATTAATGACCTAGTAAATATGCACATATTTCAGTTTATATCAGGACTAGCACATGCCTGCAGGACTGACCACTGTGCTCTGACTTGCTGACAAAGCAAAGCTCAGAAAAGGGACCATTTTTGGGAATGCCACGTGATGCAGGGCTGTGGGGCAGCTTCAGGAATGCCTAAAAAAGTTCAGCCCTGTTCTAAGGTCAGCTGAAGACCAAGTGTCAAATGATTTCTGTGCTCTCTCCTTGAGGACATTTGTTTCAACGTATCAACAAAGGCAGCCATAACTGCAAATTTGGCGAAGGCCATCCATTTTTTCAGCACTCTTCACCTGACTCCAAAGAACACAATACATGTGAGACAAGTAGAGCACAAATATGCACAAACATAAAGTTTAAGAAGTCACTACTTGAGATGGGAGCAGAATTCTATTCATACTAACAAGGACATCTCATGTTTATAAAGACTATTATTTTCCAATGTGAAAGTATATGTATTGCTTACACCACAAATTCACAACACTCTCATAAAAGTAAAATGCTTTGGTAGATGATTACATTCAACCTGATCAGATTGCTACTCCTCCACTCCCCAGACATACTGCATTATAGCTTTTGCAGCAAAATTGACCCTGTGCCAGACAAAAAACTGAAAACACAAGTTAAAAGTTAACAGAAATAAGGAGGGACTGAATGAGGCTGAAGAGATCTAGTGATAAAGCACTAACTAGACACTACTCCTTCAGAGATCCTTTAGGGAAATATTTCTCTTCCAGTTCTAGAGCTTAGGAAAGCTTCAGTACCAGCAGTGTTACAGAGGAGAGTCTCAAGTGCCCCACTCCAGTGTAAAACATGAGTAGTTCTACTAAAATTCTGGACCTGGCCGTCTGCTTCACCCACAGAAATGGGAGTGTGGGATCAAATGTGGCTGACTGAGGCAGAAGCCACACAGCACTCTGTTGGCCTTTCAGTACCAATAACTTCCCAGATTTCCTTTTCCTTACTTAAGGTCAAAGAAGCAGGAGGGAGGAATTGCAACAAAAAAGATTTCTCTGAACATTAGGTTTCCTTGGGTCTTAATTATAGTTATACTGAAGAGGAAAAAAGTGCCCATCACAATCTCTTCCATCAGTGTTTGAAGTTGCCATGGCTCTTCTGTCCATCCCTTGTAGATAACCATCTCAATTCAGATTTCCCTAGGAGAGAACTACAGTTCTGTACCATTTTAATAGCCTGATTGTATCTACAGCTGCCTTTCTGCAGAGATGCATGTAAGAATCAAATAATATGAACTGCCATAAAACCAAGGAAGAAATAGGAACAATTGAGTACAAAAAGCATTTTGCAGGTTAAGGAGTAAAAAACAAACAAAAAGAAAACAAAAAGGAAACAAAAAAAAAAAAAAAAAAAAAAAGGGTGAAAAAGACCGATCAACATGGAAATCTTCCACCTGAAAGTATTATGAGAGACAGACATGTTTTGAAGAGCTGTTATGGATGTTACTCCTTAAAACTCAAATTTCTTCCATTCTTGTGCAGTCATGTCAGATCCTTGACCATCAAAAGACCATCAAGATGGACAGGATGTTCCAAAATACGCATAATACAGGCAACTTGAGTTGCTTGTTGCTGAAGCTGATCTCTTTTCCTGTTGGCAACAGCAGCAATTAGGGGAGCCCAGTTCTCCGGCAAAGCTAATGCAGAAAGCTACATGGTGTAACTACTTTCACATCTCCACCCCTTTCCGACTCCCTCCAGCTCTTCTGTCCAGGCTAAGAATCCACCTCTGTGATGAGGATCCTTATAGGATATATTGGCTGAGATAGCTCCAGCTCCAGAGTTCACCCCTTCTCAGCTCTCTTTTCCAGAATTCCTCCCTGTTGCAGACGTGTTGAATTTGCTTTTCCTTTCAAATACTTAAAAGTTACCAGTCAGAAATGCAGCAAGAACACACCTATCTACCTACCAAATGCCTGAAGGTTAATGAGTGTGCTACAGCAGCATTGGTCCTAACCAAGGTTGCTCACCGGGATTTCTAGAGTATAGCTGTTCTCGTGCAGAATTCATCCTGTGTTCTTCAGCAGAATGAAATTACACTGGAAATTTCTCAATAATTCTGGGTAATGAACTCTCAGAGTTTCAAGGTTATCTAGATGTGGTTTGGGGCTAACAATTAAACAGACATTTTAAGGTGCCATAGTTCCACGTAAGCTTGTTTCACAAGATACTCCAATAATTAATTAAGGCTTGTAGCAATCATTTACTGAGAGGATGGCCCAAAGGATTACTTTTCCATCTGCTATTTTCACATTCTACTTTTACTGTTGCTCAAAGAGAAATTCAAGTATCTCATTATTTATTTCTGAAGAGATGAGAACATGATGCAGTGCTGCTCATTAAATATCCATAGTTGTTCTCTCATCGACTTCCATTAGGTCCCATTTCTAGATTTAATGATTTCTCAGTTCCCTTAATAACCTCTGAGCTAAGACCAAGCTTATCGGTTTTTTTAGTGTACTCATTGGTTAACTTGCCTTGCTGCCCAGACTCTGCCTCAGCTCAATACTCTCAACATTGACTGAAACATCTGAAGTTAAATTCTAATTGAAAAAGCAATTCAACATAATTAACCTCTTGCCTCTATTTTTTTTTTTCCAATGCATCTGATAAAGTAGTTTCCCTCCATTGGATCTCTGGAATAATAAACTTGTAGAAAGTAGCCAGTAGCTGTATGGTAAGGTTTGATTTCATGAACCTCAATTTTGCCTCACTAATGAAACATTTAAGTTACAACTAAATGCCAGAAGCAGTAGAAGTAAACTTAATTTGTAAAAATCAACAGCAATCTATAAAGCATGCCTTAGCAGCAGCTAACGCTCTTCACTTTGTCAAGAAAGCTGCTACTTAGTTAACATGACAGACTCACTTTTGAACAAGAAAGAGAAAGACCTGGAGGTAGACTGAGAGATTAATAAGAAAAGAGGTAATATTAACAGCTTTCTCACCTTGGAGTGTATTCACAAGTGTCTCTGAAGAAATGGAAAGGGAAGAAAAAGAACCAGTCAACTAATAACCCAGTTCAGTTTTATCAGCACTTACATGTTTGAGTTTTTCCTCCCTGGTGACTATATTATCTTGTAATTCTTCATTGACACAACACCACCAAGTAGTGTAAATGATGGGTTAGGCATCAAGCCACAGATATTCCCATGTTAGGTTTGACCTGAATAGTCAAGAGAGTGGGACTGCCCTCAACCTGAGGGAACTTAACAAGATGTTCATCAGGAAGTGAAGAAACCAGCTCAGGGGGATGGAAGACATAAAGCTGGGAGCAAAATTTGGCTACTGTGTTGAACATACTGTGAATTCACTTTCACACACAATTCTGGTTTGCCTTGAAGCATTGTTTGCAGTGCAACAGCTTTCTAGATTTTCATGGTATTTTTAATGCCTAAGTGATTACCTCTTCCCAACTATCGAATTCACACATTGTACTACTTAATGTAAAATGAACACTCATTAGATAATTTCCTTCTAAGTGCAGGTGATATTTTTTTGAGACTTTAAAATCAATATCACCTTTTGCAGTGCAGAGTACAATTTTTTCATGACAGACAATTCCATTCCATAACAAAACTAGTGGGAGTTACCCACTTGCAACTCTGCATACCAAATCATAAAAATTGTGCTCCTTGCTGCTTACTTAGGAAGGGAAGTAAACAGTTTCTTCTCTGCACCAAACTAAAAATATCAGTTGGAGAACAAAACATACAAAGACGCAGACAGCAAGTGTCATTCATCTGAAGTGTAAGAATTTGTTTTTCATTCTCTGAGAATAACCAGATCCTCTATTTATATTTTTGGTGTAAGTAAATAAAAGACAAATGGGGGCAAAGTCTACTGTCAGCAAAGTTCAGCACATGGCACTCTTTCTTGTATTTTCTAGGTAGGGCATAATTCAGAGAAAAAATTTTGCTTTGTGTTTAATAATATTAATTATTTGGCATAGGAGTTTCCATTTTTTCCTATATACAGATTTTTTGAAGCCAGAAATGTTTTATCAGAAGATTCTACTCATGAGCTCAAAACCAAAGCCTGAGTGACAAAGTCAGTATGCTCCACTAAGTCACTCATTTTCAATATGGCAATTGGACAGAATTTATTTTTACTTCTTTCCCCCATATACTTAGAAAAATATGGCATAAAGCAAATCAAGCAGCATATTTTAGCATAAATGAAAGTCATAAAATACCTTATTATCATGATTTCCAATGAAAGGTTTTATTAGCAGGCAACACAGGCCAGACACTAAATCAAATTCATTAGGTAAATGCATCTCCAAGAAGCTTCTGGCAGGACACATCTTGTAAAGTGGAAAATCCTTTCCACTGATGCAAGTCGAGAGCATTACGTCACTCTAAATTGGATCTTGCACTTAATGCTGATGAAGGCAGCTCCTCCAGACCGATGGGGCCAAAGCCATTAATAGACCTGTAGACATGATGAAGAAATAACACAAACCCAAACAGGTTTTGGCACAGAACATTAGAAGTCTGTCAGTGGTACTTCTTCTGTATATACATTTACCTTGGTTGTTACAGCCAGAGCAGAACCATCTCTTCTACTCTTCTTCTCCAAAGGCCACACAGTGACAGACAAATTCCACTGGGACTGGACATACAGGACCCCAGAGCAAAATTCCCTGGGACAAACTCTTAGTATGCTCCTTTGCTGAGGGAAAGCAGCAGATGAACTATCTCTCTTAAAAGCCCTCTGCAAACCTATCTTTGAGGCTTAGTCTTGAGCACTAATGAGAGAGCGAATTTGTGTTGCCCTCTAGATGGAAGCTGGGAGATGTTTCTACCCATGAACAATAAATGCACAGGAAAATGTGCATAATTCCACATCAGTAAATGTTTTAACTACCATAAAACCATCCACCAAGGTAATGTAAAAAATAAAATAAAATAAAATTAACACAAACATGAAAAACACAACTGAGTTGCAGAGCAAATCTTTTTGAGAATATTGATGCTTCTGACTAGTTTTGTTACACATGCAAGAAGACCTTTAAAGCTCAAAACAAATATCACTCATACATGCTACAGTAATCTATCTATCAGCTTTCTGCTATGCCAACTCTCTTGATGTTGCAGCTTCTAGCAGAGAGAGGAAGAAAATAAGGAAAGAGAAGCATTGCAACAAATCCTCACTGCTGGAACATACGGTTTACAAAGTTCTGATCATTTCACACTCTTACTGAAACAGTGTCCAGGAGCTCTAGTAAGGCATAGGCACTCTGTTTATCAAAGACCAACACCTATCTTTAATGGAGCACAGACTAAGATGACATAACACAAAGATTAAGGAAAGAAACAGATAAAAAAATCAAATGTATCACTGCCTTGTACATACATATTTATAAAACATCTAGATGTAAAGTTTAAGTTATCATGAATAGAAAAATGAATATATATGCTCTGCTTGTCATAAGCTCTTGACTGATTTCTGATCAGAATAGTAGCTAACAGGGAATTTTTACAAGTCTTCTGAAGAAGGAAACCAAACACAGAGTAAGAATGGGGAAGTAGTTATGTGCCTGTACACACATGCACACACCCATAGAGTTACCAAAACACACACCTAGAACAGCATAAATGTCTGTCCAGCAGCACTATTTTCACAGGAAAAAAAAAGTATTATTCTTCTCTGAGATGCCCCAGCCACATATCCACCCCCAGTAGTCCATTTGGATGACTGGATATACCATAGTCATATCTGAAGTATGTATTTTATATGAGTAAAATTTTCTTACATTTATATTCCTTGCCCCTCATCTCTATTGTATCTTCATTCCCTAAAATCCAGCAAGTTTCCCTCAGTTCAACAAAATCAGCTAACTTGGGGCTTAGCATCCTCAGCTGGATGACACGGGGGTTCATGCAGTCATATTGCTGACTGCAACAACCTTTTCTGATTTGGACTCTAATAGTATTAGTGTAAGCCCTGCAGAGTCACCTCTGCTTAGGAAACAGTTACTGTTTATTTTATTTCCTTAGGCATGCAAGAACAACTTCCATCAAGGTTTATCTGGCTCCTGAATGCAGATGGAGCATAATGTTCTACACGGCAACCCTCTGCCCTCTTTCCAGACTGATTATCACCAGCTTTCCTACTGATTTATCTGCCTACTGTAAGATACCCATGTAACACACGGCTCACGTTTTCTGTCTGACTTCAAGGCAATTTCCTAATCAAGACTTCCAGTGTATGGTGAGATTCTGCCTACCAAAGATTCCATTTAGAAACTGATTAGGGTTTTTACTGTAAAAAATTTAAAAAATTACCAGGACTGAAGTAACTGAAAGGTAAAAAAGGGATCCTGGTACTACTATTTGGCAATGGCTCATCATGGAAACTCCTGCCCTCCTTCGTTAGCCAGCTACAAAACAAACAATAATTCAGCAACATTTTCATATGAGATGACAACAAAAGCACAACTGAAGGCTTTGCCTTCATCATGATTAATTCTGCTTTGTGAGATAAAATAATGTAGTTTATACAAGTTTCATTCCACTTTATTATAAAAGGAAATTCAGCGTGAAGAGATTGTTTATTACAATGAGCTCAAAGGATTGGACAACAGAAGCTGAAACAATTAGCCCATCTTTAAAAAAAAAACAGTAACATTTTATGGAAATGGGGGGGGGAAGCCCTGGTTAATTCAGAGGTGTGGTTTATAATCAATTCTGTTGATTGTCCCTTAAGTGCAATAAAAAGTGCATTTGGATAACATGAGAGGCCTTCATACATCTATTATAAACAATGTACATTTGATCAGATTCCCATATGAGCCCTCAGAAGAAGAAAGAGGCCTAAAGGAGAGAGGAGCAGGCAATGACTGTGGTCAACCTCAAGCATAAAAAGAAGTGGAGAGTCAGAAATCTTTTACATTCTGGTACCAGTGATTGGGCATCTCCTTAATATGGTCACCTGAAAGGTAAGCATCGCTCTGAAGTAGTCTCTGGGCTTTCTCAACAGTCAGTGAAGAGGAAGATGTGTCTCTAGAGCACAGTTTGTCCTGCCCTGAGACTTGTAATGCTTGGGAGCTGCCCATTCCTTGCAATAACAGTACAGAAAAAGCCTAAATGATTAGCACATTTGGGTTTTATATGGAAAAAATTTAGATGTGATTAATCCCTCCCAAAATAAACAGAGCTCTTACACTGAAGTTGAGGAAAACTATGCTGAATTCAGACTCAAGTAATGTTTGTGAGGGGAGTATGTGAGCAGAAGGTTTGGGGAAATCATGACGCAGAGACACTGGTAGGAGACTGGTAATGCAAGCAAGATATACAATACCAAATGAAAGGAAAAACAAAGTGCTTTTGTCATATATGGTCCAGAAGTTCATTTGCATACATGGTCAGTAGCACAGACTGAGGAACAGCTCAGGGACTATTACCTTGCTTCTTTACAAGAGCTATAGTAAACAGGAGAGCTGGTGTGCAAGTCCTCTCATAACACAACTAAAACCCCACTTGAAAGGCCCTCTTGAGCTTCTTTTGAGAACTGGGTACTGGTCTTTGAACTGTAATTCCTGGAAGAGTTATTACTCTGCAGTGGGAAAGCCTCAAACCCAACGGGGAAATACACTCACAGTGGTAGGTATATCCTGTATTCTGTAGGACTACCTTCTTCTCCAAAGTCCTGAAATATGTCACTATTCAGCAGAGAGACACAGCATATTTCATTACATTGTGAATATGTACATGACTAACTGAAAGGGTAACTGGGAGGCTAACACCTATTTATTTTTATTTTTAGGTATGTATTTTTAATTTTTTTTATTAATTTTTATTTTTATTGTATTTTACTATTATATTTTTATTATTTAGTAATATATTATTATTGTTCCCTGCATCATCCTTCCCATGGCCAATGCCAGGTGCCTATTTAAAGTCTGGGGCATATTCCAAATCATTCCTACCAAATGGAAACAAATTTACACAGCTGCAGCTAGAAGGTCTCCAGACAATATGCTTTCTGTTTCCTGGCCTAGATGAGAAGCATTTCCCATGAGGACCAAGATTACCATCCGTTTCAGTAATACCAGACTGAAGTCCTGTATTGCTGTATTCCTGTATTCCCAGCCCACTTCTGCTGAAATGCTGCAGTTTGTCATTCAAAGGCATATTTCAACATGAAAAATCAAAAACTATTTGACTAAACCTGAATCAGAAGAAAGGATTAAGAAGGCAGAGGAATAATAATACATCAATTTAGCAGAGTTTTGCTGTGAATATAAAAAAGTGTGTCAGTAATCTGCATTGATTGCTCGAAGAAAATTCAGAGTGCATGAGCAGTCTGCTATCTTTGCACTGCAGCTTTTTTTGTTGTGCTTGTACCAATGCATATTTTACAAAGATTAATATGCTTCTACCAAATCAATATGGTTTTTTGAAATCCATGGGGACATCTGGCAAGAATCTATCAGAACTTTTTTCTGCATATTCCTTGCAAACGCATTAGTAACCAGTGAAGTATTCTTAAGTGAGAGGCTGCTGGCTGGGGTTAAACCACAAGGCAGAAAAAGGAAATGGATGTTTTAATGATGCAGAAAGGAGATCAGTGGAAATTCAAAATATGAAGTTGCAAGAAAACCTCAGGTTGAACAAAAGACCTTTCTTCCTGAACTTGGAAACAGCAAAGAGTGCATAAAATTGAAAGGTATCACTAAAAACTTCATCATTTAAGGAGTTAATAAATGTCTTTGGCAAACCTGTTACCATTTACGTGTTTTCCCTGACTTCACAGGAATACACGATGTAAGGTCATGTCTTACATAGAAAGGAGGGAAAGGAAATGAATGCAGCTTTGTTTTATCAACTGGGAAAAGAGCTGTCATTAGAAGATTCTATTGAAAGCAATAATTTGTTCCCTCTTTGTACCTCTTCTTTGTTTCAAGAAAATAATTTATAACCTGAATTTGTCACTTAATTTAGCAGCCATGTTTGACCATATATCATCCCATACTACCCCAATGTACCATTAGAAAGTCAGCTTAACACAGCATCAAAAGTATTGAGACTGATGCATAAAGTTTGTCTTAACACCAGTTACACTTGAGTCAGATGCTGAACCACCGCTGAAAAGTTTGCCTATGACTGATTTGTGTTATTAGACTCTGCAACAATAAAGTAAGTAAGGTTTAGACATGGAGATTATTAAGATACTTGAAGAAAAGCAGTCAACAAGTTAATAATACTCATTCTAATAAACATCTGTTAAATCCAAGGACGTTGGGGAAGTAGCCTACTTTCATGGAAAAAGTTGTTTTGGAATAGGCAAAGTCTGCACAGCAGACTTTAATACACACCACAGAACTACCAGCAGTGTAACACATTGGGGAGATTTGCCTGGGAGCAAGGGTGACGTGCAGTGGCAGGCAACCAAAAGTACCTGACAGCCCTCCATGAGGGCAGTTCAAATATCTGTGTCCTTTATCCCCAGTCTAGAAGAGCTGTGCAACTCTGTGTTGACAAGCATTACAGTGAACCATGCATTTTCAGAACTATCACGCTAAAAAGATTTAGAGCACATTTACAAGATCTAGCATTAATTTTTTGCAAGAATATAAAATGATCGCTATTAAAAGACAGGTTTAAATCAGTCATTTGCCCTGTTAGGAAGCAGGGCTGTCACCTTCTTTATCATGAAGAATGTTGGTGAGTGAAAGACAAACATAATGATGGATTTATGTGGTGCAATGTAATTTTACTCTGCTTAAACCAAACATCTGATTAGGCTAACAAATATCATGCCCTCCTGAATCCTACATCAAAATCCAAGAGCAAATCCATCAAGACAATCACCTACATCAAAAACAGCTGTAAATTGAATGCCAGAGATAAAAAAAAAAAAAAAAGTACAGCAAGATGGTTTCACGATAGCCTTAAAACTCCAATCAGTTCCCCTGGGCATCAGAGCCTGTAAGCACAGATTTCTGGAAAACCACAAAAAATCCACCACTGTCTTCAATCGGGACCACTGACAGTAAAATGCACTTCCACCGTGCAATCAGGACAACTGAATAAGCTCTGGCCACACCTGGAGCAAATACCTCAATCAACTGAGACAATGTGAGGCCTGAGCTGGGGGAAGCCAATATCTCTTGTGCTTCTGTTCCCTGTTTGCTCCCATTTTGCAGTAGGATTATGGGGAATAAGAAAGCTACATGTCAAAGCAGTGCCAGTATCATGCTAGTGGCACCTTATTAAGGCAATGTCTGGGGAAAAGTAGTGTAAGGAATGAGAATTGAAGAAAAAGGAAATAAATGCACTAAAAAGAGTGGAATGAGGTACTATTAAAATAAAACAACCCTATCCATAGTAGTTATCGTAGCTATTGCTACCCTAAATGTAGGTTAAAAATTTATAAGTATGGCCAAGTTGCTCACTTTTAATGGACAGGCAATGAAAATTACATAAATAATAGTTGTATAGCTAAAAAAGTATCATTTGTTTCACTTGAACTCTGAAAGCTGCTGTCTTACATTCTGCAGGATCCAGACATTCAAAGAGTTAGTTAATCAATCATCATGGCTAGGCTTCGCGAACGAAGATTTGGCAATTAATCAATCAATAGCAAAATAAATTATAGGAAAATGGTGGACCCTGCTGGAAAATGACAAGGGTTCATGCACATCTTGAATCCATCATGTGGCTTCCTTGTGGTGCAAAGTCAGTCAACATGTAATGAGCTGGAGGTTGGACAAGCAGCACGTTGCAGATACTCCAGAGCCACAGTACACCAAGGCTGCAGTCCTCAAACACCTCCAACAGGACAGTAAGTTAATTCCTGTGAGCGCTCACCACTGGGAAACTCACATATGTCCTTGTATGTTTAGGGCTCAACATCAGTAATTTGTGTTTGCCTTTAATCAGGCTGTGCCAGTGTGTATATTAATTTAAGCCTCAGTTATAAAGAGAAGATATGTTACTATAAAGAACAGTCAATTGCCAAAAAATGACCTGGCCAGTTTCTAAAAAATGGGTGAGGGGAAGACCTACAAGCTGCAGAAATTATCGGTTCATACTTTTCCTCTAATCACCAACTCAATAAGTGCCTCTTTATTTTTCAGGTCACTTCACAATTATATATTACATGTTTCCTTTGTTCCACAACCTTTAATTCTTTTCCAGTGTTACAGAATTAACTGGACAGGTTTTTTAATCTTGTCTCTACAAAGAACCTGTTGTAATTGCAATGAATGCTTTCATTTTGCTGGTGTCTGAAATACGATTTGCAGGAGAAGGGGGAGTGTGGGTTGATGCCAGTCCCATCATTAATAACATTCTTGCAGGGATTGTAGTGGTGGGAGTAAAAACCCCAAAGCTTTTATATAATAACAGCATGCGTCTGCACGTGAGCTGCTCCTTTAAGAAGCCTTGGGCTACTGGAAGTAGAGTGGTCTGGAGAAAAGGCAGCCCTACAGCTATAACAGAGGGCAGAAGTTAAATCTTTTGGCATATTTGCCAAAAGAATGGTCACTCCATACCCTCTCCCTGAAGGCTTCACTGAAATAGAGGTGTTTGCCATCGGCACTGCCCTGCTTGTAGAAGGTAAGTTTGATGTGGGACCTCAGCAGCAATAAGAATTTTCCCCCTATTATTCATGGTCAGAGGGGGAAGAAAAATTGAAGTAAACAGCAGCATTTGTGGTATGTTGACCCTTGTTACTGTGGCCACATCACCAGTACTTCTGGTGAATAAATTATGGTGAGCTGCCATCTGTTTGCAGTGAAGATCTGCACATTATGCATGGCTGTGGCAGTGAAGTACTTGCTACTTTGTTTCTTCTCAAGATTTTGGGATGAAAGATTTTGTTGTTGACTTTTAAGGGCAATTTTTATCTTTCTCAAGGGAAGGATATTGAAATGATTGAGAATCTCTCAATAAAATTGGATTGCTTGTGTTTTGGCTGTGATGGCTGTCTTATACTCAAACATGATAGGTCTGAAATAGTCTGTAAACTCCTAGCATACATCCAGATTGCATTGGTGCAGCTGCTATTAATGGATGCTGGGTAAAAGTAAACAAACCATATCAATCTAATTTAGCCAACGTGGACTTTTCTTAAGGCATATGGCACTTTGCTGAGAGTCTGCAACAAAACTGTGAATTTATATCTATTTGGCAGCTTGGATTATGTTGGTGTCAGTCCCAGGGCCTGGGATCCCATCCCTGCATAGTGCTGCTCAGCTGAGGGTGCAGGGATTGTGGGGCCCAACAATAGAGGAGGAGAAGCTGTAAGCACCGTCAGAGTGGGACAAATGCCCATTAGCTCACCCCATGAACACGAGCATGGGTGCTCACCCTCTCTTTGCAGGCAAGCTCAGGTGGAAGGCAGCACCATATCTAGCTGCAAAGGAAAGATGGAAGAGCTGAGTCAGGCACTCTTCCTCTGGAAGAGAGAAGAAAAAGCTTCTAGTTCTTGCCCAGGGGCAGGCTGCTGCCTAAACAGAGTCCATTGGACAAGGGCCATTAAGCCATCTGCACAGCCTGGCAGGGCCTGGCATGGCTTTGCACCTCATTTCTGAGGGGTGGGAAGCGGCAGTGGGACAGGGACACTGTTTGGTGCTGGCACAGCCCGACAGTGGGTCCTGCTGGGGAGTGGCTGGCTGTGGTACCAAGCCCTGCCAGCCCTTACCTGCCCACCCAGCCATGCCTGGGGGCTGCACTTGTTGAAGTTCAAGCAGAGTAAACTTCACTTAAAACCAGATGGGGTCTAACACATTTATGATTTACTGAACACAAGTATTTTCTATAGGGTTTTGGGCAGAATGTGCCCAGCAGATTGGCAGTAAAACTTTTTGTCAACAGACTTAGAAGATCAAACTAAATAATTAAAGACTAATTCACTTTCTGAAAGACTCTGAGAGAAAGGCGATGAAGACATCTCTTTTTTCTTATGGCAGCTTCTAAGTCCAGTTTGCAAAAAAGTTGTAGAGGAGAGTTGCATTCACTTTATTGACTAGACACATTGGCTGATCTAAAAATGAAAATTCAAAGCTAATTTTTTAAAAATTTAGTAAGTTCTCTATTTGTACAATCATGTTAACCTTCAAGAAAGCACAATGCAGTGAAGCTTGAGGCTTCCAAAACGAGCAGAAAGACAGAAAAAAGTTGATGTAGTAATAACACTTCAGCTCTACTGTAAATACGCTCACAGCATAGCTCTCCTAAAGGCTTCCCTGCATTTGGGAGAGTTGACAGCAGTTTTACCCTGTGGGTGGGAGGTAATCTGGCAGCAAGGAAATAAGAACAGCAGATCTCAAATGGTTCCAAATATTTCTCCTGGAAATATTTTGTTATATGTTGTGTAATGAAAAGCACACATTAGCTGTTACTATGGTTATGCCATCAGCCATTAATGCAATTAAGGTAGAAGTAGGATTTCAGACTAGAAAAAAATCATCCATCTTATGTAACTGCAGAATTAAGACAATGAGCATAAGTAACTACACTACAGAATTAGGGGATGTGGATTTTTTTCTGTGCTACATAATTTCTTTTTTCAAGAACACAAAGAAAAAGACATAGTGCCTCTCATCTAACTGAAACTTAGAGATTGGATGTTGAGTCAGAGCCTCAGAGCTAAATAATTCAGGTCACCTTGAAAAGGGCATAAAAGGACAAAGCTCCAATTTAAACTGGTTGAAGAATGGGTTTCAGGGTGGCACAACTCTGTGCTGGGTGAATAGCTGGGGTTGCTTGGATACTCCTCTCTGAGGACCAACATTAACTTATTTTTTTAAACCTGTCAGTGACTACTTTTCATAATTAGATTATTCCTTTCCATGTATAGTCTATTGACGAGGGGCAGTAATAAGATTGAGCCAGTGTGATTGAAGCACTGTGTAGGCTAACCTTAGAGAGAAGCCCAAAGGGAGCCAGGCTGACTGAAACACAGTTGAGGGATTTCTATGCCTAAACACAAAAGAATTTTATAACTGATATGGCACACAATCCACTTCCCTATCAAAGAAGGCCTGGAGATGCATGCACCAGCAGCATGTGCTGGCTGTCAGACCTTCCGAAACTGCCTCCCCTGCATCTCCCTTACTCTGAACCATGTGTCCCTGGATGGAACCTGACAACACAGTTTCTCTTATTATAAAAAAAGGCAGAATTACAAATAAGATCAAACCATTTCTGTTCCACATGACTGGCCATATGTCCCTGATGCAGTTTGGAGCATTGTCTTCAGCAGTCACCTACAACTTCTCTCCTGAAAGCCTTTGTAACTTGCACGCAGACTGATTTCTATGGATATATTCCCTGTGCATAAATTTACACCCTAATTATTGTTCCCTCATTAAAGAAAACAGCAGTATAACTGTAGATATTTTCCATTTCCAGTTGAATCACACCAAACAATTCTGTCTTTTAGCCCTGCTTGGTTTCTGTCTGAATGGCTTGACAATTCTTTCTTTCCGAAAAATCAAAGAACTCCGAACACCCAGCAATCTGCTGGTTCTCAGCATTGCACTGGCCGACTGCGGGATCTGCACCAATGCATTCATTGCTGCCTTTTCCAGCTTCCTAAGGTATATCTTAAAGGTTTTCCTAAAGCATGCTCAGAAGAACCACATGAAAATTAATAGCTTAAGTTCTAAGAGATCAAAGTAATTAAATTACTCTCTCTCTCTCTGATAACACATAGCCAACCTTCTCATTCCCTCAGTTTGAAACAGGAAAATGAAACTCTATATAGTTCTACCAGGCAAGTAGAAAAGCAGACTTTGCTGTGTATAATCACTGACAGAGTATAACACTGATTATGGAAGACATTTAGCCAGACAGCTTTACCGGTGATTATAGAAGCAATTTGAATATCAAAATATAAAAATATTTGCAAATTAAAAAGTCACTAGTAAGCTCCAATGGGTCCTTCAATAACATTTTACCTCCTGTATAGGTTAGTCTTGTTTCAGACATTTATATCTCACCGTAGTCAATAAAAATACCTTTATCTTTACTGAACTGGAGCTGCTAAGCCAAAGTCAAAACATCAAAATGAGTTGGTTTTAACCATTGCAGGACCTTGTAGTTTAAATTGGAGCACAAGTTTCCCAGCCTCCCAAGCAGTAAGCTGTCTCTTCTTCCAGGGGTAGTCTCCTTGTGTATTATATGGGTGTTTTGTAAATAAATGAGAAAGGAGATTGCTGCAGATTTACATCTCACAGCCAGATTTACGAGCATAAGAGTCAGGTTAGGTTAGATGAACACAGAAAGAAAAAAAAGTCACAGCTCCTTTTCATTCTATGTCTGCAAAGACATTGGGAGTTTCTTTTCCTTCTTTTCATTCTGTGTCTGCAAAGATATTTGGAGGCCTCAGTCTTGCTATCAGGAGTCTTTTTATTTAGGGTTGCATGGTGAACACTGACTTCCTAAAAGGTTGTTATTCCTTTGCTACTTTTACACATTGACAGATTGTCTGCTCACAAAGGATACAAATTTTGAAGATATGGATAACTGGATGAAATGTAGATTTCAAATTTAAAACCCTCAACTTTTCAATACAAAATATGTAGGATTATATTTTCTTCTCAGTATTTAAGAGTAGAAATAGCTTCTGTACTGTATCAGACACCACAGCAAGAAAAATGCTGGCAAATACTTAAAGGCAACCACAGTAACATCTTTTACGTTTCTCAGACAGATAGCTCGAGCCCAGTCAATCATTTTACCCTCTCCACTAATGCAATTTCCAAACATGTCTTCACCTGTTTCTATAATTTTCTTAACATATTCCCTTTTTGTTGACAGATACTGGCCCTATGGCTCTGATGGCTGTCAAATTCATGGATTCCATGGCTTCTTGACAGCACTGGCCAGCATTAGCTCCAGCGCTGCAGTCGCGTGGGACCGATACCATCACTACTGTACAAGTAAGGGCTACAATTTACCAAGAACCTCACCCAGATCCTGCTACAAGGCAGCTTGCTTCGGTTTATGAGAATCAAAGCAAGCACATATTTACTGTTTGTGTATCTTATGTGTATGCTTGTTTATCTTACACACTAGAGATAGAGCACATATAAACAATTTCTCCAAAGGACCTCTTCCTATACAGGGGGCAATCACCAACCACCTTCAGGAGATATTTCAGATATTTCCTCTTCCAGATCACATCCAAGTTGTGAGCCTCTTGCCATGCTTTCTCTTAATCCATAAGTAATCTTTAAAACAAAATCCCAAGCAAAATCCAACTCCTCCCATTGAAGAAAAATCTGTTCACCTTGGGCTTTCATCCAACACCCTGCTGTGCACCAAACAGATATTTATGGCCATGCATTGTTTACTAATTACTGATGAATTGGGTGTAGCTGGAGAGCTGCCTCTGCAGAGATGGCAGCTGGAACAGAGCCCATGCAGAGGCATGATCAGGCAGACAGAGCTCAGCAGCGTCTTTGTGTGACACACAGGCCTTTTGGGGTGCAAGAGACATTTGTGGGGTTTGTGTTTCATTCCAGGCCCCCTTATAGGGACTGGGACTTGGTACATTTGGTCCCAAGCAAGGAACAAACCCTGTGAGTTTCAGTAAAAGTGGCAGAGCTATTTTTAAGTATTGACAAGAGCATGAACATAATCATGTGGGTTTTTTTCTTACGGAAGGCCATTTTTTTGTTTTTCTTGCAATTTAGTTTTTAACTAGCTTTGACATCTTAGCTGGATTTAATGAAAATCTAATGTTAGACAGGGAGATCAACCTAGGAAAATAAATTTGTCTTTTTTTTTTGGAGACTTACAAAAGCATATTTTTTATTTAGGTGAGAACTAGAGATTTACAGGATTGACAAATACATGGATTTACAGAGATAGATATACCTTGTCTTTTATCACAGAACTTCCTCACAAACTTTGGCAATACTGCATTTCTGTATTCATGTAACATGAGTGGAAATTTCTGCTTCGTTAGGGTGCTGAGATGGATCTGGTGTCTGCGGAGACTGCTAGGATTTGTGCTGGGACTCCAGCTGTGCTCTAGCCAACACTGTGGATACAGGGGAATAACTCCATTCTCTTAGCTAGCCCAGAAGTCAGGAAGCAGAGCAAGAGGCCTTATCATCGACTGTAAAACAAATTGGCAGCCTTGTGAGCACTGGAACTAGCAAAACCTGCTGTCTTACAAACATGGTGCACAGGGATGATATTCCTTTTGTCTAACCAGATAGACTCATGCTGACTCCTCTGTGGGTGCTTTCATGGGGCTTCACCTCTTCCCAAACACCAACTTTCACAGTAAATGCAGCAATTTAGTACCTGTCAGTCCCCAATTCCCTCTCCAGTTTACTCCAGGTAGCCAGAGTTCTCAAAAGTTAGTGGGAAGGGGCTGAGTGACAAACACAGGGTGTACAACTTCATGCCCTTCATTATGAAAAGGGAAAAAGACACCATATGAAATGCAGACCTATTCTGAAAGGACAGAGGTTCTCTAAAGGTCTTTTGCAGCCTGAACTGCTCTATGTTTCTACAACATCCTGGCACTCAGCAATGCTAGGAATGCCCTAATCTGCATTATTTGGCCATTTTGGCAGTCATGTGGGAGCTCTGCCACCTGGGAGAAATGAATGAGGTCCTCCCATGCAGAATGCAGCTTTCATGTTTCCTGCTAAAGCCTGGCTTTTTCTAGAAGAATGAGGAATCCATGTAGCCACACCATTCGCAAAAAAAAGCTCTGTCTCTGGCAATGTTGATAGACAAATGCAACCCTCCTTTCCTTGTGCTAAAGCATGGGTTGCTCAGACCACTTCACAAAGTATTTTCTTGAGGAAATTGTAGAGGTTTGTTGGGGAACAAACTGCTGAGCAGCAGTGCTTCAATGCCCTCCTCCATTAGCATCCACACAGCCTTTGAGGCACAGCCTCTGTATGATTAAAGCAGCAAACAGTAAAACACTCACAAAGCACACAGGGAATATATTCAGATGATCTCGATGAGGGTGAAAAGGTTGCCAATTTTTTTTTTCTGCAGCTCTTGCATGAATTCATCTCAGGCAAGGAATTTTTTTTTCATGTCTAGATAAAGGCCCCAAATAATGCAGGCTGTAAGCTAAATCTACACTAACACCCCCTGGACACTGAAATGCATTTGGAGCTAGAAGAGCAGCATCCCTATTTTACAAGGGAGAGCCTGAAAATAAGCATGTCTTGGAAAGACATTTTACTCTCTGCAACATTGACTTTAATGCTTTTGTGTCATGCACTCCTCCAGTCAAGAGCATACACCACATTAAGAGCACAGGCAGAGAGACCCTAAGGGCACAAGTTTCTTACTTTGCTCAAATTTTTACTTACTGATGACCAAGCACACAGCTACTTTGAACAACCAAACAAACCAAAAAACCCAGGTGCTCAGGCCCTGTGGCTATTCCAGTAAAACCAGCCCCTTCTACTTGCATCTTCACATGCTGATTGCAAGGAAGATTAACTCATATTTCACAGACATGCTATCCAAGCCCACAGGCTATCCTGTGTTCTCAATGCACACATTAAACTCCTGTTGACGCTGGTGCAAGGTGCATGCCTGTGCAGAAGGTACAAAATGCCTTTACCTAAAAAAAAACAAAGCTATCAACCTTGTATCCTCGTTCCCCAGGAACTGATACTCCTTCCAGACTCAATTACATCATCCCCAATTTTTTTGTTATGTCCTAACAGTTTCCCAAGAAAACCTTTGTGGTGGCATTCCTCAGCTTGACACTTGATTATCCACTATCCGTATTTCTGAGAGAGAAAGAAAGAGCTGACGGGAATGTGAGAGATTACTATGATGATAGGAAAATTTGGGACTTTACAGCCATTCTGGATGCCAGTGATGCAAATTTATTCACCAACATTCTGAAAATAAACCCCGTTTTTAAATTTGGAAGTCAGTACAGCCCTCAGTGACAAAGCACTAGCCCTTAAAGTGTATTGATAACCAAACAAGTCACTCATCTGAAATGAGGGTGATATTAACTGGCATATGGAAGAAAACAGGACTACCACCACACAGGACAGAGAAGGAAGAGTTTCAAGATATTTTACTCTCTCCTCTCTTGGTTTTTTCCTCCAGGGTAACCACACTGGGCAACTATTTCTTCATCCCCTAAATGTAGCCTTGGGGCCTATGAGATGCTACTTTCACAGCAGAGAGAACTACAGAAACATTCTAAAAGTATGCAATAAGAGGAGAAAAGCCAGGGGAATCTGAAAGGTATCAATCACTAGCAAGATAAGAAAACAGATTTTATTTCAAAATTTGATCATTAGAGGGGAAAGGAGAAAACAGAAGTAGTTTTATGTAAGTGCCTGACAGTGAAGAAGGAAAGGGCGAACTCTGAGGAAGTTATCTATCAGCAGCAAGCATTCAGGACAGGAGACAGTTTACATCAAGGTAGACTGTTAGTTCTCCCTCCCTGGCCATTAAGGAAAGGAAAACGTCCTGTATTATGTTAACACAGCAAGGAAGGAAAGAAGTAGCAGCCTGGGAGGCCTCACTGGAGCTGGGATGAGGCAGGCAGAGGGCAGCTGGTGGAGAACCCTGTGGATCAGTGACCTGGGTAGCAGGCAGCCACCTAACACAGAGATCTCTTTGCTGAAGGCACCTCAATCAAACACATCCTTCATTTTGGTGAGAGGGCGTTATGCTGCCATCAGAAGTTTGTGGACAAGGGAAGGATCCTGATCAGTTTTTTCCCTTTCATAATCACAGTTACAGTTTTAAAGGGAAAGAAAGAAACTAGAAGATTTTACACTTGCATTTAAGAATTAGGGTGAAGTGGGAAATCTGAAGTGATTTATGTCAGTACTTCCCTCAATATCACAAAAGAAAAGATGGACAAAACCAGCAGGGATTTCACAGCAGCATTCAATTTCAAGAAGTGGTTTTGCAGTGAGTTTTACCTGATCCTTAACATTCAATGAAATCTAGGTTGTTATATCAGTATTCAAAGATTACCAGACTACCATTTGCTCCAATTTCAGCTGTCAACTCTGTCAAATTAGGAGCAAATCCTTAACTCCTCTCACACGTACTGCAGACACCCTGCCACATCACCTTCGTCTAGTTTTGCACCTGTACCAGCTTTCCCTGACAAAATGCCAATGTTTATATAGATCTTGCATTTTTCAGTGAAACAGGAGGTAATCACCAGAAGAGCTCTATGATCATGGAGAACCACAGGGAAAAAAAAAAAAAGAAAGAAAAGAAAAAAAGAATCAATGGAGTAAAAAAGTCCCTTAATTAAGTTATTTTAAAGAGCTTTTTCCAATAATATGCAGAAAAGAAGCTCTTATGCCTTGCAGCTTTCTTATTCCTACAAAAAATGAATACTTGTGAGCACCAGTGATTGGTACTTTTTGCAATGCAGGTCCTAACACCTACTTTACTTATGATTGATACCTATTTTTACTTACCAGACTTTCAAATGTCTTTGTCAAAATTAGCTAATTTTAAGTGATTCATGCCATGAAGTCTGGTACAAGACACAGTGTCCTGGAATATATTATAACTTAATATTACACAGCTATTTTATCTTAACCATTTGCAAGAATGAGGAAAACGGACTTTCTTTCCTCCATCACAGGAAATCCTGTTGACATTTTGTTTGAGAAATTCCTTTTGAACAGCAGGCTGAAATCTAGCTGAAAGGTAGCCATGATGTCAGAGACATACTTTTTGCTCTTTCTGTGAACATCAGCTGAATGTTTGAATAAATCATAAATCTTAAAAGAAAATCTACATCCATAAATATTCCCGCAAACTAAAGATGGAGATATAGTTTATGATTATGTCACCAAAAACTGGCCATCATAATCAAAAGGATTAATGTCTGATGCTCTACCAAGCATTTCTAAAATTTAAGCTTTTGACATCACAATTTCAGTAATCTTTGAATGATGGGGTGGGGAGGGGTCTGTTGATGACAGTGACCTTGTTCTCTTCTAAAGCAATTACTGAAACCATTTAAAATTCCCGATATTAAGATTTCACTGTATGGAAAATAGAAGCTTCCCTTTTGCTTTTCAGAGAGAGAAAGCCAGAAAACAAGAGTGATTAGACTTAACAGGACCAAACTGCCAGCAGTGGGCCGTAATTAGAAATTATATCTGTAAGCATATGCTGAACTCCATGCTTAGACATTTAATCGAATTAGGACCTACACAGCTATTACATTACATTTTCTCAGACCCCCAAAAAAGGCATTTAAAGTAAAGCAATGGTCTGCTGTGCATGAAAACAACCAAACTGCTCTCGACTTGTGCTCTTGTTGTCAGCATTCCCAGGGGATGATATTTTTGCCATGTGAACCAAACATGATTCTTTCACT
Source organism: Acropternis orthonyx (assembly GCA_035583155.1). NCBI lineage: Eukaryota > Metazoa > Chordata > Aves > Passeriformes > Rhinocryptidae > Acropternis > Acropternis orthonyx. The sequence goes on along the minus strand of JAWWEU010000160.1, from coordinate 9,042,997 downwards.
GTCCTTGTACTGAAAGTATTTTTCCTGGGTAAAACTAAAATAACATTGAGTTTGTTTAATTTTACACTCATATACTTTTAGCTACTGTTGATGTGTGAATAAATATTTTCTGGAGGGTCAACAAGCAGCTGATTTCACCAGCTCTGCTTCACCATTAATGTCATTTTGCAAAAGGGCAAAGCCAAAAGGAAAAATATAATTTTGTTAGTTCTGATTCTCTCCTCTTCTAGTGTCCAAAGTAGGATTTCTTAAGTGTGGAGAGAAAGAATAGAGGAACTCAGCTCCAGAGATGAGATTTCCAAAGGCAGACACTTGAGACATGCCTGGGGCCAGACTCCATTATTGCACAGTCCTTTTATTCTACATCTAATAAGAAAATGGTGATCCCTGACACCCATGGAAAAGCAACTAAAACAAATTTTCCTTATAGTTTTTCATGCTAAAGGTACAAACATTAAAGCAAAATTTAGAAAAATAAAGGGGAAAACCCCCTAAATTAATGAAAAATGAGAAGAGTTGCTTTGCTGAGCTCCCCAGAGTCCTGCCAGTCATTTGGGCTCCCCAGCAAGGTGGAGGGAGCTGAGGCAGGGCACTGCCAGCCACGAGCACAGGGAGGTTTCCCCTGGGGTGTCCTGTGGGCTGAGCATTTCTCCTTAAAAAACTCAACATGGAAATCTTCATTAGAGCCACTCTTGATAGAAGAGACTGGGCACCACGAGAGATCCCAGAGATGGTTACAGCCAGTGGAGAGTTTTTCTGTGCAAGATGACAGCAGGGAAAGTGGGATTATATCAGATTATATCAATGCAAGGATCTTTTTGTTACATACCAAGATCCATAAGGTGCTGGTATATGACCAGGACCCAGTGGCACCAGCATGCCTCAGTCAGGACCCATCGTGTTTTGAAACCTTCACAATATTGCAGTAGTCCACAAAGTGAAAGGATAGGGCAGAAGAGGCCAAAACTCCTGCCACAAGATACCAGAAAAAGTAATTGGTATCAACTGTTTTATAGAAATTGCTGAGAAATAAAAAACCCTCAAGATTTGGTTCAGGTTTTTTTCAGAATACCAGGAGGGCTTACCACTTACAAAATTGCATTCCCAAAGCAATAAAGCCGCTTTTGGCATAAGCTTGTTTTAAAAGATACACAGTTCAGATCCAGGTTTCAATGCAGCCGCTTTTGATAATGCTTTTAAAATGCTGCTAGAATGCATAAAAGACAAAACAAACCTGACAGCTTATGTAATAAGCTTTGTCCCAGTTGAATTTCAAGTTACAGTTGTGTAAAGTCAAGCTACAATAATTGCTGTGTAGAACACAAGTGGCCACCTTGGATGAGTAACAACTCTAACATGCTTGTTTAAGCATATACCTAAATTGCATGCACTTCTGAAAGATACAGCTTAAGCTACATTGCTTCTTTAAAACTGAGAGATTACGAATAATTACAAGTTACTTAAATGTTTTACTTGTATTTCTAGTCCCTTAAATCAAAATCTATTCTTTTATTTTCATCTATGTCATTCTAGAGTCATATCATGTCAGTACTACAAAGCAATATTTAAGCCTTTGTACCCAAAGTATATTTCCCATGTAGGAATCATATGAAAGACAGATATCAGTCGTTAATAATTCTTCATTAGTAATTATTACAAAATAATGTTTTAAATTACTAAAAAATCAAAAATTTTTTGTAACTAGCATATTAAAACATAGAGGATTTATAAAAAGTAGTTACCCTATTTTTCCCCTGGTATTTAAATTGCAATGTGTACACCTGTCTTTTTCCATGACTAATTTCTGAACATCCACACCAAACAAATTTTCTAAGTTGATTTTTAACACAATTCAAACTCTAATTCTTCTCCCTGAAAAACCTCTGGAAGATAAGAAAAAGCACAGGGGTAGAGCCAGCATTCCTATAAAAGGGCAGTTTCACTAACACACTTACTTTATTTTCCTTCTTTAAAATCTACAAGGACAGTACAACACAAAATGTCTATTGTAGAGTTTGTGGAGCTGTTGCTTTATGGGGATCTCCACTCTGTGTGGCCCCACATGTTCTTCACCCAGGAGTCAGACACATTGGATCCCATGCAGGGCCTCACCTCATGCACCTCATCCCCAGTCCTTCACCTTTTTGAGAAAGGCCAGAATTGGCCTGAACCTTCCTGCCTGTTGCCGTACTGCTGCTGCTAAGGGCAGACAAAAAGGTTGCTTCCCAACCTCGGCCAAAATTACAGCATTACTTTGCCCTAATGGGAGGTTTGATCAGAAAGGAGCAGTGGGGAAAGTCACTGTTCTCCTGGCGTCACAGGCTGAATTATTCAGCATGGCCATGACCATGGACATTAGCCTCGATAACAAAATTACCCAGACCTTTTGATACACAAGCAGTAAGGCTAATGCCATATCCTGCAGCAGCAAAGAAGTCTGCCTGCCTTCTCCATGAAGAAATACTTCCTGTGTCTTAGGAAGTTTCCAGTCTTGCATTTCACCCATTGACCTATTCCGATGGTATTTTTTGGAACTGGGTGAGATAGGCACAAGTGAACATTTTTATTTTAAAATTAGAAACAAAAAATTACTAGTGCTAAGCTTCATATTTCCTGTTCCAGGCTAAGCAATGACTTTAAGGTCAGTTACTTGTCCAGTAGTATTTTTAGAACAAGACCTGTTGTCAGATTGTGTGTATATATTCATATATATATATATTGATGAACAGCAGTTCTAGAACAGGGTGTATTTGATATCCATATATGCCCTGCACTCCTAGCCAGGCAGGAAGGAAGTAGGCAGGGGTTGGGGGGTATGTACAGTCACATTTCTGATCTGACCCACACCCTGAAATGGGACTCTAGGTCTTCAAACACTATTTATTGCATCACCCTGTTCATCCTACTCTCTGTCTAACACAAGTATTTAAACACATTCTCAAAATACAAGAATATAATGTGTTTACAGGAGCTGTATCTCCATTGTGGTACAAAGCTGAGCAGAAATGCAGCATTTCTCTAAGTAAAGCACACAAAAGGGAAGTACAGTTTGCTGTCCCCTACAGTCTAAAAGCTTCCTTCATATCTTATGCAAAACTGATTCCTCCAGACTTGGGTCAGCTTCAGGATACAAGACACAGATAGCTGCTTGTTTCTGCCTGAGGCCCAAGGGCCAGACAGCTTTTCCCAGTGGTTTTGTTCGGGGCATGGAGACCCCCTTTTCTCTTCCCACAGGGAGCAGGCTGCAGTGGAGCACGGCCGTCTCCATGATGGTGTTTGCATGGCTGTTTGCTGCCTTTTGGTCTGTGATGCCCTTACTGGGGTGGGGGGAATACGACTACGAACCCCTCCGAACCTGCTGCACCCTGGACTACAGCAAAGGGGACAGGTGAGGGCCAGGGCCAGCTCCCACAGCAATGGGGTGGAGGCTGCCGTCCCCTGGGGTGGCCTCGGCTACACACCAGAATAGCTGTCCCCCACCACTGCTGCTGGGGCAGATGTGCCTCCCCTGTGGCTGGGACAAGGACATCACCCAAGGCTGCCTTAACTTGCATGGTGGCATGTGGGAACAGCTTCCTCTGTGGGAGAGGCTGGTGCTCCGGTTTCTGCTGCTCCCTTGCTCATCTACAAGTTGCACCTTTTCTGGATTTAGGACTTGAAACTCTTTCAAAGTGGTTTTGGTTTTATGCAGTCCAGCACAAATGTCTGAGTAGGGTTATTTGCATTTAGAAAGCAAATACCTGTTGTGATTTTCTACAATACATCCATCCCACACACAACAGCATGGCACAGCTTAACTGGCCATCAGCAAATGCTGCACCTAAAGCATGTTGACAAAACTGGGTTTAGCAATTTTAAAAATACAAGTTGGTAAATATTTACAACAAGTTTACATAGACACATAGGAGAGGAATTAACAACCTCTTTTTTTTTTTTTTTTCCCCTCCTCACCCTTTCCAGAAACTACGTCACATTCCTTTTTGCTCTGTCCATTTTCAATTTCCTGATTCCGGGCTTCATCATGCTGACAGCCTATCAGTCCATACACCAAAAGTTCAGGAAAAGTGGGCACTATAAGGTAAGAAAGTTCCCTCAGCCCCTGCAATCACCTTGCCAAAAGAGGGCTGCATTCAGGAGAGATAAAGTCCCTGAAAAAAACAATTTCTTTCACGGAGGCTTTGGCTCAGCTCCTTCTGTACCAAGTCCCCAGTGTTTACTTGAGTAGGAGGGTAGTGCAACACAGGATGGGGCCACTCAGAAGGTTCATGGAAACACCATCCTTAGAGCTTTCAACATTTTCTCATACACATTGTGTTTACACTTGGCTGAGGAAGTTCAGAAATCTTTATGAGCTGGAAACAAAGGAATTGGTCTGATGTGGCAGGTTTATGGGAATGTAATGTGGTGATTATATGAGTTGTTTCCTTAGGTGCAGGCCATACAGTCTGGGGCACTGTGCATGGCTGGGGGGAACAGCCCAACCCCTGAACTCAGTAAAGACAGCGAATTCTCAAGAGGAGTGTTAGTATCAACAAACAGACAGTCAGGCAGACTGGTTTGTTGCTGACTGGAATAAATACATGTGCCGTCTACATATTTCTTGAAAGAATCTCAGTGATCATTTTTATGTCTATTACCTTTTTATTCGGTGCATTTACATTACATTACATGTACTAGCAAGTGATTCTGTAGCTGTGCAGATAAGTTATGATGCAGAAAATTTAAGGATGAAATTATTGCTTCTCTAGTCATTAATATTTTTAAGATACTTGGGAACAGCTGGCCATGAACACCATGGATAGGGTCCTAGCATGAAGGACAGAGGAATCCTACTACCATAACACAGCCAATGCATCCATCTGCTGCACTACAATAGCACTGACTTCACACAGTTCATTTGTCTGCAAGACTATCTAAGAAGTCAGCAAAAGATCATTCCTTTTTTGTCTGTTTTTAAATTTTCACATTGCTTTCTTCCCTCAGCAGGAATTACTGGCCATGGCTTTCATATCTAGAACACCCTCTGATTTAAGTGATAAGGTGTTTTGCCACCTCTGCCACCCCCCACCCATGCCCTGAACAGGGCTTTGTGCCCACTGCACAGGCAGCCCTTGAGGCAGAGGGAGCTGTGCTCACACATCTCCAACACCAACAGCAAAGCAGCAGTGGGATCACATATCCTGTTGGCTGATCCTCTCCTGCTACTAAACACAGACCTTGGTCCCACAGGAGCTCTCTGATCCATTTGGTGCAATGTGTGATTATGAAACAGAAAGGAATTTATTGCTCTTATTTTTCAGTTTAACACTGGTTTACCATTGAAGACACTGGTCATTTGCTGGGGTCCCTATTGCCTTTTATGCTCCTATGCAGCCATCGAAAATGTGATGTTCATTCCACCCAAGTACCGCATGGTATGTCTGTACCACCTGAAGGAATCCAAACAATTACTTTCTCTTTTACACTCCTCTCTCTGTTCCTATGGAACAATGCCAATTTACTCACAATTGGGTTTACTCGTTAAAACACGTATCATTAGCAGATCTTTTCCTCAAAGCATTCTGTTCATCTACCACTTGTAAGGCAAAACAGCTAAGCACAGTGATATAACAGGCATTGTATAACTGCTTTTATCAAGCAATAATTTGGGAAGTCAGGGTTTTATTTTTTCTTCAGCAGTCAGCTAGGGATCTGTAGCCTGTACTGCTTCTGGGTGTGTAGGAGCTTTTTGTGTCCTTCCCAGGGTCAAATATCAGCTCAAAATTTTCAGTTTTGGAGAAACTCATTCATATATCTAATACTTGTCTCTCCTCAAGGAAGCTGTAATTGACCTCTCCTAAGGTTATGCTGCCTCCTTTTCCCCCTTTCTTCTATGAATCTTGGCTTCACAACCACCTCTGGGACTCAGTAAAATCACATCAAACCTTTCAACTTTCATTCAGTCCTCAAGAATCAGCCCAGTTTCAGATCACCTAATGCATCACTGTATTCAGTATCCCACATAAAATGTGTTAGCAACATCAGCCCACTTACACACCAGAAGGTGTCCAAAGCACAGCCTTCACTCCTCCTAATTGTTTGTATTCACTCTCAACTGAAATATCCTTGTTTCAGGCAATACCAATCTAAATTCTTTCATCTGGAGACTATAGTTTTCTCAGCAAGGGCTTCCAATGCACGAAATTTCTTTAACTTCTCATCTTTCTGGAGGTAGCAAGCTACTGCCATTGGAGACAGGCATTTTTTGGTAAAGGGAAACTGAACCTAAGCTGAAATCAGCCCATTGGCTCCTCAGTGCACTTTCCTATTAATAAATATTGTGTTTCATGACAGATTCCTGCCCTTTTTGCCAAGACTGTGCCAACAGTGGATGCCTTTGTATATGCGCTGGGGAATGAGAACTACAGAGGAGGAATATGGCAGTTCCTCACAGGACAGAAGATTGACAAAACAGAGGTTGACAACAAAATTAAATAACCCATTATGACATTAAGCAAAATTATTGCAGGTACATCAGTGAAAGCAAAATGCTAGAGAAAACTGTGCACTCTCTGATATGTATATGCAAAGGTGGTTCCACATTGGAAAGGCTGTGCATTGGCTACAAGGAATGAAGTACGGAAAGAAAGCCCTCCAGATAAATGTCCAAACCATCAGGAGCTGCTTGTCAAACAAGCTGCCTTAAATCTGTGTTGATTGCCATCAGTCTCATTTTATATGTCACTGCAAATAAACTATGTGCTGGAAAGCATTTTTTCTTCTCCTGATGAAAGCTAACATAAAAGCTTAGCAAATTAACTGAAGCAGGATATTCATTTATCCAGTGAGGCCTCATCAGATCAATCTGTGCAGCTTGTCCATATGGTAATGTCTGGATTACTAAAAGATTAAACCAGTATCCAGTATTACACCACATGTCTGCATAAATAGCTTGTTCATCTGAACAACTCACTTTCAATGCACCCAGAATGGGAGTTCCCAAATTTCCATCATGAATCTGATATCCTAGTTCCATAAAAACATTTCAGCAGGCATGTTACCCCAGTAAGGAATATTAGCCTGGTTCCTATTCAAATGAATTACTGTGTGACATTCAGCTTTATCACACACTAAACTGCATCAGATTTTGCAGCTGCTACTTACCAGGACAATAAAAAGCTTATAGTCCATCATAAAAAACATTCATCTTTTTATTGAACATTGAGCAAAAACTAAAGGGAGGTATGAGTCAGTTTCTGTTCTAAAATGTCATAACAATAAAAATTAACTTCACATCTGCCATTAAGTTCCTTTATGATCTACATGAGTGAGAACAATCACTGAATCAGTTGTGACTGAAGAGCCTGAACAATTAAAAAGTCACTTATAATTATCAGTGTTATGTATTTTAAACTATCAGAAATGTCCATTTTAAACACTTGTATTTGCCCATGTTTCTCACATGCCCTATGGGATGAAAAACTGTCATTTGATGTTCCTGTTACTGCAAGATGTGTCTTAGAATTACCCATTTGTTAAAAAATATGTGCGTGACAAAGATTATGAGAGATCATATGTCCAAAAAGCCAAACCTAATTGATACTTCCAGGAATCATATGGTTCTTTTCCAAGCACTGACAGTGAAACAGCTTTTGAAACTAAACAAAGAAAAACTTGATCTATCCTTCTGATGCCTTCCAACATATTAGAAGGGAAAACAGTTGTTACAAAGGGTTACAGAAGGGTAGATGGTACAATCCTGGAAACAAAACAATCAGTAGGTAGAAGGGACATTCCCCTCATGGCTAGAGTTAGGGAATAAATGTCATTTTGACATAAGGTAACAAGCAGGATCTCATTCAAAAATGTGCTTGGGGACTTTGCAAGGCTCAATCTGGTCACAAACTACTTGACACGGCACTGAATAACGCCATGACAAAATTATTCAAAATAATGACATCTAAAGCTGACAGGTAAGACTTACATCTTAGGTACACGTCATATTGTGAGCAGATGACAAAATGTTTGCGCTGATAAGTGCAAAATAATGTATATCGGCACAAAATTACCTTTAAGTATGTACCCACAGTGACAGGCTCTGAATGTGTAATTATCTCTTTCTCAGGAAAGAGACCTGGGTAGATCTTGCAGTCATTAGTTCACTTGTCAGCAGGGTCACACTGACAAATCCCAGCAGAATGCTAAAAAACACTAAAAAAGGAATAGGTAACAAAGGAGGACAGATGATCACACCATTTGAAAGTCACTTATTCAGACTTATTGAATAGGGTGCATAGTCTGGGTAATTTCAACTCATGGAGGATACCAATAAACTGGAAAAGTGCCACAGTGATGATCAAACACAGGGAGGAGCTTGAATACAGTAGGGATGAAATGAAGGCACGTGCTGGCTGAGAAGAGGTAACTGGTGAAGAAGGCCTTATTGACCCAGAGGTTCAGGGGGTGTGAGGATGGAATGACTGTTTGCTGCTTCCAATAGCAGGAATGATGGCACATACCATAAAATTGAGATGTGTATTTTCTGGACTTCATGGTCTGAGGAGTGTTCTTCATGTCTGCCTACTGAAACACATTACGGCTTACATAACAATACTGTAATAGTGTAATAAATAACAGTTTAAGACAATTGGTTAGGGACCGAGTTCCTTTGGCTTAAAGGAAACATACCTCACAAACCCATCTCAGGCTTTGGCTTTTAGTTCATTTTCAGATTGATTTTTGCCTTGCTCTTACTGTAAATTTTTGTTGTGGGAGTAGAAAGCAGCAGAGCTGTTTCTTTGTTCTGTTGGACAGCTACAAATCTAAATGTGCCTCTGCTTAGATTTGTGTATTCTTTCTTCACATTGATTACTGAAAACTGGTGATGGGTAAAGCTGAGTATTATTACTTAGTGAGCATAAAGCCAATAAGTGGTATTCAAGCCTTGAGACGAATGGGGCCTCTGTCCTGAGCAACAACCAAAGCTGTTCTCTATGGCTGCACTGAAGAAACCTGAGGTAACAAGCTCACTGAAATCTTTCAGACCTAGGGATGGCGCAAAACTTACAGCTATACTTTGAAGAACACGGAACATATTCATACAGCCCAGTGTAGTGCCATAAATTTGGGACCACAGCAGATGCGGTACAGTGCATGACAGTGACATGAGAACTGGCTGTCCCACTCAAGAGGGCCCTCCCAGAGCTCTCTGGAGTAAGACCTCACTTCAGATGTTTACCTGTGCACTGTGTTGCTTCCATCTGGTCAAAAATCCCACCTGGTTTTACTCTGGACCTCCAAACCTAAAGATGTACATAAAACCTTCATTATTTCTCCTGTCTTATATCTCCACCCTAAATATCTTAAACAAATGTTTCTCAGCCAGTCATGCCCATAGCTGTCCCAGCCTAAGGACTCCTTCATACAAGTTACAAAGGCTCTTGACTGAGTGAAGAGAGGCAACCAAAGCATTTGAACAAACTGGGTGGACTTAAGTACCTCCTCAGTTCTACTTCATAATGCTTTGGCTGATGACTTCCTACTAAAGAGTAGAGGAAATGAGGTTGCTTATTGCTTATTTACTGGATTATGGATAAACTCACTCTGAAACAAAAAAGAAATGGAAATAAACATGAGAGTTTCCAGTAACTGTTTACCAAGTTCTAGCTGTTACTGACAACTCTTTTAGCTATAACTAGTTCTCAGCACTAGTTTACCCACATGAAAAACTGGCTGATGTCCATGAACAAGTGCCTCAATGAGTGTTCTGTGTTTCAGGAAAACGTCTGGAAGCAAACTTCAACAAGAAGCCCAACACATTTCCAGTTAATTACACAGTTTGTCCTTAGCCTTCACCACAACACACTGGCCCAGCACCCCATGGCACTGCTGGTTGTCCAAATCTTGCAATGGACATACCATCCTGGTAACACCTGCCACAACAAGCTCCTGTATCTTGAGTAGTTCAGGCAGAAGCATGCAACATCCTATCATGTTTTTGCACTCTGGAGAATCTCAGATGCCTAGAAACAGGGTTTATGTTACCCTAACCAAAGTACAAGCCAGGAGGTTATACATGGGCTGCAAGACATTCCTACATAGGTACTATCCCACCTACTATCCAAAGCAAACTGCATCAGAACAAAAAGCAAGCTTAAGTCAGTACAGCCAATATGTCAGTGATTAATACAGAACTTGCCACTAAAGATGACAATGACTACAACCTGCTCACTTTTAAAAGTAATTAGATGGCATTTCAGGCTACTTCACATTAGCCATTGCAACTCTTTAGGGAGGTTTTGAACTATTGTTCACAATCAAAGGAGACGATGAAAGTGTGGCTCTCCTCAGGCTTCAATTACTTGATTCAATATCCAAACACTCTCAAAGCCCAGTGATCTGCAGTGTAATATACATCACTTAACCACCCTACTATCCCTCTTACAGGCAAACTAATTCTGCTTGTTTGTGTCAGAGTGATCAGTTTGACTCACTGATGGAAAACAGACTTCCAAGAAGAAACAGAAGGCAATTTTTCCTCCTTAGCCCCAGAAACAGAGTGTAATTTCTTCAGGTTTTCTTTCAGCAGACAGAAATGCCTCACACTTTAAATAGCATCTCTTGCAGTTCTATTTTCAAGGCTATTAAACACCCACAACTCCAAATGAAGTTACTGTGTCCTCAATAATGCTGTAAATCAAGATCCTGCTGACTTAGTTTTCCCACACTGCCCACACTTACAAACACCCTACAGTTCAATAAAAGGGACTTCTGCAGTGCGCATTCTTCATGTGCTTCATACACTTTCTGATGTGTTTTTCCTTGCACTTCCAGTGCAGCTGATGGGGGCATTACAAACTGGTTTAGCAATAGGGTCAGAGGAAGAATTTGCACTGTTCCCAGTCTATCATCATACCCCTTTGACTGCACTACTGCAAAACATCAAAGTGAGCTGATTTTGTCACCACAGAGAAAAAAGGACTGCCAAATTCCTAAACATGGACCTAAGTGATAATGGTTGGTTTGGTTCAACAAGCTGGAATACAAAGACTAACAGTGTAGTGTAAGATCCTTATAACATGATGACAGCAAGTGTTAATCACAAGTACTTATCCTTCCTGTTATGTCTCACTTAAATTTCTGTTCGTGTTTCACCTATGAGGATGACTAACTAAAGACTCACACCTCAGCCTATGATATTGAGAGTTTGCATGTTGGAGTAAAACTGCAAAAATATTTGGCACCATCTGCCTTTTTATACATATTCACACTAGAGGTTGTTCATCAGAGGATCACAATCAATGGTCTGTATGAGCTATTCTAGACAGCCTAACACAGTAAATAGAAGGTGTTTTGTTATGAAAACAGGTATTTCACTTTCTGCAGAGAAAAAAGGGAGTATGGACCTGGTGTATTAAGATTATGTAAAATAATAAGAATTTTCAAATGGTGAACACACACACACACACACACACACACACACACACTTATGTATTTTTTGGAAGTTACTAATGTAAAACAATCTTTTGTGCATCATTAAAAGACAAAATGATCCAGTAACAGCAATAGAAAGCACAAAAACTCTAAGATCTCAATGAGATGCAAGTCAATGATTATTAATACAACTGAAATTGCACATGCAAGTCTTAAGAATTATTTTGTTTAACACTTTGAGACCCTTGGATTTCCATGGACTGTAATTTCTTCCAGTGTTAGCCATGTATGAAATTTTCCAAAGAAGATTTTGTTCAGAACAGAACATCAGCTCATAGAACTGTCAGAAGAGGAGAGCTAGTGCTGTGTAAAGGTGCTGTGCTGGGCTAGAGATTTTCCTTGTGTCAGAAGAAGCTGGAGATAAGCACAGAGCTTGGCCTCCTACACACTGGTTAGAGACGACTCGCCTGAGCAATGCCAGAGAGAGCTGCTACCACCTTTGAGACTGACCTACAGAAATGAAATACAGCTAGGATTATGCACATAAATGTTTACTTAATGTTGAGAAGTATTTCAGACGCAAATTCAATTACCTACTTCAAAGAAATCTAATTTTAATTAACTCAGGTTTGAAATTAATGTAGACTAATTAAACACTATTTAGAAATATGTTTCAGAGGACAATACTGTATTTAGTAGGTCTCTAATGGTAGAAAATGTGTTTCCTTTAATAACAATCTGTTCTTGGAAATTGGAAAAATAATTGTGCAGGTATAAAACAAGGTCTAGTATTTTTACACAGTGCTCTCAAAAGTCAAGTTTTAAAAATAATTATTTTTAATAAGCAGTATGAGAATGTGACTCTAGGAAAACAAACATTTGTGGCCTACAAACACATATTCCTTATTTTTAAAAGAAGGACTGAAAAGCTGACAGGGATAGTTCACTTACATATACACCAGGTTGGATGAGCTCTGACCAACCTGGTCTAGTGAAAGGTGTCCCTGGCCATAGTAGAGGGATCAGAACTAAATTATCTTTAAAGTCTCTTCAAAACCAAACCAAGCCATTCTATGATTGTATGATATGAAAACCAGCAAAGAAAATTATATAATTGGAAGCAGAGAGCCAACTTTCAAGTCCTACAGCAAGAGTGCTAATTTTCCAATGTGCTTTAGATCTTGACAGAGAAAACAAACTGTATTTTGACAGGCAACAGTTGGAGGCTCTAACTGCTAGAGAACCCATCTTTTAATTTTCTTGGTGAATACAGAGATAGCAGATTTTTTTGCTCATGGTGTTCAAAGATTTGTGTCCACTGCTCCAAGATTAGTTCCACTGAACTATACAGGGAAGTGCTATGGCAGCATTCCTGATTTCTTTATCAATAAGCTGTCCCGTCATTCAAATACAAATAGTTTTGCAAGTAAATTATACCACATTAGATGAGAGATCATTGTGCTGAAAAGCAACTGTAAAAGCAGAAGCTTAAGGATGCTATTAACTATAGATGGGGCAAAGAAAGTACTATTAAACAAATAGAGGGAAGGCAAAACGAATGCTTTTGATGGTATTTGTCGCCTCTTTCACTACTGAACCAGTCAGTCCAAACTTCAAAGCTGGCCAGCACTCTGCAGTTGTGCTTCCGGCTCAGCAACTCACTGAGTGGCAGCGTCTCCTAGATAAGACATGGAATGGTGCCTCTGATGTATGGATCAAACACTGTATTTCCCAGAGGAGTTTGAAGTCCTTCCTTCACCAGGAAGGTTTCAACTTTCCTGAAATAAATAACAAGCAAAAACCCTAATGGAGAAAAGACAGTGGGCTGATTTACTGAGTTAGCCCTTTATCTGCAAAGAGACTGCATGTCAAGATACTTGGCACAGGTATGCAATATATCAGCTCCTGGAGGATAGTCCCCAAGCCTGAGTCTGGTCTCTAAGCTCTTCCCAGAAGTGGAATCCACACAGAAGGTAAGGAAAATCTTAGACTACAAATCTGTAAAAAGGGGTTTTCTCATTTCATATCCTGCCCAGTTTGCGTTTGTCACCACACTGAGTAACTTCCCCGCAGCCTGTTTTCAGCAAGGATTCAAAACCTGGGACTAGGCAACTCAGAATCATTGAATCATTAAGGTTGGAAAAGACCTAACCACTAACCTAGCAGTTCTAAGTCCACCACTAAACCATGCCCCTAAGTTCCAAGTCTACACATTTTTTTAAATAACTAAAGAGTTGGTGACTCCACCACTTCCCTGGGCACTCTGTTACAGGGCTTGATATTTTGGTGAAGAAGTTTTTCCTAAGATCTAATCTAAATCCCCCCTGGCTCAACTTGAGGCCATTTTGTTTTATCCTATCACTTGTTACTTGAGAGAAGAAACCAGTGCCTTTCTTGTAGTGAGGGACCCAAAACTGAACACAGTACTGGAGGTGTAGCCTTACCAGCGCTGAGTACAAAAGGACAATCACTGCCGTGGTCCTGCTGGCCACACTATTCCTGATATAGGCCAGGATGCCATTGGCCTTCTTGGCCATCTGGACATGCTGCTGGCTCATGTTCAGCCACTGTCAGCCAGCACTCTGGGGTCCTTTTCTCCGCAGCAGCTTTGCAACCACTCTTTCCCCAGCCTGTAGCACTACATGGGGTTCTTGTGACCACTTCCCTATCCCCTCTGCAGAAAAATAAAAAAAATAAAATCTGAGGTTTTGTCAACTGAATGAGAACAAGCAATTTGGGATTGATTTCACTTGACTAAATGGGAAGAAATTTAGATCACGATGATTGCTTCTATGACAAAAATGCAAAGGCTCATGTATTGCTACTGAACACTTGAATTTCTCCAAGATACTTGGGAGGATGAGTAAAATACAACAAATTACACATTAGAGAATTACCACATAACATATTCTGTGAAGTCAATACTAGGCTACTGGCAGATCTTAAAATACAGGTCACAGGCAGATACCACTACTGGGGATATTTTTAAGCCAGAGATATTTTCTTAATCAACTTTTTGGTTTTGATTATTTGTGCTGTAGTCTCATATTTAGGTGACATAGAAATGTGTGGGGCAGTAACGAAGACAGCTGGGTTGTCATTACAGGATGACCTGAGCCATCAGGGCAAAGAAATAGTTGTTATCTGACAAAATGTATTCTGGTAAGATCAAGTAGTTGAGGTCCAAGAATGGCAGTTGCTTATTGTTATATGAGGAAAGACTTTGCTTTGAAAAACAGAGCTCAGAAAAGGATTTAGGGGTCATTATAGATAATCTTCTCAATGTAAGCTGTCTGGGGGATGCTGTTGCAAAAAGGACTAATGAGATTCTTGAATCTGGTTGAGGGAGAATAATATGAAGCAGAAAAAATGAAGGATTTCAGCATCGCTTGGCAGCAGTGCCAGGACCTTTACTGGGTTACTGAATCCTGTCCTCGTGTCTGCATTTTAAAGAGGATTTGAAGACATTGGACAGAGTACAAGTGAGTGTCACAAATGAATTCTCTGGCTTTAACAAAAAGGCCCATGCTTTCTGATAGGATGGGTAAGAAGCTCAACATATTTGGCTCACTGAAGAGAAAGCATAGACATACCTTCATCACACTGTGTAGGTAATTGCTCTTGGGGAAGATACACGTGAGAAGCTTTCCAATTTGACTGACCAAGATCCAAGGAGTAATAGTTCGATTTAGAAAAATTCAACCTTGAAATAAGGGGAAATTTCCCAACAGCAAAGTAATGAAAGACAGAAACAGCTTATCAGGGGAACAAGTGAAACCACTATCACTTGCAACCTTTCAGACAGAGACAGATAGCTCTGAAGATACACTTTTAGCCTAGTTTCACACTAGATGATTTTGGTTGTTCTTCCTAGCTCAGTAAGCTTAGTTCCCCTATGCATCCCTTATTTCCTCAGCCCTTGGTGAAACAGGACTGCCCACAATGTAATCAACGTGCTTGCAATGCTTGTGTGATGGCTCAAGTGATGCTACAGGAGTTATGACTGGCAAGGATGTTAGAATTGTGGGGCCACATTAGCCTCATGCTCAGGGAGAAGGAGTGACAGTGGGAAAGTGTTCCTGATTGTGACATGCCTGATACTGAAACCAGAGAGAGGATTCTGGTGGATTAACTATTGCTTTTTCTATTCAGAAAAACTCTGTTTTTCACTGCATCTTGCTTGTTCTAATAGATGCAGTCCCAGAACAGCTAAGTGTAGTGACAGGCATCCCACAGGAACTTTAAACAAATTAGCCTGCCATACATGGAAGGTCAGACTAAATGACATTACAGTCCCTGAAGTTGTTTCTTTTTCTTGTATTACACCAAGTATGCTTTTTTCCTTCCTTTCACAGGTCAAAGGACAGAAGTATAAAATAAAGAGAAGCAAAAGTATTCACTTGGAATTATCTTTTAACCTGGTGTCCCCTTGTAGTAAATGAGTGAATGCAGTGACTTCCAGGCTACATGAAGGCAAGCAAGACAAGCTGAAACCCTGTCAGCTGAGCAAAACTACTTGTATGTGAACTCTAGCTTCCTCCCACCTTTATGTCCTGTTCTCGCACAAGCAGTCAGCCCTGACAATGAGTTAAGATTTTAATAGGAGGTGTTTGAGAGATCATGGTCCATTCCTAAGGATACACACCAAGTGTAAAATTTTGTTCTTGGGTGGCAGTGGAGAGTCATTAACCCTTGTGAAGAAAGCCTTCCTTTACATTAAGGCCAAAACTGTTTTGACACGTTCCACTGCTTTCTCCAAACTCACCCACAGAGCAGTTGGAAAGTGGAGCACATAACAGACATGGTCTGATCTGATCCCAATGTGTTTGCTGAAAGGAGTCACATTAGCCGACTTCTAAAACAATTAGGAGGTGTTTTATGGTCCCTCCCTCTGCTTATTCAGAGGCAGAGTCCTCCAAGGGAAACTGCACACTGGAAGGCATTGCAGACAGACACACCCTGCTCTCCCCATCTGTCTATCCCACAGCAGGTATCAGCACCTCTGGTACTATCACCTAAAGATGACAACTGAAATTAAAGGTATATCGCAGTCATACATGCAACACACGAAGCAGCAATTAGTTTAAACCAGAAACATCAGTGGAAAAAACCAAGGTTCTCGATTCCAGTGAAAACCCACTCAGCAGCTGAAATTAAAAACATTAATCCCATGGCATTGCCCATAATTAAAGGCTCCATCTACCACCAAACAGCTGTGTAACTACTGCTGGCTGAACCTGACTGCTTTGAAATGGGAGTAGGAGGAAATGAAAAGAAAAGCAAGCATTGCAAACATCAGTAGGAAAAGAAATACCTTCATGTGTCTTTTATTATACGAACCAAATAATAAAATTGGTGTCCTTTTGCAGTTACTCTTTCTGTGAATTCATTACCAGCAGAAATGAGAGTATTACAAACAAAACAAAGAAATTCAGAACTAGAATCATGTCAGCATCCTGTTACCCAATAGTCTATGCTTACACTGAGCCTTTATTAACTTCTTGTGGTTGTAACATTTTAGAGGCCTGAACCTGCCACTTGTGCTGGTTTTGGCTGGGTTAGAGATAATTTTCTTCATAGTATCTGGCATACAGCAATGTTTTGGATTCAAGTGTTGAGAATACAGGGTTGTTTTCCTTATTGCTGTTCAGCACTTACACAGAGTCAAGGCCTTTACTTGCTCCTCATCGCACCCCACCAGTGAGGAGGATGGGGCTGCATAAGGAGTTGGGAGGGGGCACAGCCAGGACTGCTGACCCCAGCTGACCCAAGGGATATTCCATACTACATGGCATCACACTCAACATATAAATGTGGGGGAAGAAGAAGGAAGAGGGGGGCATTCAGAGGGATGGCATTTTTCTTCCCAAGTAACTGTTACATGTGATAAAGCTCAGCTTTCCTGGGGATCACTGAAGACCTGCCTGCACATGGGAAGTGGTAAATTAATTCCTTGTTTTGTTTCACTTATGCACACAGCTTTTGCTTTCCCTATTAAATTGTCTTTATATCCACCCACGAGTTTTCTCACTTTTACTCTTCCCATTCTTTCGCCATCCCACTGCGGGGGGGAGTGAGCAAGCAGCTGTGTGGGGCTTAGTTGCTGGCTGGGGTTACACCAGGACACCACTGAAGTCTGTTCCATTGAATTACCACCACAAAAGAATACAATGCCTAAGACAGGAAACACAAACAATTAACCAAAGAGATGGTGTTCTCTCCCTGGGTGTCTTTAAATGGTGTGTGTTGTTTTCTGGCTGAAAACCATTTCTAGATATGGAGAAATCACAGGATAGCAATGAGAAAGAGTTATCCTGTGAGAAAGGTACCATATGGTACACAAATCCAATTAAGAGGGTTTAATTGTTATTTAAAAGCCTACAGACAAGCAGGAATAAAGGAAGCCCAGTCCAGATAGTCTCCAGATGCTGATTTTGCTGAAGTTTCGGTCAGTCAGGATGCAAGATCCATCCCTCCTCCTGCTGGTAGCCATTCAAATGACTGAAAGAATGTGGAACAACGCCCAGTTACTGTAAGCAAACATCAGTAAGCCAGTGCTGTGCAATGTACCTCCCCTAGTCACCAGGCTCCTGCAGTGCTTGCCTGCTAGTCTTTTCTCAGTTGCACTGACAATCTTGCTCAGAGAAGCTGGTTCATCTATAATGCAGATGGGATTGTCATGATTGAAAATTTGCTTGTGTCTCTTTCCAGAAGTAACCCACCCTCCTGACAGAGCCATAAGGCCAGGGCTGCAAACACTTGTCACTAGCCTATTTCTTCTCTTTTCTTTCTTTTTTTCTCTCCAGGTGATTGAAAAGAAATTAACTGGGAGGTCTTTTCAGGCAAGGTGACTGTACTGTAACGAAGGAGTAGTACTGAAGTTGCAGAGCTGCAATCTGCATTGGTTCCTCACATCTCTAGCTGGCTTTCTTGTTACTGTCACAGTGGAAGTAACACAGATGAGTACCTGGTTAAGTACTGCCTATAGCAGTCAAAAATAATGGCACACACTGGCTTACCAAACTTCAGGCACAGGGAAAAACTGATCTCCAAAAATGTATTCGGGCTGTTCCATCAAGGGTATAACTGAAGTGTCCAGTTTGACTTTATTAAATTGGTGTATGGAAATAGTACACCATTTAGAATTGCAGGCTTTGGTTAAAGTTATGGTTGCAAAGGTCTATGCAGGTCAGGGGCCCAATTTAAAAAAAAAAAAAAACAACAAACTTAAGTACACAAAATTTAATCCATCTTTACCTTTTTCGTTCAATGTGACTCTTGTTAACTCCCTAAAATTAGATTTTTAATCTCAGATTGGCACCCCATTCTTTGCCACTCAAGTAACACAAGCAGTGAGAAGATTATGGCCACTTATGTAGTATCTATTTTCCTATAATCCTTTTAGCACCATAAATGCTAAATATAGCATCCGGTTTAAATTAGCTTTGAACTCAAGTTGACTCTATTTAACCATGCAGAAACAGTCAGTAACAAAAAAAAAAAAAAAAAAAAAAAAAAAAAGAAAAACCAACAACCAACCACACCTCAAAGCAAGGCAGAAAAAGGTACAAATTTTCCCACACTTTTAAAAAAAAAAAAAATAAAATGTTCAGTGCATGTTAACAGATTGCCTCAATAATGATGAATTGTCAACAGCTTTTTGGAAACCTGGGACTTGTGAGCCATTAGTCTGCCACACACAGGTAGATTGGTTTGACTACTCACCCTCACAAACAGCCATCCTAAAAAGCACAAGAAGAAACTGGGGCTGCTCATGCAGCTCCTTTATTCTGGCTATGTTTGCAAATGATTAACCCTGAACATCAAAGCACTTCTGTGCATCAAATTCCCACTAGTTTTTCCAGGACAACCCTCTGTAAGTCTCATGAGACCTTCACAAAGAAAACTCCCCCCTAACTAGGGGAGTACCACCACTAGATCATCATAAGTCAGTAGTGAGAAGAGTTAAAACAGTCTCAAAACCTAGAAAAGGAATTACTTCAGTAAAACAAGTGCAGGAAACCCTTCCTTTTCCTTGGAAATTTCTTCAGGAAGAAATATGCCCTCAGCATCAAAGCAGGGGTTTCAGGAGGTCTCCCACACTCAGACAGGGATACCCATGAAGGGCCCCAGGGAGCTGGTGCCAGCTCCTGCTGACTGCAGCCAGCTTTACAGCTGGGTGCACCCGGGCTGCCAGGGCCAGATATCCCTCTGTGGATTTTAACTTGGGCATTTATAGGTTACATACTTACTCGTTAACCCATATGTTCTATTTCTGTCTCCGCAGCAGCACTTATTCTGGACCAACTCCATTTTGTCATCAGCCAGTTTGCCTGAGGAGGGCAACAGCAAATGAATCCCAGTAAGCAAATCATCCTGAAGTAAACAAACATCAGGTGCAACACCCTTAAAGTTACAGGTTCATATCAACACTTAGTACTAGATTTAATAAGATTGCAAGTTTCTCCATTTCTTACTTTTGCCCTTTTCAAACTGCACACAGAAAGAAGGGAAACCCACCATCAGCAAGCCTGGCATTTTTTTCGTACTCCAGTGACAGAACAACTGCCAAACCTTACCCTGGCATGAGAAATGTCATAGAAATGCAAATTAAAATGTATCTGGTTGTGTCTGCCGGTCCATTTTGCTTCAGCTGATTAGGAACAATTAGACAGATGCCTAAAGCTGAGCAGTAAAATGAGTACCCAAAAGTTCTTCCCACAATTTTCCTCCTTCATTTGGAGAACTGCCATACACACAGATTGTGATATTCTCAAATGTTCATTACTGAGATGCATTCATCTGTTAAATACAGATTAGAAGGAGAGGATAGATAGAGCTGGTCAAAGGAGGAATAATGAATCAGAAAATGTTCTTGTGTACTGCCATGGCCACTACTGAAACATTTGTTGAGCTTCTGTTTAAAAAGCTATGAAATCCCAACAAAATACACAAACACACTGAGAAAATGGAATTGGGATTCTACATCAAAAGCAGAATCAAACTGGCTGTAAGCAGGAACTCCAGAGCCCATGGTACCCTCACACTGCTCTCATAATGTTTTTCCTTAAGAAGAAACAAATTTGTTTTATTTTCTGGAAAAGTTGTATAGTACAAGAGTGAAAATGTTTTCAACTATGCCTGGCTACAAAACCAAGGAGCAATAAGATAGTAACCAATATAGAATATATCTGGAGGAAATATAAGCTCCAGGTATTTATTTTGAGCCTCCTGAAGTTAGAGTGAACACCTCAGGGACCCCAGCAAGAGTGCCACTGCCTGAGGGGCTCTCAGTCTCCCTGAGACAAGAGAGGAGAAGCAACACCATAGAGAAGAGGGGGGATACAGAGATGAAAGACAAGAACACAGTGGTAGAATCACATATTTAGAGGAGAAAATTCTTCAGTTTTGCTACACTACATTTGCCAACCTATTCAACTCTTAACTTTAGCAACCTCTTTCACTCGGACCAAATCCCCTACAGGTGGACAAACATCCCAAGCAGGTTATCCACTTAAGAAAAAGAAGTCACCTGATTTTCATAAACTAGGCCCTTTGGAATAAAGTGAGTTTACTTTCACTCTGCAGAATTTTTAAAACTTGCTAACTGATACTGTAAAAGTGATTATCAAGTTAAGCAATTATCTAAGCTCTCATTTCCTCATGAAATACAGGTTATTTAAATCTTCTTAGGCTCTGCCATGGTACTGCAGGACATACTATAGGACATAGTTACAGTGTGAAATAACATGTCACTCCAAATGAAGGAGGCTGTAAAACATTTGCTCTACTCTTTATTTATTATTGAAAACAAACAAAAACTTCATCATAACATGAGAAACCCCAACCTTTGAAATTGAAAGAAAGAGATTAATGTTATTATGCAAGTGGGGACACTGCCTATAATAGTGAGGAGTCAGCATGTCTTAACCACGTGTTTCAGGTTAAGACAGCAATACAACCACTAGGTGTGTGACTGTGGCAGGAATCACTGGCTGTAGGGAGTCAGAGTGCTGATGGGTTGCAGAGTGGGCTTGTGATGACTGAAGCACAGCAGTGACATCCCGTAAGCTATGTCCATGTCTCTGCAGGGGAAACCCTCAAGCTGTGTCAGTGTAATGGCACATGCTGCTCCATGCTGGCTCTGTACTGTACTTCCCTGATATTGAAGACTCTGAGGAAAACAACTTGTTAATAGTTTATCACAGTTCATTACCTGCACAAGCATTTGTGGGGAACACAGAAATAACGAACACTGACCAGAACTGGTGTGCAAATGAAAACTCCTCTCCCTCTCAACTCAAATTCTCTTTATTCAGTCCAGTGTTACCATTACCACAGAACACTGAAATGGCAAATTTACACCACAGGGTCAAAAGAGATGGTCTGATGCAAAGTCACCACATTTAGCCCACAAACAGTCCTGGAGATATGTTAAATCTCCAAAAGACCTCTATAACCAAGTCTACCAGTACTTCGATAATAAAATAAAATAATTTCCCCAATAAACTGTTTCTAGTAAGAGCAAAGTGCTGGAGAGAGATCAGTCTCTGTATATCTTGCTGAGGAGATCTGGTGTCCTGAGTATCCACTAGCCGGTTTAATACAGTGACCTGTCTCCATTTACTGAATTGATTTGGCATATGAATGTTTGCACTACTGAGTGTATTCAAACTAATGGCTGCTAAAGCAGCTTATGTGACCTTTTAATCTAGCTTTTCTGTAGTGATTTGTGGAATGAATGTTTGAAAGGGAAACAGACAAGAAATTGGGGCAAAACTTACGCTGACCAACACTGAAAATGGGATGATGTGGCCACAGCACAGGCAGATTTGGGGCTCTTTCAGTACCTTCAGACTGATTTCCCCACAGCTGAGCTTTTCTACAGGCCACCTGACTAGAGGTACATGCATGCTCCCTGTGAGCAGACCTCAGGCAAGCTCTGAACAGGCTGCACTTTACAAAATTAATTTCATTCTCTGAAGCAGAAAATAAAAATTCCCCTTTCTCCCCAAGGAAATGCACTGGGGGAGGATGCGACCAGTTGAGAGGAGAGACCCAGCTGGGTGGTTCATTTCCCTGTGCTCTCAAGGGTTTTGATCGTCATTAAGCACTGAGGCAAAAGGAGCACTGGTCACTGAATGACAGTTCCAAGGGTCTGATACAATGCACAGAGACTGGCTCTGATCATGGATTACCTGATTTATTGAGCAGGTGTAATATTCTTTGTCACTGTATGGTGCACTCTTTGTGCCATTTTCCCTTAGAGAAAATAATACTGATCTCTTACAAAACACTAAGATCTGTTATCTGTCATCAAATATATCTGCATCATACTATTTTCCTTTTCAAGGTCTTCCATACTTTTTTACAGTAATTAAGCACATCACATCAAAAACCAAATCAGTGCAAAATCATAATCATCCCAAACATGTCAGACAACTCATGTTGTTTCAGCATATGATGGAAAAAGCTAATAAAAGGACAGCAAACAGCCTTGCAACAGTAATAATTAGATCTACTTCTCCTAATTAATTGCATATGTCCTTCTGATGTGTGCTGCAGGCTCACCTGCCCATCATGCTGCAGAACTGCACGGCAACACAGGACCAAGCACAGGCAATCTATGCAACCCATAACTCTTTCACAGGCCCTCTTCTAGGCATTGCTCCTGCTGTTCTAAATGTGATCAACAGATTGACATAAAGTTAATTTTAAAAATGAGCATCGTCTAAGCCTGTTATTCTGATACTGATATATGTTTACCAACACTGATACAAACATTGCTTCAAAATTAAAGACAAAAACCCCACCCTAAAGTATTCTCCTTCAAGGGGACTGGTGCTGCCTGCCCCATCAAACATCTCCACCTGTACATGCCTCCACAGAGCCAGGAGCCAGAGCTGCTCTCACAACCACAGGTCCCCTCTGACTGCCCCACTGCACTCACAACAGCCAAATATCACCATCTGAGAGCCCCTGCTTAGAGCAGGGAGTTGATGATCCAAGGTATAATTATAGGAAAATGAGACAGAAAAGGATACATAACAGAATTATGGTTCCCATCTTTAGTTTTCTGGAAAAAAAACCCTGTTCCGTTAGTTTGTCTCCAAAAGTGAAGTCAGTTCCCATCATCTGTCACAGTAAGAAAAGAAAAAAAAAAAAAAATCATCTTTGGGTAATCTCATCCTGGGGATGGATAATCACGTTAGCTCAACCTGACAGATGCTGTAGATCTGAGAAGCAAGAGAAGCAGATGCAGCATGATGTGGCCAGCCCAGCTTCTCATGAAAGCCACCTTCACTCTGGGTGGTTGGAGCCTTGCTCTGGGCAGGGGTCTTTGCTTTTCTGGGCATCCCACCTTCCCACAGCAGTGATAACACCTGATTGTTGCTGCAACATCCAACTCTACAGAAGAAAACAGCAGGATCTCCTTAAACCACAAGATCTACCTGGCAGTGGATTTCTGAGTGATTATCTCAGGTTGTCTCTGGACTTTAATCACCCAAGAAGTGTGATAATCTCCAAAATACGTGCCCTAGGGTGTTTTTATCAGTAGCAGAAATTACAGTGATGCATAAACAATGAGTTGTGCTTTCCACACGCTCTTGCATCTGGCATGAATCCCGGGAGCCAACTCATGCCCTCTGCTGGGTTAAGTGCAGAAATCGTGTCTCTCCCTTCACCACTGCCAGCTCAAAGGGGCGCCACAAGGTCATCTCCAAACACACCACATCAAATATTTGCTGACTAGATACTTGCAGTCACAGCTGGGAGATGGGAAGTCGTTCAGTGCTGAGACTCCTCTCAAAAAATAGCATTACTTGGAAGAAAGCTGCTGAATATAGATCATTGGTCCCAGACCGACAGCACAAAGTGGCAGAAAGTCAAGCAATGAAAAGGGAAAGCCACAGGTCTCCGTGATAACTTATCTTCAGCCCTAGAAATTGCTTTTATGTTCTCTCAACAGGGGATAGCTGCCATTTCCTTCAGTCTTTGCTGAAGCTTTAGTAGGAGACATCAGCTACTGCTGTTGGATTTTGAATTAGAACTATACAATTAGGATTTGAATTAGGACTATACAATTTCCTGCAGAAATCAGGGTGTCCTCTCTCAGCACCCATCCAGACTGTATTAAAAGGGAGATTGTATGAGTAAGACCAGAACCAACGGGATGTTTAAGTTCAAACATGATACCAGAAGGATGCCTGAAAACACAGAAAATATTCTTTGGAAGAAGGCCAAGAGCTGCATCTCAGACTCTAGTTACAAAAACAGCTGAAATGTCTAAAGCCCTGCCTGGCCCCTCCACTCTACAACTTGCCTAAGGAGCCCAGGCAGGGCTCAGCTTGTGATTTATTTTAGACTTACAGGACAGAGCTGACTATAACAAGTCAGAGGGACGTTCATTATCCGGTCTCCTCAGGCCAATGGGCCACTGGCAGCACACCTCACTGCAGGCTAATCGGCTCTAAGCAGCCCAGGCAGAGCAGCTGCCATTTGCTTTGTGCTCTTGCATAAATGCTGTGGATTTTACTCCTGAAATCTGGATTGGACAAAGTGGGAACAAATAAAGATAGCTGATGGTGACACCCAAGCATCTGAGCAGCCTGCCCTTAACAGACAAGAACTCTGCCAGAAAGAAATTTGTTTCTTATATTTTTAAGATTTATATATTTGTTTGCTGTTCACCAAACACATAATTTGAACAATATTAATCTCCTACATTGTGACACATCTTTACTGACATAATCTTAATGCATTACTGAAGTTACAATAGAAAGAAATAAGAAAGAAAAGACATTACAAATGAAGTAATATTTGACCCATTGATCATAAACCACACATCCTCAGAGAGGAGAAACTTCTGTCATGATCCTCACGAATTGTTTAGAAAGCAAAAACTAGGACTTCCTCATACAAAACTCCTGTTGAAGCCAATAGCTTTAAGGCAATTCCTAAGCAAGGAAGAAGTTGCTAAATGTTCTATCAAGCACACAGATACTGACATTTGTCAAGGAATGTATTACTTTTTATGTCAAAAACACTGTCTTGTACTGTTTAATTCCTTCAAATAGTTCTACCACTACATATGTACTATTACCCTACAAATAATCTAGTGAAAATATACACTTGCTAACAAATTTTCTAAACATATACAACTACCATCAGGGTCTCAGACACATGAAATCAGACAGTTTCTGTGCCGAATTCAGTGTCAGCATATGCCGGCCAAGAACAATACTTGTTAAAGCAGCAAATCAGGGTTTATATTGGTAAGTAATAGAGAAAGACGTTTATATATCAAACACTCTAAGAAGCAGGACAAAATATTAAATAAGTGTGCTCTGTCAACATGAGGTTGGAATTAGTTTATTGGTATGCCCCAATAACTAAGTTCTGTGTCACTTCAGAAAAGCAAGTGTTTTTTACGTGCAAAAGGCGACATCAGATCTTTGTGCTAAGGAATGAAAAGGCAAAAATTGCTCCATAGCTCCAATATGAAAATAAAATGTTTTCCTACAAAAAGAAAAAAAGAAAAAAGCTGAAATGCTGTGCTGTCAGTAACAATAAAATACGGCCTAGAAAATAGAAGTGAGTTATTGTAGAGGGAATCCCATTCACTGCCAGACTGCATCTCCTGTAACAATTGGCATATGTGCAAAGTGAAATGAAGTTCTATTAAATAATGCTTCTCCATCTGCTTACACTCTGCTTCTTCTATGCTCTCTTTTTCCTTTGCGGTTAAAAACGTCCCTAAATGCTAGGCAGTAGACAATCCGATGCGGAGTTGAGATGGAAAAGGGCTTTTCCCCCCCAAAACACACGCTACCTTTGCACCCCCTACTGGGGAAAGAGGCCCGAGCAAACAGCCCGGAGATCTCTTCCCCCCATCACCCAAATGTAACCACCGAGGATCGGTTTTCACCCTAAACAGTTTGTTTCTTTTAACCCCGTGATATCAATCCTAGTCATAATCTTTATTGACTTTGAGCTGCAGTCAGTGAAAAATTTACACATAGGATTAGAGCATAGTAAGAAAGGCTCATGGAAATCCCTTATTTATCACGTTCCTGCAAGGCAACTCAATTATTTTCTTTTTGTAAGGAAGGAGTCCTACTGTGCTGAGTAAAAAGGCCGGTTTAATACCAGAACAGTTTCAATAGCAATATATCATTAAATAACATGCCAGGAGGACAAACAATTTGCTAGCTACTGAAAATCAGGCCTTTGCTGTTGACACACAGAAATGTTGTGGCAGATTTTCTGTAGTGAGGCTGGCAAGCCCATTTCTAGAACCTTGAATCTCTCTTTCAGGTCAGCAATATCAGATTGCAATATAATATTTTTAGTCTTATCAGTACTTTTATTAATATAAATAGTGATCCAACAGAAAATTTTCATGCTACTCGGTAGACAAATGTGTTAAAATAAAAGTATCCCAGAAAGCTACTGAATTTTGGTATTTGGTTATCCCAGTTTATCAACGATAACAATAAAACCATTTTTGAGAGCATCTCTGCTGTTACATTTATAACCAGAAGGTGGCATTAAACACCAACAAATCTGCTCCAAGTGTCCTTATCTGCTGCCTGGCAGAGCCTAACAAGAAATGGTCCTGGGCCCTTCACTCAGCACAAATCTGTCATTTAAGCTACCACTTGGGTAAACAACCTGGAATTAGAGCACTGTAGCAATAACCAATTTGTACTATACTAGCAACAAAAATGCTGTATTTCTTCCCCTCCTGTCTGTTCCACCTTGTTCAACAAGCCCCTGACATATCTGCCCTGCCTTTTCTGCAAAACCACTGAAGTCACAAGACTTAGAAGGACTGCACGTCCCTTACTGTGTACAATATGTGAGTTACTCTCCTGTGTAGCATGGAGCAGAGTCTCAAAAACTCAGGGGAATTTCAGAGGAGCTGGTTCCCATGACCCTTACCACATATTCACATCATCTCCAGTGAAAAGGTCCCACTAGAGAAACTGGGGGTTTGACTGAATCCTCAGTTGCTTTCCAGCAGTTCTGAAGGCCACGCTGACATCTTGCCTCTCCTACACAGTATCTTTATAACTTCAGGGATGCACTTCTATTGATGGCCCAAGCAGAGGCTTGCCAGGTTTTACTGAGAAGGAAGTCCTCTCAGTCACTGTCAGCAGGCAGGAGCCCTACCCAAGTGCAATGGAAAGATACCCAATGCAACTGGGTGCACAGTTATTGAAAGCACCTCTCACACTGCTGAAGCCCTGGGAAGCAAATATGCACACACGGCCACCTGCACACTGACACCAAAGAGAGCCCCCCGAGTTCCCCCCGTGTGGCTCAGTGGAGCAGCAGGCTCGATTCCCTCCTGCCCTGCTCCCGATCTGCACCGTTCCCCTCAGTCCCGGGGCTGATACGCGCTCCCGAGCGGTGGGACACCCCCGAGCAGGCACTGCCCTCGCTGCACCACCAGCTGTCTGTCACGGATGCAGAAGAGCTCTCCCGTGACATAAAAGACTCGAGGTTAGAGGGATGCTGGGAATATCCTGGTAAATCTGCTGTTACAGATCATCGCCCCCTGCGCTGCATGCAAAGCGAACAGCAGAACGTGTGAGCAGCACTAGAGACACCCATAGGCACAGCTTGCCTGGCTCAAAGCTGCCTCCTGGTGCAGTGGAAAGATTTCCAAGTGGACTGCAGCAAACAGCAGAGCAGGGAGAGAAGAGCCAGGGTCCTGCTCCCCTTGGTCTGCCACATCCCCACATCAAGTTGCAGTCACGCCATTCTCTTGAGGAGAGGGCTTTGCTGTCACAGGGCCAGCCATCAATCAGACAATCTTGCCTAACAGCATGCAGACACAGGGTGCTCTGCCCAGGTAGAGTTGCTGTCTCATCACAGGCTCTGGCATACTGATAGAAAAGAACTTTAAAACAAAAAAAAAAAAAAAAGGTTTTTATTTACTAAGCTGAAGATGGTTATTTAATTTACCACTTTTAATTAGTTTGTCACCTTTTTTAGTGAAGCCTTGTCTTATTTATTCCAGTGTTACCCCAGTTCAGAAAAAGTAATACATCTGGGAGAAGAAATTGTCATTTACCAAAAAAAAAAAAAAAAAAAAAAAAAAAAAAAAAAAAAAAAAAAAAAAAAAAAAAAAAAAGCATCCAAAGTCACAAAATGGAAGGATCAACATTCAGGATATTTCAATTGTGATGCAAGATAAGGGACAGGGTGAATACTGGGACTTCCTTCTTTCTCTGGTCGTTTCCATGAAAATCCAAAGGAGACTCTTGCAAGGAAGAATCCGGTTGCTGGAATTACTGTGTATTTACACAGAATAAGTAGCAATTCTCTAAAATAAGCTTTGACCTTACCTCAAACTATACTTGTAGCTTTGCTTGGGAAAGAAAAAAAGAGGAAAATAATTTTTTTTCCAATTCTTCATATAAATTATTCAAAGATTCCTGAGTGTTTGGAAGTTTCTTTGTTTTGAAGAGAAGGAAGGGGCCCTAGTGATGGACATTTAAAGAAGAGATCAGCCTTGTCAACACCCCTGTGGCAGCCCAGACAAGATGAATATATGCATGGCAGAGGGAAAGCAGAGAAATAAAATTCAGGGTTGGAAGAAACCTTGCCACTTGGGCTGCCAGTCATCTGGATCAGCACAACCTCCTAACAACCCACAAAACTGCATTTCCTTTGCTTGGGACTCAGTAGTGGAAGGACAGAGAGAACAGGCTGAGATCATCTCTCAGCCTGACATGAGTCTGATGTGGTCAAGTCACATCTGGACCTACAATATAAGCATGGTGTGTGTTAGGGGGTGCTTATGTGTGAGCTCTACTACTGCTGCCTCAGAAAATGTAAGGCAGGGAAAGGTTTGAAGTGAACAGGCAATGGCAGGTAGGTCTGATCAAGAGTACAGTGATGCTCAGTTTGTAGCACATAAAACTACTGGAAGATTGAGTGCTCAGAGAGACTGAAGGAAATGCAAACAGAGCCCCCGAAGGGGAACCATTTTTCAGCAGGTCATGAGCAAGCCAATAATGATTTCCACTTCATTTGTATGTGTGCTAAACATACTTGGCATTACTTCAGAGACTGGGGTCAAAAGTTCAATGATTATAGATCTTTGCTAAAGGCATTGTGCTAGAAGATGCATCTGTATAGCTGCTAGGGGAGGGTCAGAGCCAGGTTTGCACTAACCCTTACCCCTGCCCTGTCCTGGTAGGGTTTCCCAGCTGAGATCCACTATATATGTAACTGGCACACTGAAAAATGGCCACAAAGCTTATCTTGCATGTTACCTCACTGCCAGGATGTTTCAAAACAGCAAACAGGAAGCAGAGTAACTAGGGCTACCATTCCTTTTGCATCTCCCAATAGCCTTTCCATGCTGCCAGGGCCAGCAAGAGGCTTTCTTTGCTCCAGACTCTTTTTTGCACATCCTTCAAAAACATATCTAAGTACAATAGACACAAAAATTGAGTCATGCACATATGAGCAGGGGGGAAGGACAGCCATCTTCACTATCAGTCATCAGAGAAAGGTAGGTAATTACATAAGAGCAAACTAGAGCATTTTAAATTAACCAATGCCTAACAGAGAGAATGCAAGTACTCCCCCTTGCAATAAGTCAGCATACACTTGATCTCTCTACAGTAGTGCCTGCACTATAGTTGAAGCCCTTGCACATGTTTCAACACCCACTGCTTTCTCAACACACAGGACACTCTTTTTTCCAGGTACAAACACAGTGCCTGGTCTTAAGGGTATCCTCATAGGTCTTAAAATGGGACCTAACTATCTGCTTAATGTCACTTCCCCATGGGAAGTAGTAGCAGATGACTGTTCTGAACCCCAGGGCAGCTCTGTGGCAAGCCAGCATCCATCTGAGCACCCCAGGTCCTGGAGCAGCACAGCAGGGTCAGCAGGCAGCTCCCTCAATCACTGCCATGGCCTGTCTGGAAATGGAGGACACTGCCCCATTAGCTGCTTCACTGCTGGCATTTCCATAATGCAGCAGCAGCAAAGCCAGTCCCAGCACCAGCTGATCTGCCTTGAGCCAAGAGAAACATTTAGCAAGCAAAGGGTCAGACAGCCAATAGCTGAGTTTCTTGGAAAGACCACGAGCATCATAACCTCACCCTTTAGGCTTTAGTGGTCCAGTGGACTCACAGTGTCAACATCACAGGCTCCTAGATACACTGTGGAGTTTCCCCCCACCTCCAAAGAAGTGGTCCTTACATCACCCATGTGGTCCCAGTAACACTTGGCTGTTGCTGCTTGGGGATGAGCTGAAGAGAAGGGTGACTTGCAAGCACAAGTTTCTCTGCCTGAAGAACGTAACAGCTTCAGCAAGAAAAAAAATTGAGGGGAAAAAAAAAAAAAAAGAAAAAGCAGAGGGTCAGATACACAATCACAATTCTGGGAGTGTCCCTCTGCACCAGCTCTCGATTTCTTCTTGACTCTCCTGCCTTTTCCCAAAACATACCTGTGTGTGACAGACTCTCACAACTCACTGAGTTTCAGCACACAGTTTGACTTTCTTTACATAGAATTGGCAGGAAAGGAGGAGGTTTCTGTTGGCCCCAGGTGCACTACATTGACTGTGTTTTCCAGGCACAAGTTGCCTCATGGAAAAGAAATCTTCCAGGGAAACACAAGCAGACTCAAGGGAAATAGAGGACCAGAGGCTTCCATTAACTCACACAGGGGCTTGTTGAACTGGATTCAGGTAATGAATAGTGGCTGGTGAAGATATAGGCTCATTTTTCAAGGACTCCTGTGCAACTGTCTTGAACTTGAATAGGAGCTTGCAATGCATGCTCTAAGGGCATAGACCTGATAGACATGCATTGTCAAATTGACTTTTTACAAGTGGGGAGGGATAAAGGAAACAAACCCACTTCTTTTTTTAGCAACTGCCCCCTTCCCCCTCCATTTTCATAATTAAATTCACCATAATGACCACTGTAATCTAAATCTAATAAGAAGTCTGAGTTTCTGGTTTCCACTGGCAGCCATTTGCACTGCTCAATTTAGGCAACTCGCTAAAGCATAAGAACAATATTGCAAGACAACCTTCTTGAGTCAGTGGGTAAGAAGAAAAGCTTACCTAGACAGTATTAAATCACTAAAATTGATTGCACCCTACTGCTTATGCTCTGATTCCACTGGCAGGAATGGTATGAGCTGCCTTATTTACACACACACACACACACACACACAC